>JAMLFY010000013.1:5633846-6101679 GCA_030441495.1 Dalbergia oliveri | reverse complement strand
GACTTGTTTTTATCCAATTTTTTAAATTTTATCTTTTTCATTTTTTTTTTACATTGCAGATTGTTGAAACTATTTTTCAAAAATTTTGGTTATTTTAGCCTAGCAAATTCTACTGGTCATTGATGAATTAGTGACCAAGTTCGTTCTCAAATCTTGACTATTAAAACTTGTGAAGGGTTCAGATTGTGTGTGTATCATATAAAAAATAATTCAATAATGTTTTATATTCATATTTTAATATTACAGAAAAAATCTTTACGATGTACCCTTGCTCCTGAAATCATATTTACACTCATCACTCCATCTTATCCCTCTCCTCGTCGGCCTGCCAGGGAGCTCAATGAAGCTAGAATTTCACACCCTGACCACCCCTTCCGCTGACCCCTTGCGGCACCCCCACCATTCCCTTAAGTGATCTTTGCAACGGCATGAATCTTTAATCTCTAGCGTTGCGCGAGCTGGTTGTGGACACTGGTGTGATCCATTTCAGTCAGAGGTGCAAGGGATTAAAGAAGCTGCCAATAATGATATTTGTGTATGTGTGGGGGAGGGGATGGTTTGTAGTAGTGTCAAACTGGCCCATGGCCCTAGGGCTAGCCCCAGCCCTCTTTATTGAAGCCCCATCAGCAACAGCCCACAATACCAGTGGGCTCTTTTAAGCCTGTATCCACATAACCCACCCAAATGTGTGGGTTGCAGACACAAATCCCATGGGTAGCCCCCCATTAACTTTATTTATTTTAAAAACAAAAAACGCATTAAACAAAAACAATTCCATGCCCAAATCAAAAAAACACTTAACACTTCTTCAAATCTCTTCTCATTTTTTGTCACACCTTCAAAATCACAAACCCTAATCCCCAAATCACAAACGCTCAAATCTTCTAGCGACGCCGTTCCTCTGCCTCTGCTGTGCCTCCTCAGCGACGCCGCCTCTGCCTCTGCCGGAGCTTCGAGGAACAAGGACGAGCACCACCTCAGTGACACGCCTCTGTGCCGCCTCAGCGACGCCGCCTCTACCTCTGCAGGAGCTTCGAGGAACAAGGACGAGCACCACCTCAGCAACACCGCCTCCTGTGCCGCCTCAGCGACGCCACCTCTGCCTCTGCAGAGCTTCGAGGAACAAGGAGGAACTCCAACTCAGTGACGCTGTTCGTCGCCCTTTCTTCTCACCACCCTATTCTTCCTTCTTCAGGACCCTTTCTTCACAATAAGTATCTTATGTTAATTATATCTCACAAGAACCACGATGGCTTTGTTTTTTTTTAAATATTCGATTACATATAATTAATTGATGATTTCTCTTTTATTTTTCAGCTTCGTCACCCAGCTGACAGCAAAAACCCAAAGCTTCGTCAGCTAGGGTGTGCAAGGAGGAAGTGAGGTAACTCTCATAAAAGCCTATGGCAGTAGTGGATTCTGATGATTTCGCTCCTTAGGAGTCTTTTTATGATACTAGTCTTATCAAAGACGTGCTTGTGCTACTACACTTGTATAGATTACTCGTATGGATAGTTGTTAATGCTTTCTATTAAAGCATATCTTATCTATAAAATACTCATATATTTAGTTTCCTTCTAATCCTATAATTGGAACAGCAACCACAGTTGGACTCTGTCAGGGACCAACTATCCTTAATAAAAGATGTGTTTGTCTTAGCAAAGTTGCTGAGCTATTTGATATAGATGTAGTGGTGAGGATCTTTTCTTTGTTAAATCTGTAAACTTAAGAGCTAAGTTATTAGTAGCAGAAGTTCCAATTCTTGAAAGCAAGTTGGATATATACATGGTTTCATTTAGGAGGACTGAGTCAGAGATTGAAAGTTGTAAAGAAGAGTGCACGTTTCGCTTGGCACGCTAATTATGAGAAATTGAAAAAATTAATGCCACTTTTGAGAATTATATGAGGCAAAATGTTGTGAATGGTGGAGGTGGAAAAAAATGAAATTCATGATTTAAATATTGAGAGGATTAGTAAGGCATGAAACTATTTGGTCAATGGTATGATAAATGGGATTATTATATGAGAATAACTAGGAACTCAGTAGTACTTAAATAAAGAATATCAAGCCGGCTGAAATCGTTGTTTGTAAATGCTATAGGACAAAAGTAAGGAAAAGGCTATTTCTGGGCCTGTTGTTTTGATCAAATGAATCATGTAACATTTAAATAACCTATTTGAATCAACCATGTGACATGAATCATTTCCCGCAATTCCAAGTCTTTGAGATAATAATTATGTACTAAAATCAATCTACTAAACAAACAAACAAAATCTTAACTTCAATTTCTCAAGCATTTGTCATTGAAGTTACTTGAAACTTGATTTGAAGGTATTAACATTTTATTGCTAGGAATTTACTCTTAAAATATACATAATTATCAAGGGATTCTTTGTTTGTATACTTGTGTGTTTGTTCATGAAATTATGTTTGTCTCAATGTTTAGGAATTTATGGAGTCTGTGAACAATATTATGAATGTGGATGATGAAGATGTTTGTGAAACTCCTCCTGGAGTATCTGGAAGTGTTGAGTCATCTAAGAAAGAAACCTCAGGTGTTTGGGGATTTTTTACAAGGAATGGGATAGATAAGGATGGCATAGAAAGAGTTGTGTGTAATTACTGTGGTCAGCTATGTCCGGGAAAAATCCTAAGACCAAGAATAATTATGGAACTTCCCATTTAAGTCGTCATGTAGCAAGTTGCAAAAGCATCACGAATGCAAATGTCAATAGGGCTGAAATGTTGAATTATCAAGAGGGAAATCTAGCATGATTAAGATTAATCAAAAGACTCATCGTGATCTGCTGCACAAGCTATAATCAAACATGATCTTCCTTTTAGCTTTGTTGAGTATGAGAAGATCATTGAATGGGCCAAATATTTGAACCCTAGTGTTGTGATGCACTCTAGGAATACTGGTGTTAGATGTTCGTAAAATTTACTTATGAGAAAAGGATAAGCTTAAGCAAGTTATGTCTAGGATCCCAATAGGGTTTGTTTAACTTCTAATGTATGGACAGCATTACCACAAGGGTTATATCTTCTAACCACATTTTGTTGATGAAAGTTAGAGACTAACTAGTAGAATCCTTAACTTTTGTCGAATGAAGCCTCCACACACTGGGGTTGAATTGGAAGCCATGTTATTTGATTGTCTGAAGCAATAGGGAATTGACAAGAAGGTGTTCTCCATTACTTTGGACAATGCTTCTGCAAATGATAGCATGCAGAATATTTTGAAGGCCCATCTACGCAAAATCATTTATTATGTGATGGAGAATTTTTTCATGTGCGATGTTGTGCTCACATACTTAATCTTATTGTGCAAGAGGGTTTAAAAGTGGCAAATGAAGCATTGTTTAAAATTAGAGAAAGTGTCAAGTATGAGGGATCAGATGCAAGAATGATAAAATTTAAAGAATGTGTACAACAAGCTGCCATTGATGAAAGCATGGGTTTGAAATTGGATGTTTCAACTCGGTGGAATTCAACATATATGATGGAGAGTGCAATAAAATTTGAAAGAGCATTTGATATTCTTCGAGTCATAGACAACAATTACAAATATTGTCCATCATTTGAAGAATGGAGAAGGAGAGAAGATGTGTGAATTTCTTGAACCCTTCTATGATACCACAAATCTAATCTCAGGTTCATCTTATCCGACTTCAAATTTGTATTTTATGCAAGTTTGGAAGATTCAATGCATGCTGGATCAAAACCAATTTAATGAGGAGGATGTGATAAGAGACATGGTTGGAAGAATGATGGAAAATTTGACAAATATTGGAAGGATTACAGTGTAGTCTTGGCTTTTGGAGCCATTCTTGATCCCCGATTAAAGCTAGATTTTCTAAACTTTTGCTACAGAAAACATAATCTCTCAACCTCTGGAGATAAGGTTCAATTGTGAGGGAAAAGTTCAAGAAGCTTTATAGGGATTATTCCTACAATCTTAGTGCTCAGAGTGCTTCTCAATTCTTCAGTGAGTCTAGCACGTTGAATAGTCTGGAGAAGGAACCAAGCCAAAGAGATCAAGGATATTTAGTATGTTATTATGAGAATTAGTTATTTCTTAGCTTCAACTCTCTTTTTTATATAATTAATAAATTACATTTTTCAGGAGTTTAAAATGTTTCAAAATGAAACGAAATCTCGCTGGAAGAATGAATTGGATCTTTATTTTGATGAACCACCAATCGATTTGGATGAAGTGAAGATTTTGATGTGTTGAATTATTGGAAGACTCATGAAAAATGATTTCCCATACTGCAGTTATGGCCCGAGATGTCTTGAGTATTCCAATTACTACTATTAGCATCAGAATTCTCTTTAGCATTGGTGGACGTGTTCTTACGAAGTATAGAAGTTCAACTCTTCCAAAATGTTCAAATGCTTATTTGCACTAGAAATTGGTTGCATGGCTTTGTTTTGAACCCTGAAGGTAATGTCCTAATATGCTCTATATTATCTTTTCCAATTGACAAATCTTGTTTGATCTTTTAATTATTTATAATCTTGTCCTTATTTCAGATGAAGATGATTGCAAAACTCTTGGGGATAAAACATTAGTTATGCATCAAGAAGATGAAGATGTAAATGAAGAATGATGTAGTAGTCTGATTTTTAGTTGTTAAGTTTATTGAAATTCTAGCAAAGAAGGCAAGTGAGTCATGGTATCAACATATGCTTAAGTTTATTTCCTTGTTGAATCTGTTGTTAGTTTTTTCTCTAAATTTTAGTGCGCCTCATCAATGCCATGGCGTTTGCAACCTATCTATTTGTCAATCTACTTTTCAACGATTTCATATCTTTCCGCGTCTCATGTTAGATGTCTAGTGAATCCATCCTGAATTATATTATCTTGTTCGTTTTTAATATATTTTCATTTGTTTTCCACAATGCAAATGTTTTTGGGTTTCAATAGACATTTGTATGCACAAGGAGGCCAGGAGCCTATCTCCTTTGTCCTTCCCCTCTTGTTGGCGAGAATCTAAAGGTGACCTGAATAATTACATTGCCTTCCCTGAGAATCTAAAGGGAAGCACTTGTTTGTTGACATGTTGTGGTTGTTTTAATTCAAAATAGATAATTGTGTTGCTGAATTATGTTACAGCAGAGTTTTGCAGTCTCCAGCTCTTGCCTTCCCTGCCATTTTCTTTCACTATGGCATTTGTTCTGATTTCGTTCTCACATTGCTCAAAGAAGTTGAACCCTCATCACTACATCTCAGAATGAATGAACTCTAGGCTTGTCATTGTAAACCTGGGTTGGACCATATGGTTGCAAATGGGGGCAACTGTTAGTGCTTCAATTCAACATTTCTAATAGAGCATAAAGTAGGTTGCTAAATTATGTGTTTGTTCTGTTATTAGGTACTCAATTAACACAATTGTAATTGGGATTTGTTGCCAAAAATATGTAATTGGGATTTACTTGAGACTAAGCTCATTATTCATGCTAGTTGATCTGCATTTTTTTTATTGCGGTATTGTATAAAATTATTTATATTACATTTACATTTTAAATTGTTAATTTATAAAATATAAAATCAATATTGATTTTCTAAGATTACATAAGTGATTAAATTATTTTATGTACTCTAAATTAAATTAAGTGTACAATATATATTATATCTCCTATAGGTGCCAATTCATGGCCAACTCATTTTAAGCATTGATAAATTTTAAAATTTTTATAAGTGGGGCTGGTAACACAAGACCCCATGTGGGCTTTAGCCCTATGGGCTTTTTGTATTTGTGAGCTTTTGGCCCTGTGGGCTTTTTGGCCTAACCACATGGACAGGGGCCAACTAGAGTGGGCTGGCCCATTTGACAGCTCTAATGGTTTGGTAGGGAAAATATAAACATATCCACCATAAGCGGAGACGTGACAAAGAGTTCAACTTTAAGGGGTCATTTGTTTCTTTAATTTGATGAAATCTCATGTCTCAAATTGATCAAGTTGACTAATAAATTGAGTCTAGATTCTAATTTCTTAAGGTTTGACCATATATAGGTATTGTATATATATACTAACCTAACAATGTTCAATATGCACTGCTTCTTTAGCCTTTGGAAAGCTTGGGTATCGAATTTTACTTATCTTGAATAGGCGAAAAAGTTGACAGCTTTTATTCATTAAAAATAATTAGGCTTTCTGATGCTCAAAAATAGTTCCAAAAAAAATAAAGTTCACAACCAAATTAAAAAAAAAAAAAAGAAGAACAAAGAAACAAGAAGGGGTAAGTGATGGTGGAGATGAGAGATTCTAGGAGGTGGGGTTGGAGGAACGTAAATGGTGATGTCTATGGATAGGGAGGAGAGAGAGAGAGAAGGGATAAAATAGTCATTTTATCATTCTATTCCATTATAATTTTCTGCTTCTCTTTTTAAAGAATTCGGATGGTCCGCATTCTGAACAACGCACAGTTTTTGGTTTTTTAGCCCTTTTTTTTTCTACTTTTCAGTTTTTTTTTTCGACTTGTGGCTGGTCCGAATTCTCACGGATTGCTGCACAGTTTTCGGATTTTCTCTTTTTCAGTTTTTTTAGATTTTCTCTTTTTCATTTTTTTTTCCATTTTTTTTCCATTTTCTCTTTTTCATTTTTTTTTTACAGATTGCAGATTGTCTGAACAATGCACAGTTTTCCATTTTTTTAGCTTTTTTCTCTTTTCCATTTTTTTTTTTTAGGATTGCAGATTGTGTGTTCACTTTGTCTAACTTTTTTGCTTGCAGAATTGATTCCCCGTCAATTTCACGGACCTATTTATGTGGATAAAATTTTTAGCCTCTTCCTAATCTACGTCTGTGCACAACATCTTCATTGGGTGAAACAAAGAGATCGATAATTTTCCTACACGTAAACCCTTGAATCACTTGGGATTGCTAACCGCAGAAAAAATGGAATGTTTAATCCACCCTTGAATCGTCTAGCCACTCTTGTGGTCAAACTAGCTAACACCATGTGTTTAATCCAGCAAAGATATCAAGCAAATAAACTATTTTCCTTACCTCCATAATTTCAACATAACAACGGTCACAATGTACGTGAAGAGTGTCGCGATAAAAATAACAATTGATTTTAAATACAAAATGGAAGTTACCACCAACTTTAATTTTGGCTAAAATTGAAAAATAACCCCAAATTGGTCATGATAATTTCTTAAATGGACAAATTATCCTAACAAAAAAAAAATTAATGTTTCACAATTATAAAATACAACCATAAGTCCCTTAACTCACTTAGACTGATGTGTCACCCATTTACTGACATGGCATACAATTTATTAATCTACGTGGCACCCACTAATCATAATCATCACTTATTTATTAAAACACACCCTTTAAATTTTGTAAATCCCTCCCAAAACATTCTAAAATTTCACAAATATTCTATTAAACCCAAACAAAGCCCCAACTCCTTCTTTTATCGTTCTTCATTTATTATAACAATAACAGGTGTTGTGCATGGTATATTGCGTTCAAGTGATAACGGAGAGTGAAGTGAACAACAAACAGGGCGCAGGAGCAACGGTGATAAGTGTGTATTATTGTCTTTGCCTTCCACTGCGAATCCTTCGCATTTCAGGCATGTTTTGCCGACACCTTGCTGTGGTTGGGAACTGCTTCCCAAGTGGGTTAAAGTTCAATTCAATGAAGTATGAGGCATCAGTTGCTAATTGATTTGCTGACACCCTCAAAAACAAACAAAAACCAAAACAAGTGTAAAAATTGGGGGCCTTGCCGTATGTTTTGGCGGAAGAATTTCTAATTTTGGTTGCTTCCTCCTGTACAAATGAAAAAATTTTAATACTCCTCTGAACAATGGGGTATTTGTGAAATTTTAGAATATTTTCGAAAATTTTAAGAATCTTGGTTTTAGAGCTTTGTTTGGGTTTAATGGGGTATTTGTGAAATTTTAGAATATTTTGGGGAGGAATTTGCAAAAGTTAAAGAGTGTGTTTTAATAAATAAGTGATGATTAGGATTAGTGGATGTCACGTAGGTTAATAATTTGCATGTCACGTCAGAAATGGGTGACATATCAATTCTTAAGTGGTTAGGGACTTATGGTGTATTTTTATAATTGTGAGGGACCTCAACATTAATTTTTTTTTCTGGACCAATTTGTCCATTCAAGAAATTGTTAGGGAATTTGGTTTCCTCATTGAAAAACCTTTAATTTGATCAAAATTGGTCTTTTAAGAGTTATGAGGTTTAGGAGTCTGATTATGATTAAGGAATGGTGGAAACTTAATCTCACTACACCCCTAATACATGTATAAATACGATTATCCTAGAGCTCATAATACAAATTAATTTAGAACTTGATAATATTTATTTTTCAAAAATTGCAATCATAAAATTTTAAAAAAAAATTGAAGAAGAGATGGCTAAATAAAAGAAGAACAAAATCTAAGAAAATTAATTTTGGTTTGATAGTTATTGACTATGCTGACGTATCCTTTGGTGTAATGAGGAACTTAAAGCCACATCATTCTTATAGAAAATGATTGTGTGTTTGATGGATTTAAAAAAAATAAAGACTATGTTGATTGCTTTTAATTGTGAAAAGAATTTTTATGAACCATTATTTGAAAAAGGAAATCCGCTTGTGCATAGGATCCAAGGCAACACTATGCTATTCAATAAATCCTTACATTCAACAGGATACGAATGAGGCATCCATATCTTAATCATAACAATTGACTGTTGCACGAATAAAGATATATATTTTTTATCTTTTGAAACAAATTTTTTTAAAACAAAAGTTCCTGAAATCCTAGACACAAAAAAGGGATCAGCCCAAACAAACAGACAACCACAAACACAAACAATAAAAAAAAAAAACTAGACCACTCCACCAAAAAGAAAGAAAAAGAAAAAGAAAAAATGAGAACAATGACCAAAAAAATACTAGAAGGATAAAAAACCAAACCTAACTAGCTCAAAGGCCCAAACCACACCAAACAAAAAAAAAAAGAATTAGAGACTTGAATTAAAAAAAAGGCAGCCCTTGACCCAATTTTTTCTTTAAACCTAATTCAGCATAAATACAAAAGGAAGGAGCAAAGGCTGATAAAGGGGGCCGCGGCTAGAGCTAGGAAGAAGAAAGGGGAGGAGCTTCGCGGGCGCGGCTGGGTGGAGATGTGTTGTTGGCTTGGAGATAAAGGTGGCGAGGTACGGCGGGTCTTGGGTGGCTTCACGTGATGGCACGGCATCAGGAGAAGACAACCGCGACGACATCAATGTCATATGATCTTTGCGGCTGGGCTTGGTGCGAAGTCGGGCATGCACGGGACTTGCGATCTAGTGCGGTGGTTACGCGAAGAAGGGGAGAGTTTCGGCCCTTTGCCCCAGTTACGGTGGTGGTTATGGCGTCCATGTGGCTTCTCTTTCCTTTTTTTTATTTTTCTTGATCATGGACTTTGTCTTGGTTTTGTTATGCATTTTGGTTTTGGCTTCCGGTTCCTGTTGGGCAAGTTATGATGATCCAGGTTGTGGTGATGGTGATGTGTTTGGTGAATGATGGTGGTGGATTGGAGAAGATGATGGTAGTGATAATTAGTTTTTTTTTTCAATCCTGATGTAAGAAAAAAATACATGTTCTCTATTATTGTTATTGCTGCTTCTACCTAATTCTTCCTTCTTGTTAGATTGTTGTTACTAGTTTTTGTGTCTATTTCTTGATTGATCTCCAATGTTTGTCTGTATATTTTTTGAATTAGCTCCTTGATCTCTCTATGTGTCTTGCTCAATTAGCTCTCAATGTATGTTCTTCCCATCTCCTCTCTATATCTTTTTGAATTAGCTCTCTCAATGAATTATAATCAGTTGCAGGTTGATTTTCCATGAATTATGCTCTGATTAAGGGATTTTGTCGCTGAGATTAAGGTTTGTACTCTTCTGAATTTGTTCCTGAATCTGTTGTTGATCTTTGAAGGAGTCAAGAATGAAGCCTGGTACTAAGACAGGAGCTCCTCATACCCTTTTTTTGTTTTTTGGTTGAAAGGAGACAAAATTGCAATCGATGCGTGCAAAAGGTGCGGAAGACGTGTGTGTGTGTGTGTTTTTTTTTTAGTTTTTTTTTAAATTAAAGAATGGGCTGAAATGGACTGGGTTTTTCTTTTTTGAATCAATAAAAGGAAATAGGCTTACATTTTTTGTTTATTTTTGTAAAAATAAAATTAAAAAGATAAATATCCTGGACAAAATATGGTATTCACAGTTGTCCCTTTTACTTGTTTCTTACTGAAAAATACAAAGACGATGTATTTGACATTTTGTTGTAAGACAAGTGTAACATCCCCTGTTGCTTTATGGATTGCCAATTGTCCACAAACCAACACGGGTCTTTCAGCGTGTTTTGTCCTCACTCACACGCTTCCTAGGAAAACTTCCAGGAGGTCACCCATCCCAAAATTACCCAAGTCAAGCACGCTTAACTGAATTCTTTCGTGATGGGCTACCGAAAGGAAGATGCATCTTTGTGGCATAGGTAATACCAATCAATTCATATAAACATTAACTATATAGTCCCATACCTATAGACTCAAGATCCTCTCATTTGGGTGTGTAATCAGTTCATCATGTACCCCTCGGCTTTAGGCAGGACTCGCTCCTCTGTGCCTTCTGACAGGTGATCACTCCCGCCTCGTCCGGCGTTACATGCCCACCAGCTTCCACTTGGTTCATCCCCGAACCATACCATCCTGGGAGAGGTGGAGGCTCTGATACCATTTGTAACATCCCTCCTTTATGGATCCGACCCCACAAACCAACACGGTCTTTTCAACGTGCTTTGTCCTCACTCACACGCTTCCTAGGAAAACTTCAGGAGGTCACCCATCCCAAAATTACCCCAAGTCAAGCACGCTTACTGTGGAGTCTTCGTGATAGGCTACCGAAAGAAAGATGCATCTTTGTGGCATAGGTAGTACCAATCAATTCATATAAGCCCTCCTTAACTAATAGTCCCATACCTATCCAGACTCAAGATCCTCTCATTGGGTGTGTAATCAATTCATTCATATACCCATCCGCTTTAGGTAGGAGCTGCTCCTTGTAGATACCTTCTCGTACGCGATAACTCACTCCTCGTCCCGGGCGTTACAACAATTAAAGATATGAACACATATTTTGTCCAGGATGAGGCATGATGCCTGATGCATGATGGAGATGTTGATGACTATAAGTATATGATAGAAATGAAGAATGTATAATAATGATAATGTAAAAGTTCTGATGGATGCTGTTAGATGACCAGTGCACTGATAATGAATACATGATAACAATGTAAAATGATATAGTGAATGATGCTAAATGATTATATAAAGAAGATGGATGCATGATGGCAATGCTCTAATGAATGATGCCAGACGACCTCATGTTGAATGCATACTGCTAATGTTAAGAGGAATGAAATGTATATTAAAATTAAATGCATGTAAAATTTAGAAGCATTTGGAAAAGGATGTGAAACTTAAAAGTCTGTGAAAGCAAAGTAAAGACATGTGAAATTTAAAATCTGTGAAAGTAAATATATATGAAAGGAGTAAACACATGTGAAATTTAAAATTTGTGAAAGCAAAATCATGAAGAGAGTACTGATGTGAAATTTAAAATTTGTGAAAGCGAGTAAACATATATGAAATGTAAAATTTGTGAAAGCAGAGTAAAGGTTTGTGAAACATGTAAAAAAATTGTGAAAGC
Source organism: Dalbergia oliveri (assembly GCA_030441495.1). Lineage (NCBI taxonomy): Eukaryota > Viridiplantae > Streptophyta > Magnoliopsida > Fabales > Fabaceae > Dalbergia > Dalbergia oliveri. Next base: position 6,089,961 of record JAMLFY010000013.1, on the reverse strand, counting down.
ATGTAAAATGTAAAACTTAAAAGACTTGTGAAATGTAAAAATTGTGAAAGCATGTAAAATGTGAAACTTGTGAAATGAAAGAATTCAAAAAGTATGTAAAATGTGAAACTTTAAAAGACTTGTGAAATGTAAGAATCGTGAAAGCATGTGAAAGCAAAATTTTGTGAAGGTGTGTGAAAATTAAATATATGTAAAAGCAAATGCAAATGAATAATTGACAATTTTGATGAAATGACGATATGAGAATGATGTGATGATGATATGAATGATGCAAATTTGTTGCAATGATGACATGATGAATTATACAAAGCTAGTATAGTGATGACATGATGAATGAATTGATGCAAAATTGATGTACTGATGATGAAGATAGCTCTTAAAAACAAATTTGCCCCAGTTTGAGGTATCTTCGCATTGTCCTTCAAGAAAGCTTTTGTTTATCCCAAAATGAGTCGTCTCTTTAGATGAGTAGTTCTGGGCTTGTCCATTGCAGTTTCAAACATATCTTCTCTCCTGGTGACGCTTCAACATCCCTTCTTGCTCCTATTGCTTTAACTTTTGCCCTGATTACCGTTTGGGTTTTCAATCAAGTGAGTATTTTTCTGGCTCCTTTTTTTTTTTTAATCAAAACTTGCACTTGGACCATCTTCTCTAAACCTTGGTTAAGCAAATTGCCTCTTTTCCTTGCAGTCCATCTTGATCCTTGAACCTCTATCTGACTTATTACTCATGAGCTTTGTTAGCAAATTAGTCCATTGGTTGTACTTCAATTATAATATCATGATTATGCATGGTATTAAAACAAAAGATGAAAACAAAAATTTTGGTAAAAAGGAAAGACAAAGACAATTTTATTAATCTCCACACTGGAAAGTGTTTATAAGATGTAAAAACAACTGTAAGAGATGAAGAGGGAATAAAGAAAAGGCTGGTAGTGTTTCTTTCATGTGATCAACCCATTTCACTTATTTATTGGTTACATCAGGTTTAAAATCCATGATCATGAATGCAATCCTTCATTGTGTACTCAACAAAATGCCGATCTACTAATACTCAAATTGCCCCAGTTTTGGCATCTCACATAACTTCTTGGTCATTGGCCAAACCTTTCATCATTGCATAGGCCGCCATTTCGGGTTTTCAATCTAGCAATTAAGAGTTGACATCCCTTTTCGGTTTTCTCTTTTGTGCTTTAATTTTTGCCTAGGTCGCCCTTTTGGATTTTCAACTTAGCAAGATTTTTTTTGGTTTTGGTTTTTTTTTTGTTTTTTTTAAGAAAGTACTTCTTCACGGCATTCTAATTATTGGTTTAGTGAGTGCTTTGCCTTCCATGTAGTCAAGATCAATGCTCTTCAGAAAATGCATCTTTGACAATGTAAGGGCCTTCATGTATGGGTGCCCACTTGCCTCTGTCATCCTCTTTGATTTGGCAAAATTTTCTTCAGAACAAGATCGCCTGGTTGGAATGTTTGAGGGTGAACATTTTTATTAAATGATTTGGCCATCTTTTTTGGTACAGGTCGGCAGGCTGTTTAGCCATTTTTCTTCAAGCATGTTCAATTGTTCATATCTTGTTTGACCCACTCCTTCCACCAATTCAGCTTCCACCAAGACCCTTAAAGATGGTATTTTCACTTCTATGGGTGTTACTGCCTCCATCCTATACACCAGGCAAATATGGGGTTGCCCAGTTGAGGATCTACAAAAGTGCGGTCGGCATGTAATGCATAAGGCAGCATATTACTCCAATCCTTGTAGGTGACCACCATTTTCCCCGCGATCTTCTTGATGTTTTTGTTTGCTACTTCAAGCCTCATTCATCTTTGGTCGATAAGGAGGCAGTTATGATGCATGATCTTAAATTGCTCACCCAGTTCTGGACTTCTACATTATTGAAATTATTTGCATTATTTGTGATGAGCTTTCTGGCAACCCATGTCTACAAATAATATTGTTCTTCAAGAATTTTACCACCACTTTTCATGTTACATTGAGGTAGGATGCAACCTCTACCCATTTGTTGAAATAATTGATAGCTACCAGAATGAATCGATGCCCATTGGAGGCTTTGGGCTAATTGGTCCTATGATATCCATGTCCCACATTGCAAAAAGTCAAGGTAATGTAAGAGTGTGCAATGGCAGAGGAGGGGAATATTTGATCGGCATAGATTTGACATTTGTAGCACTTTCTGACAAACTCTATGTAGTCTTTTTCTATTATGAGCCAATAATATCCTTGCCTGAGGATCTCTGGGACAATGTGTGTCCGTTAGCATGGGTTCCACAAATACCCTCATGGACTTCTGATATGATGGAGTTAGCTTTCACAGCATCAACACACCTAATAAGACTCCATCATGGTTCCTTTTATACAACACCTCCCAGAGAGGAAGAATGACATTGATAGCGTCTGAGTGTCTTTCTATCATTCTCATTTACTGTTGCTAGATATTCCCTTTCTTTAATGAACCTTATGATATCGTGGAACCATGGTCTACCATCAGGCTCCTCTTCAATGTTAGAACAATATGCCGGCTCTCTTCTAACAGCCACTTGCAAAGGTCGTACTTCCATTTCCAGATCGAGCTTGGTCATCACGCCAAAGTGGCTAAAGCATCTACAACTGATTTTGGTCACGAGGTAAGTAATGGAATCTAACATCTTTGAATTCATCCTTCAAGCTCCGAGATGTTCATAATATGACAACAACCTATGCTCCTTGACTCGCCATTCTCCATTAACCTGAAAATGATTAGGCTCAGTCCCGTAGACCTCTAGGTATTGCACCCTAAAGGCTATTGGCGCCTTTAGACCTGTTATGCATGCTTTATATTCGGCCATATTGTTGGTGCAATCAAATGCCAGTTGATAGCGATCGAGAAGCTACTTTCCATTGGGGGATACTAAGACTACTCCAACCCTATTTCCCTGATGTTGACTGCACCATCGAAGTACATTTTCCACATCAAGTCCTCTTCTTCACTATCCTTTCTAAGACTCCTAGGATATCCTCACAGGAAATTCCAACTCCATCGGCTGATATTCTTCAAGTGGATTCTAACTAGGTGGTTATCATGCTTCCTTTTATGGATTTGCTAGTCACATATTTGATGTCAAATTCTGCTAGAGCCACTTGCCATTTGGATATCCTCATGGAGATATACAAGCTTTCAAAATATACTTCATGGGGTCTAGATACGAGCAAAGTTGTATGGTAGAGCATATACTATCGTAACCTCCTTGCCATCCATACTAGTGCACAACAAGTCTTCTTAATAGCCAAATACCTAGATTCACACTCATTGAACTTCTTACTCAAGTAGTAAATGGCTTGCTCCTTTCGACTAGACTCATCATGCTGACCCAATACTACCCCATGGACCCATACAACACCGTGAGTATAGATAAGTGGTCGCCTTGGTGTGGGTGGAACGAAGAGAGGTGGATTTGATAGATAATTCTTGATTTTGTCAAAAGCTTCTTGGCACCTATCATCCCATCTATTCGAATTTTCTTTCCTCAAAATTTGAATATCGCTGGCAAATGTACGTAAATTAGAGATGAATCTTGCTATGTAATTCAGACGACCTAAGAAACCTCAAACCTCCTTCTCTATCTTAGGCACTGGGATGTTTTTTATGGCTCTAATTTTGTCTGGGTCAACCTCCATACCTTTTTTGCTAACAATGAACCCCAACAATTTTCCATGGACGTACCAAAGGTGCATTTCGCTGGATTCAACCGAAGCTTGTAAATCCTCAACCTCCCAAACAATCTTCTAAGCACAAGCAACATGACTTTCTCCTTCTTGTGACTTTGCTACCATATAATTAACATATACCTCTAGCTCCTTGTGGATCATGTCATGGAAAAGGGTCACCATTGCTCGTTGGTATGTTGCTCTAGCATTTTAATCCGAAACGGCATCACTTTATAGAAAATACTCCCCACTGAGTGGCAAATGATGTTTCTCTTTGTCTCCTCCATCAAGATCTTATTATAGCTTGAATAACCGTCCATGAAAGAGAATTGATAACTTCTTGCTGTGTTATCAACTAGAACATCTATATGTAGGAGAGGAAAATTGTCCTTTGGGCTTGCTTTATTTAGATGTTGATAGTCCATACACATTCTGACCTTTCCATCTTTCTTCAACACTGGTACTATGTTGGCTATCCATTTTGGTATAGTGGAACTTCCAAGAAGCCCGCATCAAGTTGTTTTTTGATTTCATCCTTGATCTTGAGTGACATTTTTGAGCTCATCCTTCTCAATTTCTATCGCTTAGGTTCTATCCTCGATCAACGAAATCTTATGAGCGACTCTTGGGTCCAAGCCAGGCATATTTTTGTAAGGCGAAGCAAAAATGTCTAGGAATTCATGAAACAATGCAATCATCTATTCCTTTCTAGGTTATAGACTATTTTCATTTCTTTTTTATCCTCATTAGTTCCTAGATTCACAATTTCGACAACCTCTTCATGTGGATTTATCCTTTTTCCATTGGATTTATGATTTTGGCAATTTGTTGGCACAACTTAGGATCTTCATCTTGTTCATCTTCTTTTGACTCCGTTGTAACACAATAATCAGTTAATGGATTTTCACAATCATTTGCAGGATAGAGATTTTGAAGGGGAAGAATCCCTGAATTAAGACAAGGCTAAAAAAAAAAAAGCAAGCAAAAAGGAAATCACAAAAAAAGAACGGAAAGGAAAAACCATGCATAATGATTTATTTAATCAAAATACAAACAGAGGTGGCTAAAGAATCCATTACTCAAAGTATAATAAATCATCTAAGGGTGCAAGATTCCAGTTGTTCAATGGCTCGCAGCTAGGATAGATAGTAGAGGCGTTTCCCCGATTCCTTCAAAGGTACTAACAACTTCGGCTGCTTCTATCACGATTAACTTTGTGGGCATAGGAAATGTGTCCCTAATATGTGGGATTTTCTTCTCGTCAAGTTTGAAAGACTACAGTCCTTTGTGACTTCATATCCCAAGCCAAATTTTCCAATATTGTTAGGCAATGAGATTGGGTTCTTGATTCCTTGGAACCATTGCCCCAACCTCGTGTGCATTATTTGAGTAGCCACTTGATGCATATCACCTTTGTTTCACTATTTAGCTATTTCAAGGTTTTTGAATGAGACCTCGAAAGTAACTTCAGTACAATCAATATAAGGCCCTCCACTGGCCTAGTCACTAGCAATTCTTCTCCCATTGGAGTAATGAGCTTCTCCGCTTATAAACTTCACCCTCTCCTGGAGCATGGAAGGGACAGTACTGGTTCATGAATCCAGGGTCTTCCTAATAGCATTGTGTACCCTGGCTCAATGTCCATCACTTGGAAGGTAGTCACAAAAATAGTTGGCCCTATTTCCAAGCTGAAGGTCAATGGCACCCATAATTTCTTTCAATGACCCATTAAATGCCTTCATAATTGTCCTTTTGGCTCACTGGAAAGATCAATGGAGTGCTACAATGTGGAATAAGGGAGCACATTGAAGGTTGATGCCCTTCGATCAATACTTCGTGATATTGCATCCTTAGCATTTTAGGGTGATGTGGAGCACCTTTGGAGCCCTACCTATGGGGGAAGACCTCATTTTCAGTGAAAGTAATGACATTACTCATTCTGATCACATTCACAATCCCTTCAACCCTCAGGGGTTATGTCCTTGGATACATATGACTGATCTAACACCTTCTTAATTACACCGGTAGGCCTTTGAAGACAAAATCAGGAAGTATAGTGAAATCTTTCCTGGTGTTTTCTTCAGCTTCCACTACATCATATTCTCTGTTTCATTATCTTCAGAAATTCTTCTTCTTTATCTTCCTGGCTCTTCTCTCTACTTTTCTTCATAGGCATCACTTGGGGGTTTTTCAATAATTTCTAAAGTATAACACTTGCCACTTTGACTAATTCCCCTATTGTAGAATTTGTTATAGACTAATGTTGAGAGTTTGAGAGAGTTTCATTGCCAAATTCTCCAATTGCTTTTGGCTTCTAGACTCCACACAAGTGGCAAGGAAAAAAGGCAAACTAGACACCTTAAAGATAGGTCCCAGCCTTTGACTTAATGCCATCCTGGACATTCTAAAATCATGCTCCACAATGGTTTCATATCTCCATGGAACCACATGATCACTTTTATAAGAGAATGGTTTGGGCACATTAAAAACAAGTGCTGGCTCATGATTATAGACTTTAAAAATAAGGGTGCATGGTGGATCATATTGATCCTTTGTTTGCTACCCTTTGATATATCAAGCACTCCTAGTTTGATCATCTTTTCAACAATGAGTTTAAGCTCTGGACACTCTTCTATGTGATGCCTTCCTTCTTCTTTCAAAACATCACAGAATAGATCATCCTCATTTCTTTTCACTCTCCTTTTCCTTTCCTTCATCCAAGCTTCCATCTCATAACCTACCGTCCTTAATGCTTCTAGTATCTCCTTCATTAGGAGCTCGATATTTCTGACTTTCTAGCTTACATGCTCCTCATGACAAATAGAATTCACTTGTCCTCCGTTGTGATAAGGAACAGTTTATTCTTTATGTGTAGTTGGATTCCTCCTCTAGTTTAATGGCACCACGATCAATCAAACGCCATACCGCACTTCTAAACCCATAATAATCTTCAACTAGTGCCCAGGAAAATTGGAATGATAGTCACACGTTTGGTTCGGATTATACCTCCAAGGATATAGGGGTACAAAGGTCTTCCCAGGCATGAGATTAGCATATTATCTCCACACAAACATTTAAACAATTCAGCATTGCTCATGTGGAAATGAGGTAAGGTCGATTTTCCATCAGGGTCTATTGCTAATGTTGAATAATGGGGGAGTTGTAAAGGGATTGATTGGTGGGTCAGGGTGGTTTTTGGTGAGGTCTAGGTGTTGTTGGTGTGTAAGGTCGTGAGTAGGAGACCTGGTTGATTTGGTGGGGTTGAGGTACATTTGGTGCTTAGGTCAAAATGGCTCTGGGAGATAGGCATAGTTGATGTGGATAGGATGGGTATTGTGTGTGGGGGTAAGATGGATAGTGGTTTGCCTGAGGAATGGATTGATGAGACTTAGGTGGATGTAGTTAACAGCGTTCTCATTCTTCTTGAAGTGAGATCCCTTCTTGGATAAGGATTCACTTGTTTTTCCCGTTACTAGCTCTACCTTCCCTTCTTGAATATTAGTCTCAATCCTTTATCCAGTTTCAACCAAATTGACAAACTCTTTCATATAGGTCCCAATCATGTTCTTAAAATATGGACCTTCTAATGTGCGAATGAAGTAAGAGCACATTTCCCTGTTTAACATTGCTGGAACAACTCTTCCATGGCTCTCATCTCTTTGCATATTCTTTGAATGACTCATTCTCTTTCTTCCTCATCCTTTTCAACTAATCTCTAGTCTTGTATTGGTTAGTGAAAGCTTGAGCTCTATGCACAGTCCATCTGCATATACCATTCCCATGCAGCCTCATCCAAGCTCTCAGGGAAAAAGCTGATTAGGAAATTCTTATCTTTGGACCATGTTCCCATCTTTGTGCAATATATTCATAGATACATGATAGGATTGGTGCTACCATCGAATTTGACGAGTTCAAGCATCTTGAAGTCTTTGGGAATAACCACATTGGGAGCCAAACATAGATCACTGATACTTATTGAACTGTAGGGGTTAGGCCTGCAGACATTAACTGCTCCTGCATACTTTCTTGTAGTTCTTGTTTGAGCTTCATCACTCCACCTCCTTTTCCATATTATTGTGGGAGATTGCATTATTAGCATTCTCATGTGAATCATATCCTAGCCCTTCATTGTTGGAGTTATTCCCTCCACCTTCTCTATTTTTGAGTATGGTCGCAAGCGCTTCTTTGACCACTTCCACTTGTTCGTTCATTGCGGCCTTCAATCGTCAATTTCCTTTCCAAAATCTCTTGCTCCTGCCATGGATCTTTGACAGCCCTTTGGTATATACTTAGCTTTCTCTTAGAGGTACGAAGATACCTGTAAGAAAGAACATGGTTTCAATTTTTTTTTAATTTGTTTAAAAGGTTGTCATCAGCCTTGTACGACAAATGGAGATCCCATTTACTTGCTGTTATGGGTACCTCACCTATAACGTTAAGCGTAGTTGATAGCGCCTTGAGGGAGTATTTACTCATCAACAAATACCATCTAAAAGACACTAGCAATGCGATATTGACTTGAGAACAAAGTGTGATTAATTTTCATTCCAAGGGAGTATTCTTCCTCTATAGAATGAAAGTTTTATTTCAATGAAGTGTGATTCAATACATCATGGGTCTAATACATCAAGAGCTTTGTTTTTTCTATTTTTAAATATCCTAGAATAACCCTCACATGTCTTCATGAACTCAGTTACTCCTTGGGGTAGGTTGCGTGGCGTTTCTTTAATCTCATCTTTAGCCTTTTCAAAGCTTTGCACGACTGGAGCCATGGTTGTTGATCTCATCGACCATTTGGGCATATTTTTTGTTCCATCCCTTCAATTCTTCCACATAGTCTAAGGCTTCATCCTTCCAAAGTTGTTGATTTTTAGTGGTCCTGGCTTGATAATGCCTATGCATGATCACAATCGCTTTCTATTCATGCAAGGACCTTCATCAAAGATTGTACTTTCCCTTCTAGCTCTCTTCTTGCATGTTGTTTTGCACCAATCACCTTTTCTATCTCTCCTTTTATATTCTTTCATTGGCCACCTTGATTTCTAGGTCCTTAATAGTCTTCTCTTTCCAGTCCAATTTGGCTTCTAATTTTGCTTTAGTCCTGTCTTGGCTCTTGAGTTCTTTTTCAAAGCCTATTTTTTCCTTTGAAAGGTGGTGCAACCTTGCTTCAGTTCCAGAATCTTGTTAGCCATTGAGGAATTCCCTTTGTTAATTCGCAATTGGAACATATCAGACGAGTTTGCACATTCATCCTCAGTTTCTTTTTCCACGCTATCCTGACAACGGTTGGAGAATGACAACTCAAGACTAACCTTTTGTTTCTTTCTTCCAAGAACCTCATTTGTGCTTCCAATACCTTGATGTAGAAGGCCATTTGGGGTAAAGACTGAAGTTGGTCTTGGAGTGATTTTTTCAACCTTGAAGGTTCTCTTAGGTCATTGTCTAACCTCACTCTTGCTTCCCTCCATTCTTCATACTCAAAAGATGAGGTTGGCCGCTCCCTATTCTATTTTTCTGCTAATTTGATGCTTTCCCAACCCTCTTAATCTCTAACTCTTTCATCTTACTATCTTGAACTTTCTGATAGGAAACCATAACCCCTTTGTTGTTCTTCTTAGGGTTCAATTTGCATCCAACGCAATTGTCTAAGGACTAAGGCAGGAAATATGATATACAACCTCTTGGGCCCATTGAGGTACGTAGGGAAATTCTCTACAACTATAGATAATGCTTTCCCCATGTTACTAAGGACAAACCCATTTAAAGATGCGGGCTTGATATCAAAGAACTTTTGCATCCATTAGGATCGCGGTTGTTCTCTGGAATACGATGGAAGTACTTCAACGATTAGGTGCACGCCCTATGTAACTCCCAACACGGGCATGTGTCATGACCCAAACATACAATATATGTGTAAGCATCTCAATTTTCCTTCTCTCTTCTGATGGCATACATCTATAGAAAGAAAAGTGTCTACTAGAATGGCGAGAACCAAGTTTGCCTTATAAGTGCAATATCTAAAGAACACATCCATGGAAGCTGTCCACAATGTTTGGGGTGAAAAGGAAAAGTACCAGCCCATAAGTTGCTAATGCTAAGGTTCTTTTAAACAAATGCCACTCCTTTTGCTAGGACAAAGTTTCAAGATAGGACTCGAAAATTTCTGCTCAACCCTTGAGTCATGCCCTTTTTCTTGATCAACAATTTACAGCTTGAACTCTAATCAACTTGGCAACTTTTTCCTCCACCATATAATTCCCTTGATAGAGGTACACACCGCTTTTCACGGATCAACAACCTTTATGTCTATCTTTGGCAACTCAAAACAATGAAGTGGATATTTCCAAACTATGTGAGGGCACTACCAGATTCTGAACGAGATATCTGCAGGTCTAGTATGTGTCCATACTTTCTAGAAGTCAAGCTTGTCTTCATGCGGTATGCCGGCTCATCTTTCTTATTGTGCTCAAGTCATTGTAGGTCATGGTAACCTTGATGTTTCTTGTATTGCTAGTGTTATTTTGGATTGTCTCCATGTCATGTTTTGACAGCTGATGATAACCTTTGAACCTATTCAAAAGAGAACTTTATTCAAAAAGATATAAAATTTAAAAGAAATGATGCCATGTATGGGAGATGAGCATTGTATGCATGAAAGCATGAGTAATGCACCTATTTTTTTATTTTTTATTATTTTTGAAAGGAATGCATGTGATGAAAAATGAAATTTTCATTTTGTGCATGCCATGAAGAGATTTTTTTGTATGCAATGAGTGAGCCTTGTAAGATGATTTTTGTATGCAAGCCATGTAAGATTTTTTTTATACAATGAATGAATCATCGTCATGCAAGATGATTTTTTTATGTAATGAATAAGTTATGGAAGAGGAATTTTGTTTTTAATGAATGAGTCATGCAAGATTATTTTTATATGCAAGCCATGTGAGAGAAAGATATAGATGGATGCTCCTATGTTCTAAAAGGGTTTAGTCCTAGGGGGATTTTCCTAAGGTCAAAACCTTAATTTGGTGGCTAATAAGCTCATTCTATTTGTGCGTGATTTTAGGACAAGTTACACTTCTAAAAGGTCGTGGTTCCCAAATTACCCCTATCCATAAGATAGAGATCCAGCTGATGAAAGGATCACAAGTGGGGAGGAACCTTCTCAATATGATCATTCCATGATACTAGTAACAATTTGGTATTGTCCTGCCATATGCCAAGTGAGTGTGAAGCCCCTCAATGACAATGTTGGGACCCTCCTATTCCTTGGGTTGCACAAGCTGGATATGAGCCAAAAAAAGTGTGTGAGAAGCAAACAAACCTTTTAAGCCTTATGTACTATACACATCCCTACAAGGCAAAACCAAAATAGCATATATATATATATATATACAAAAGTCATCTATCCTAAGGTTTGAGTAACGGATAATTATAGATAAAGTAAACAATTATATAGAGATAAATAAAAGGAAGACATTTATTTACAAAAATAAAAATCAAGTGTAGTGTGAAGGGGAAAAATAAATATTATAAATTTATAATTATTTACATAATTTATTCTAATAGACTTGACTCTTAAGTCCCTAATGGAGTCGCCCGCTGTCACAACTTACCCAAGGTGTCACGATAGGAATGATCCGATTTTAAAAACAAAATGGGAGTCGCCACCAATTTTAATTCTTCTAAAATTGGAAAACCTTTGATTTGATCAAACTGGTCTTTTAAGAGTTATGAGGTTCGGAGTTCTGATTATGATTAGGGAATGAGAAACGTAATCCCACTTGCATCCTAATACATCCATATAAATACGGTTACCAGAGCTCATTATGCAAATTAATTTATAATTTGATAATATTTATTTTCCCCACAAATTGCAATCATAAAATTAAAAAAAAAATTGAAGAAGAAATAGCTAAATAAAAGAAGAACAAAATCTGAAGAAAAATTAATTTTGGCTTGATAGTTGTTAACTACGTGGACGTATCCTCTGGTGTAATGAGGACTGAAGCCACGTCATTCTTATAGAAAATGATTGTGTTTGATGGATTTAAAAAAAAATAAAGACTATGTTGATTGATTTTAATTGTGAAAAGAATTTTTATGAACCATTATTTGGAAAAGGAAATCCGCTTGTACAGGATCCAAGGCAGCATTATGCTACTTAATAAATCCTTATGATTCAACAGTTCATGAAGGAGACATTCACCTCTCAATCATGACAATTGACTCCCACGAATAAAGAAGATATATATTTTTTATCTTTTGAAACAAATTTTTTTAAAATAAAAGTTCCTGAAATCCTATGACACAAAAAAAGGATCAACCCAAAACACACAGACGCCCACAAACACAAACAATTAAAAGAACTAGACCACTACACCAAAGAAAGAAAAGAAAAAAAATAGAACATCGCAGAAAAAATACTAGAAGGAAAAAAAAACCTAACTAGCCCAAAGGCCTAAACCACACCAAACAAAACCAAAAAAAAAAAAAGAGTTCGCGAATTGAATTAAAAAAAAGACCCCATGACCCAATTTTTCCTTTAAACCTAATATCAACATAAATACAAAAGGAAGGAACAAAGGCTGATAAAGGAGGGGACAAGCTGGAGCTAGGAAGAAGAGAGGCACCAACTTTGCAGTCATGGTGCCTGGCGAAGATGTGCTATTGGCTTGGCGGATGAAGGTGGATGAGGTGCGGCGGGTCTTTGGGTAGCTTCACGGCAATGACACGGCATCGCGCAAAGGACAAGGCGATGGCATAACTTCATGCTATCTTCGAGGCTCGGCTTGGCAACAACGATCCGACATGCATGGGACTCACAATCTGGTATGCATGAAGAAGGGTGAAGTCACAATCCTTTGGACGGTGTCCGGTGGTGGTCGGTGGCGCCGGCTTCTCTTTCCTTTTTTTTTTTTTTATTTTTCTTGATCTTGGACTTTGTCTTGGTTTTGTTATGCAATTTGGTTTTGGTTTCTAGTTCCGTTAGGCAAGTTATGATTATCCAAGTTGTAGTGATGGTGATGTGTTTATGAACGATGGTGGTTAAAGAAGATGATGGTAGTGATAGTTAATTTTTTTTTAATACTAGATGTAAGAAAAAAATACTTGTTCTTGTTATTGGTATACTTTTGCCTAATTCTTCCTTGTTGTTGGATTGTTGTTACTAGTTTCTGTCTCTATTTCTAATTGATCTCCAATGTTTGTCTGTATATTTTCTGAATTAGCTCCTTGATCTCTCTATGTGTCTTGCTCAATTAGCTCTCAATGTGTGTGCTTTCCATCTCGTCTGTATATCTTTTTGAATTAGCTCTCTGATGAATTTATACCTAATTGGGTTGATTTTCCATGAATTATGCTCTGATTAAGGGATTTTGTTGTTGACATTAAGGGTTGTATGCCACACTTTCTAAATTTGTTCCTAATCTGTTGTTGATCTTTGAAAGAAGATAGAATCAAGTCCGATGCAAAGACAGGCGCTCCTCGTCCCCTTTTGTTTTAGGTTGAAAGGAGACAAAATTGAAATCGGTGCAAGTGCGAAAGGTGCAGAAGACTTGTGTGTGTGTTTTTTTATTTTTTAATTTTTAAATTAAAGAATGGGTTGAAATGGATAAGTTTTTCATTTTTTGAATCAATAAAAGGAAATGGGCTGGACTTTTTTTGTTTATTTTTGTAAAAATAAAATTAAAAAGATAAAATATCCAGACAAATATGGTGTTCACAACAGCAACCATACACAAAGTACTAGTATTCAATATCATTTTTTGTCGCGGGATCGCAACGGACGGCGAAAAAGAAACATTGAAAATTGGAGTCGCCACCAAGTTTATTCAAAATGGAAAACATAGAAAGACCATTTATTTTTAAAGAAAAGGTCTTTGTAACCAAGATTCAAAGTTTAGGAGTCGGTTATGCATAGAGAAGGGTAGGGATTTAATCCTACGCATCCCTAGTACACCCGTCCTTAGACGGTACCTATTGATTTGTGCAAATTATTAATAACCTTCAAAATATTTATTTTATTATTTTTATTTACAAGAAAATTTAAAAATATTTTAGAGTATCAATCATCGCGATTCAGATGTCCAAAATATTGAGTTAACAAGCCGTCGCGGCTAAATTAACATTTTTATTTGAAATAAAATATTTGAAAAATAAGTAACAAAATTAAAATGAATACATGAAAATAAAATGTCTTATGAATTAATAAATATTTACAAATAATAAAAATTATTTTTATTTTATATAAAGGGAAAAAAAATACAAAAGAGAACAAATGTATTTTAGGGAAATTTTAATCATTGAGCTGTCACAACTCAAATGCCAAAAATATGAATTAACAATTACGGCTAAATTAATTTATTTATTCAAAATAAAACATATTCCCCAAAGAAGTGAAAATTAAATAAAATAAAATATCTCATATTAAAAATTCATTAGAAAAATTATTTACAATGAAGACAAAAATTAATTCAAAATATCTCATTTTCATTTGTCATTTTCATTTTTCCACAAAGACAAAATGATGCAACAAACAAACAAATTTTTATTTTTTTTTTAAATGGGCTAGTTAAAAGAACAAGAATATGAAATGGGCCAAAGCTCCTCCCTTTTCACAATTCAAAATTAAAAAAAAAGTTTGAATAGATTGAAACCCTTTTTCAACAACAAACAAACAATACACTAAATGGACTTTTTTTTTTGGTAACGGTTAAAAACTAAAAATAAAATGGATGGACTAAAAATATTTTTTATTTGTGGGTTGAACAAAATGAGGTGTTCACAGTTACCCTCTTTACTTATTTCTTATAAGAGAATATGAAAAACCTAAATTTTATATATTGTCTTTGTAAGGAATAAGTAAAGACATGAACATTGATTTTGTTCGGTAATGCTGAAATGCAAATGCAAGAAAGATTGAATTCTGACTTTGAAAAAGTCTAAACAAGAAAATCACATGCAAATTGTACAATTCATAAATCACCTATGTGTGAATCATGCAAATAAGAGAAACTGACTAATTTGACACAAATTTGAAAATAACAAGAAATGTCAAAACAAACGGAAATTCAAAAACCGCAGAGGGCTAATAGGAATTTACAAGTCGTCAGCTCACTGAATCAAAAGATCTTGCGACCAACTAGATATTGGTCAACAAAGAGACGGGAAATGAAAAGCCTTGCGACCAACTGGATACGGTCAACAAGAGGAAATGAAAAGCCTTGCGACCAACTGGATGTGTCACAGGCGCAGAAATTAAAAGCCAGGGCTGAAAATTAAAAGACTTGCGACCAACTGGATACGGGTCACAAGAGACAGAAATGAAAAGCCTGCGACCAACTGGATATTGGTTCATGCGACAGGAAATAAAAGCCGGCTCACAGAAAATTAAAGACTTACGACCAATGGATAGAGTCAATAAGCAGACAGGAAATTAAAAGTCAGAGGCTCGCAGGAAATTAAAAGACTTGCGACCAACTGGATATGGGCGTAGCAGACAAAATGAAAAGCCTGACCAATGGATACGGGTACAGGCGGCAGGAATTAAAAGCCAGGGGCTCAGAAATTAAAGACTTGCGACCCAATGAATGAGGGTCAGCAAGGACAGGAAATTAAAAGCCAGGCCTGCAGAAAATTAAAGACTTGCGACCAGCTGGATATGGGTCACAAGCAACAGAAATGAAAAGCCTGCAACCAACTGGATTTGGTTCACAAGCGACAGGAAATTAAAAGCCAGGGGCTGCAGAAAATTAAAAGACTTGCGACCAACTGGATATTGGTTACACAAGCGGGCAGGAATTAAAAGCCAGGGCTAACAAAAATTAAATGACTTGCGACCAACTGGATATGGGTCAAGCAGCAGGAAATGAAAAGCCTTGCGACCAACTGGATACAGTTACATGCGACTGGAAATTAAAAGCCGTCGCAGAAATTAAAAGACTTGCAACCAACGGATACGGGTCAACAAGCAAGGAATTAAAAGCCAACTGATAGAAAATTAAAGACTTCGACCAATGGATATGTTAAAGCGACAGGAAATTAAAAGCCAGGGGCTGATAGGAAATTAAATGGCAATTATGAGGCCAAATAGAAAGAAAGATGGCAATCTAGACCGCAAGAAATGTAAAAGCAATGAAAATCATGGAAATGTAAAATTCAAAAAAAAAATTAGATGCAGAATCAAATTTTTCCATTTTTCAAAAACAAAAGTGAACCAAATATGTCAAGCTAAATGGAGATGCCAAGGATGTCTATGTACAAAATGTGAATGAATCCAGGATCATGACAATATGAAATGGATAAAAGAGAAATAGGCCAAGAACCTAAATGATTTGAAAATCAAAGGAAGAGATGATGAATATGTCACAAAAGAATCATTTTAACATCGAAAAACATTTGAACCATAAGCTTCTTCAGAGGATTTTAGCACATGAATCTTTTCAAGTTTGTCATTAACACTCCTTGCAATATGGTTTCACTGCATTTCTTTTTCTTTTCAAAAAACATTCTTGTGAAAGGAATCTCACCATAGTCAAGCAACCCTTGAGGAAAACTTCAACCGATCAAACTCGTAGTCACTGTATTGGACCTTCTGGCACAAATGAAACTTCTCTTTTTTCTGTAACTTTGCTCACTTCTTCCCATTCTTCCTTTTCTCTCTTTTCCTCTTTTTAGGATGATGATTGCCTTTCTACCAAGCTTAATTGAAGCTTCTAGATTCCCTTTGTGTGATGCTAGTCATTAATGCTTTGCTTAGAACTGTTAGGTCATATAATTTAAGCTTAAATTTATACTTACTCAAGACATCATAAATGAACATGCATTCAAGGGGAAAATGGAAAGATTAACTGATGAGCATTTTTATTGCTTGGTGTATTGAACAACAATATCACAAATTGTTGGAAGAAGTAAACAAGGCAAAGTAAAAGATAGGATTTCAAACAATATAAAAAATTTGCCCTAGTTTTGGTCCTTAGTGGCTTATTCAATTGATTTCTTGTAGCAAATTGGATGCTATACACTTATCTTTCTGAGCCTTCAATCTTCACTTCTCTTGATCTCCAAAAATTGCCAGTTTTAATCTTGGTATGCTTGGCTCACAAGACACATTCAACATCGAAAGTTGCCCAAGTGTAATTGTTTGAGATGATGCTTATTATTTGCCCTAACTTTTGCCTAGGCCACCCCTTTGGGTTTTCACCTAACGGGCTTTTTCTTTTCTTTCTTTTTTTTTTACCCTAACTTTTGCTTAGGCCGCTCTTTGAGTTTTCGACCTAACGGTTTTTTTTATTATTTTTATTTATTTCTCATCCTAGCTTTCATTTAAGCCGTTCCTTCAAGTTTTCGACCCAATGAGCTTTCAAAGCATCTTTTCAAGCATAAAACTTTTTGACTTGCATCTATGTTGACGGTCTAGGTAGTTCTTGTCCATCCATATTTTGCAAAATCAATGCCCCTCCTGAAAATGCTTGTTTGACAATGTAAGGACCTTCATAACTTGGAGCCCATTTTCCTCGGTGTCCTCTTGATTAGGGAGAATTTTCTTCAAAACCAAATCTCCTGGATACAAATCCCTGGGCGGACTTTCTTGTTGAAAGCCTTAGCCATTCTACTTTGATACAACTGGCCATGACAAATGGCTGAGTCTTTTCTTTCTATCATATTCAACGTTCATAACGAGCTTTCACCCACTCAGATTCTTCTAACTCAGCCTCCATCAAAACCCTTAATGATGGGATTTCAACTTCAATAGGGGATACAGCTTCCATTCCATATACCAATGAGAAAGGAGTTGTTCCTGTGCTTATCGTATGTTGGTACGATAAGCGTGCAAAGCATATGGCAGCATTTCATGCCAATCTTTGTAATTCACCACCATTTTGGCAACAATTTTCTTGATATTCTTATTTGTAGCTTCAACCGCACCATTCATTTGAGGCCTATAAGGAGCTGAGTTGTGATGCTTGATTTTGAAAGTCTCAAAGAACTTCTGAACCTCTGCACCATTGAGATTAGGAGCATTGTCTGTGATAATTCTTGGAATCCCATATCTACAAAGAATGTCTCTTTTGATAAATCTAGAAACACCTTCTGTGATATTGGCATATGAAGTGGCTTCCACCCATTTAGTGAAATAGTCTATTGCCACCAAAATGAAACGATGACCATTAGATGCTTTGGGATTGATTGGGCCAATGACATCCATGCCCCACATTGAGAAAGGCCAAGGAGATACCATACTATGCAAGTGGAAATGGAGGAGCATTAACTCGATCTGCATATATTTGACATTTGTGACACTTCCGAACATAATTGATGCAATCATTCTCCATGGTGGACCAATAATAACCACTCCTTAAAATTTTTCGTGCCATCATATGACCATTAGCATGGGTTCCACAAATTCCTTCATGGATTCATCATGATTATTCGAGCTTCATGAGCATCTACACATCTTAGAAGAGTGGTGTCATGATTCCTCTTGTAGAGGACTTCACCATTCAAGAAAAAGCTCATAGCCAGTCGACGGATTGTCTTTTTATGCACCTCATTTGCTCCAACTGGGTATTCTCCTTTTTGAATATACTGCTTGATGTCCTGATACCAGGGTTGGCCGTGGTTCAATCTCCACATTGCCACAATATCCTGGTTCGCTTTGCACCTCTACATGGATAGGTTGGACATTAGCATGGACTTCCAATTTGGTCATTACAGCCAAAGTTGCCAAAGCATCTGCAAATTGGTTCTTGTCTCGAGTTAAATGAGAGAATGACACATCATCAAATTGCTCAATTAGTCAAGACAAGTATTTCTGTAAGGTACCAATTTTGGATCCTTTGTTTGCCATTGTCCATTAACTTGATAAATTATAAGTGCAGAGTCTCCAAAGACTTTTAATTCTTTGATTCCCAAGTCAATTGCAACTTGCAAACCATTTGCACACGCCTCATACTCTGCGATGTTGTTGGTACATTCAAAATCCAACTTGATAGAGACTGGGTATTGCTTACCAAGGACACACCACAGCTCCTATTCCACATCCATTCATGTTAAGCTCCATCAAAGTACATCTTCCATACATTCTCCTCTTCCATTTCTTCTTTCTCTAACAGCACTTCATCATCACATAATTCACGAGTGGTTACTGCTCACTTTCAAGCGGGTTTTCAGCTAGATGATCAGCAATTGCACCTCCCTTGACAGACTTTTGGGTCACATACTTGATGTCAAATTCAGTATCACTTGCCACTTTGACATTCTCAACGACACATGAGGACTATCAAATATGTACTTTAACGGATCCATTTGAGAGATCAACCAAGTTGTATAGTATAACATGTACTGCCTCAGCCTCTTGGAAGTCCATGCCAATGCACAACAGGTCTTTTCCATTGCCAAGTAGCGAGATTCGCAGTCATTAAACTTCTTGCTCAGATAATAAATTGCCTGCTCTTTCTTTCCAAATTTGTCATCCTGTCCTAACATTGCCCCCATTGATGTTGGTAACACTGAGGTATAATATCAAAGGACGGCCCGATAGGTGGGGTCAAAACTGGAGGTTTCATTAAATAAGCCTTTATTTTTGCAAAGGCTTCTTGGCATTCCTCATTCCATTCTCGGGTTGATGTTTTCGTAGCAACTTGAATATAGGCTCACAAGTACTAGTCAAATTGGCAATGAATTGAGCAATGTAAACTTCTAACCTCCCGTAGCAGAAGGCATATCTTGTATCGCTTTCACTTATCTGGGTCTACTTTTATTCCTTCTTGCTAACAATGAATCCAAGTAATTTCCCCGTAGAAGCTCCAAAGATGCATTTATTCGGTTCAGCCGCAACTTATATTTTCTGAGTCTTTCAAACAACTTCGTAACTGCCACATGACTTTCTCCCTTTTTGGACTTAGCAACCATGTCATCTACATACACTTCAATCTCCTTGTGCATCAAATCATGGAATAATGCAACCATAGCACGTGGTATGTAGCCCAGGCATTTTTCAATCCGAATGGCATGACCGTATAGCAAAATGTTCCCCATGGAGTTATGAAAGTAGTTTTTCCTTTGTCATTAACATCCATGGGAATTTGATTGTATCCTGAGTACCCATCCATAAATGAAAATCGGTGGTTTTTTAGGTATTATCAACAAGGACATCGATGTGAGGGAGAGGAAAATCATCCTTCGGGCTAGCTTTGTTTAGATCCGATAATCCACACACATTCTAACTTTTCCATCCTTCTTAGGCACTGGCACAATGTTAGCCACCAGTCAGTGTGTCTTGATACCTCCAAAAATCCAGCCTAGCTATTTGCACACCTCCTCTTTTATTTTTAATGACATTTCAGGCCGCATCCTTCTCAACTTTTGCTTTTCGGCTCAATTCCCGCATATAAAGGGATCTTATGTGAAGCTATTTCTGGATCCAACCCTGGCATATCACGGTAAGACCATGCAAAAACATCCATGTATTCTTTGAACAATGCAATCATTTCTGAGCGTTCTGGGTTTTCCACTATTTTCAGCTCTCTCTTCTCTTCTTCAGTGCCCATGTTAACCAACTCGATCACCTCATTGTCTAAGTCAAACTCCTTTTCTGTATGCTCCAGGAGGTCTGAAAAGTGCCCAACAATTTCCTCATCCTCATCAGATTCATGGCTATCACAATCAAGTGCCGCAAGAGAATCAATTGATAAGTCTCCAAAGTCCCTTTCATGCGACAAAATTTCTATAGTATTTAAATTCCTGGAAAGCAATTAGGATGGGTTGGAATGCCAAAATAAAAGGTGGAAAAATGAAAATAATATGGAAGACATAAATTAATGAGATGAGAATGGTAAATAAAAGAAAGAAGAAAAAAAATTAAAGAGAGAGAAACGAGGAAAATGGAAGATAAAGAAAGATTATTGAATAATCATGCAAGTGCATTTAGATGATGTCTTTGAGTAGCATAAACGAAGCATAAACAATATTTATCAATACAACCCAAACAATTACTTTGAAGCAACAACATCAATAACTGGTTCAATTTCCAGTTATCAGCATCTCATTATTGTTGGCAACATGAGGGTTGTTTTCTTTGATTCATCAACATTCACCATATTGATAGTGATACAACGCGAGGGAGTGAACTTCCTCAGCTAGGATTACTCAGCTGGGCCCGAAAATGTTTCCTTTAGGTGAGGAATCTGCTTCATTTTCTCCATTTGCTCCTCCTGCTAAGAGTCATGCCCCTCATCTCCTCTTCCAATAGTGCATTATATCCCAAACCATATCGATTAGGCTTCTTGGTGACGGTATTGGTGTCGTGATACCTTGCAACTGTAGTCCCAATCCTTTGCCTTGTAGGTATCCACTCTTAGCCATGATATGAGCCACCACCTGATTTTGCATTGGGGGCTTATTCTGTTCCTGTTTTAGCCCTACTACCTCCAGGTTATGCCATAAACTGCTTTCTACCAATTCCACATTCTCAACATACGGCAATGTAACTGTTTAGATACTATGATATCTTTTTCTCCATGGATTGTAACGATTGAGCCATTCTCTATGTATTTAACCTTTTGATGCAAGGTTGAGGGAACAGCACCAACATTGTTAATCCATGGTCTTCCCAGCATATTGTAATCTGATTCAATCTCCATTACCTGGAATAACACTTCGAATCTACTTGGGCCAATCTCCAATGGCAATAACATTTCCCCAAGGATACTTTTCTTTGCCCCATCAAAAGCCTTCACAATCATCACCTGCGGTGATATATCATCCTTACTTATTGACAAGTAACTTAAGGTCGACACCTGGTAGAACATTCAATCCTGACCCTCCATCAATGAGGACCCTGGGCACTATATGGTCTCTGCATTTGAGAGTTATGTACAGTGCTCGTGGGTTAGCCTGTGACACAACTTCCTCATTGAGAACGTAATCATGCTGACACGTTTCACTGGATCTACCATATTCACCATGTTCTCTGTTGAAACGTCAGGCTTGACATAAGCTTCTTTAGGATCTTTAACACCGCCTTTTGATGAGGCTCTGATGACAAGATTAGTGATAACAAGGATATTCTCAGGAGTCTTCTTTAATTGTTCCAGAATATCATACTCACTCTGTTTCATGATTTTTAGAAATTCCTCCTCCTCATCTTCTTTCATTTCACTTCCTCCCAAGTCAGAACTTTTCCGCATTCCCTTCATTAACAAACTTTCCTTTTTCTATTTCTTTAGGACCATAACACCTTCCACTTCTTGTTATACTAGTTACTACTCCACCTACTTGGGCATTTGAGGTTTCTCCTATATCTCTTTTCATCTCAACCTCAGTCTCATAGTTCCAAGGTACAGCATGTGTGTCCTTATAAACAAAGGGTGTTGGTTTCTTCATAGTGATAACTACCTTTTCTGGCTTCGGCGCTTGATTAAGTGGAGGCACTCGAAGCACAAAACGCTCAATCACATTCACCTCTTCAAACATTTAGCTTCTTTTTTGCTTGTATAACACCCAGGTTGAGTAATCCCTACACGAGCCTTGAAATCCCAACAATTTTCTATGTCATGGCCAAAGCCTCCAGAGTGGTAGTCACAACTCGATTCCATATCACATTTCTCATTTTCCTTCATCATAGATGCAGGTGCTGTGATGTTGTATCCAGCTTCCTTTAAGCCAATGAAAACTTTCTCCATAGGAGTTCGAAGATTCAAGACCCTCTTGATCAAGGGTTCCTCCATCGTCAAAGCATTTACTCGAGCTCCTCCTTCATGATTTGGCATCGGATTGTTAACAATATCGGGCTTTGATTCCTCTTGCAGGTCCAATCTTCCACAAGCAATTAGCCTTCTTACCTTGTCTTGAAGGCTTCACAATCTTCAATTGAATGCCCCGCAACTTCCATGTGGTATTTACAAGTTAAGTTGGGGTTGTACCAAGCTGGAAATGGTGGTTCTAATGGACGCACAGGACATGGTGAGATCAGGTGAGCATCGAACAATTTTTGAAAAGGGCAGCATTTGAAATGGATAGCTTTGGGAAAGGTGGAAGGTTTGGGAATCGATTGCGATTCTGGTTTTGGAAATTTGGTCGAGGTGGTGTAGTGTTTGGGTAGTTCTGGGATACGTGGTTGGGTTATATGTATAGGCTGGGCGAGCTGGTTGGTATGGTCGTATGTGGATGTTATTGACTTGAGGTTGGGTATATGGGATTGTATTTGTGGTTGGAGTAGTTTGGTATGGTGGGTAATAAGGGATGGATGGTATTTGGGATCTTGGGTGTGTTGAGGCATATCTTGGAATGAAAGATTGCTGACCTTGCACATAACTTACTTCCGCCTCTTTCTTCCTTGGCGGCAATCCTCTTCTTGTGTCCTCATTACTCACAGGAAGTTTTCCAGCTTTAGCCAAATTCTCGATTCTCACCGCAGTTATCAATTCAGAGAAGTCTTTGTATGCTGCTGCCATTGCCCCAATGTAAGGAGATCCTAAAGTCCCCAAAAAGTACGAACACATTTCAGATGGGATAAGTGGCGGTTGCACTTGAGCAGCTAAAGTTCTCCATCTTTGAGCATATTGCTTAAAGGACTCATCTTTCTTTTTCTGCATCGTGCTCAATTGCTCGCGAGTAGGTGCTATTTCCATGTTAAACTTGTATTGATTCATGAATTGGTCAACTAATTCCCTCCAGGAGAAATTTTGGAATGGTCTAATTGGATATACCATTCTAAGGCGGGTCCAGTTAAACTTTCATGGAAAAAGCTGATAAGAAACTTCTCGTCCTTGGACCATATTGACATTTTTGCAGTAACTCTTTAAATGAAAAAGAGGATTACCAGTGCCATCATACTTTGAGAAATCAGGAACCTTGAAGTCTTTAGGAACTACTTGTCAATAGGAGGGCAAAGCCTCAATCTCCATATGACCATAAGTGCTAGGTCCTTGAATAGCTTTGATTTGCTCCTGAATCTTCTTCATCCATTCTTCTCTGAACTTGTCTTTATTCACCTCTGCATGGCTATTTTCTGAGGAAAATGGTTGTTTCTGGATAACAACACGAGGTTGCCCCAAATAGGGGCAGCATGCTCATGCCCATCAGTATGAGTGTTCTCTAACGAATGATAGCCTTCTCCGATTGGAATTACCAATGGCATTGTGGGTGGTGGCTGTCCATGAGGGTTATTCAGAATCTCATCCCCATCATTCACCCCTTGGGTAACATTTACAGGTGCATTTAATGCCCCAGGTATGGTTATCATTGCAGCACTTGGTTGTACCTCAACTAACGTATTCACCATGTCCTTTGATTAGCTCTTAATAAGTCAAGTGACTCCTTCATGGCTCTCATCATTTCTTCCATATTTGCTTGATTATTTGACATTTCATTCAATTTCCCTCTCATTGCATCAACTTCCATGCTCAAATTTCTTCCTACTTCATCATTGGTTGAGTGTACTCTTCCTGAGTCAGAATTTCCTCCAGCCATCTTTGTCCGAGCTCTGGTATTGTGAATACGAGTTAGATCGTATCTTCTTTCCTTGGGCGCCCAATGGTGACGAAGTTTTACCTATGGAAATGAGTTTTAGTAAAGAAAAGAAAAACATTGTTATTTATTAGAGACCTTCTATCGTGCTTAGTCTTGATGTGAGTATCTTTGATGATAATGTTTCCAGAACGTCTCGTTCAAAGGTACTATGTTATATTTAAATGAATATTGCCATGAGATCAACACAATATAGAGAATGATTATTCTTTCAAAACAACATCTTTCTTACATCATAAAACCACATATTATTTCCTAACCAACATTGACACTCTAAAGCTAACATCTCATCAACGTCTTTCTCAATCATTCGTTTCATCTTTCTAACCAAATCTCTATAGTCGACGAAGTTGCGAATCTCATCTGGAGTCTCAAAGGGGATAATTTCTTGTTCAGCCATTTCAGATATCTTGGAACATCTTCTATTGCTGTATTAGCCAACCCTGCCAAGTTTGAAAAGCGAACTTTCAACTCATGAATGATGTGATCTTGGTGTTGCACTTCAAGATCCAAATCTGCAATCCTTTTCTTTTCTTTCCAGGACAACTTGATAGTTCATGATCTCATCTTTCATGTGTTGATTTAGTTCCTCAACCTTTCTTTGGTATTCCTCATTCAATTCCCAATTTGTTTCATTTGTTCTTCACCTTTTAATAGCTTTTTCAGCAATTTTAGCATTTTGAAGCGCTTTATTTTCAGTAATGCTTCATTACGCTCTTGCCTTCGAAGTCCTAACTCTTTGTTGGCAGCTATGAGACATTCTTTGGTTTTCATCATGTGCTCATGTCCCATTTTTAACTTCTTGCTGGTCTTTTCAAGAACTTGATCTCTTTCATGCTTTCTCGCTTTAAACCGCATAATCATGGTGGGTGCTTTTCAATTCAGCCACCACTTGCATTTTTTCTTGTTCGGCTTGTCCAGTTTTTCTTTCACTTCTTTGATTTCTTCAATTTCATCAAAATGCAAGGCCAACGTTTTATCAGGAGTAATTGTTGTTGAGACTTTGAATGGTAACTTAACCTCTTGAGCCCTACTTTTTACCCATTGGCGATAGCTTTCTTTCACTGCAGCTCCTAACTCCCAATTCTCTTCCTTTTGGACAACATTGTTCCAAGCGAGTTGGACTTTTGGCAGTTCATCAGAATCCGAGTAGTACATGATGAAAGGAGTTATTGTAGCTTCAGAAGGTGGTTCCATTATAGGGTAACCAAGTTGGCGCAACACCAATGCGGGATTATAATTTATACATCCTCGAGTACCCATGAATGGTACATTTGGAAAATTTCCACACTTGTAAATCAATGTCTCCATCCTCCCACCAAGGGTACCATCGGATCACTTTTTCACTTAATTTTGCAAATTCCTCAGCCCATTCTCGCCCACTTTCTTCTTGACATGATACATCTTTAGATCACTAATAGGACAGTGTCTTGTAATTTCTTTGAAATATGTGCGCAGTAACCCACACATATAACATTGGTAAACAACACAAAACTCTCTTACCATTCCTCTCATAGCAAAAATTCAAGGAACAATAGACATCTGCTAGGAGGGAAAGGATTTTGAGCATGAAATTTTCGGGCAAGGAATACATCAATTGCTGCAAGGTCTATGAAACCATCAATATTTGGAAACAAGATGGTTCCATAAATAGTGAGGATTAACACATTAAAAAGTGTCCCAATCTTCGGCTTGAGCTAAGTGTTGCATGTGCTCTTCCAAGTAAACTTTTGTAAATCCCCTGGTCCCATTTCTGCATTTCTGTGCCTCATGCAAATCTCTTACATTTACCTTTAGGACATTTGCTATAGTGTGTAGAGAAGCATAATGTCCTTGATAATTGTAAGGTTTTTCTCCTTCTAGTGGTAACTCCAGGATTCGCTCAAATTCTTCAAGGGTTGGTGCCAACTGGAAATCTTGAAAGGTAAAGCATCGAAGTGGATGATCATAATACTGCCAGTGCTGTGATTGCTTCTACCTGTTCCACCTCTAACAAGCTCAGGACTTTTCCATATTTTCTGGTAAGAGAAAGACGTTGTGGAGCTTTCAACAACTGACTCAAGGATCTTAGGCTTTCTGTCAGGTTTCTTGACTTTAAGATGTAAAGTTTTTTTCAATTTCTCTTCTTCATAATTGTTTGATCTCATGGTTGTTTCCATTTTCTAAAGATACTCACAACAAGACTTGATATAGTTCTAACAAACCTGTTAAACAAAGAGAAAAAAAGTGAAAAATTTTCATTACAAGAAAAAAAACAATAAACATTTTAAGCATATTGAAGAATTTATGTACAAAGGAAATAAGTTAAAGAAGAAAGTATGCTCCCTTTGTGTCCTATCTGAGGTGAACTATGAAGGACTATCCTATGGTCTTTATAGGCTTTCTACTGTGAAGACTCTCATCAGGTGGATCTATGAATTTGGGATTCTACGGCCTTTAGAGTTAAGAACTCTTTTGAAATGTTATCCACAACGCAGGTGAACCGCTAGATGAGGACATTCACGAAAGAGTCACACTCTAGATGAGATTTTCACAATAACCAAATAGGACGTACATCCAATATGGCTACTGCTACACAATCTCTTACCTATCTCAAGTTGCACTAGAACCTGGGTATAGGGCCCCACTCGTGTGTGATTAATGTGTAAGTGATGTGTGTGAAGGGAGCATACAAACCTGGAATCCTAAAACTACCCATGACCAATACCTATAAAATAGATAATACAAAATAACAATCGTCTACCCTATGGTTGTCATAAATAAACAAATAAATAAATAAAAGAAAAAAACTGTACAAACAAACAAAAGAGTATAAAAAGAGAACAATATAAAATAAAAGTCATCTACCCTATGGTTTTCATTAAAAAATAAAGAAAAAAATGTACCTTGAAATAAAAGACGACTTTACAAAGAAGAGGCAAATAGAGAAAGAAAGAAGAAAAAAAAGGTTAATTATAATATGCACAATCAATTATAAGGCTTGACTCTAAACGTTCCCAGTGGAGTCGCCATCTGCGCAACCAGGATAAATCGGGGCGATGAAAAGAAACATTGAAAATTGGAGTTGCCACCAAGTTTATTCAAAATGGAAAACATGGAAAAACCATTTATTTTTAAAGAAAAGGTCTTTGTAACCAGATTTGAGTTCGGAGTGGTTATGCATAGAGAAGGGTAGGGATTTAATCCTACGCACCCTAGTACACCGTCCTTAGACGGTACCTATTGATTTGTGCAAATTATTAATAACTTTCAAAATATTTATTTTATTATTTTTATTTACAAGAAAATTTAAAAATATTTTTTTAAAAAGGAAATTTTGGAACATCAAATCATCACGATTCAGATGTCCAAAATATTGAGTTAACAAGCCGTCGGCTAAATTAACATCTTTATTTGAAATAAAATATTTGAAAAATAAGTAACAAAATTAAAATGAATACATGAAAATAAAATGTCTTATGAATTAATAAATATTTACAAATAATAAAAATTATTTTTATTTTATATAAAGGAAAAAAAATACAAAAGAGAACAAATGTATTTTAGGGAAATTTTCGAATCATTAGCTGTCACAACTCAAATGCCTGAAATATTCAATTAACAAGCCGTCACGGCTAAATTAATTTATTTATTCAAAATAAAACATATTCCCCAAAGAAATGAAAATTAAATAAAATAAAATATCTCATATTAAAAATTCATTAGAAAAATTATTTACAATGAAGACAAAAATTAATTTTTACTTGACAGAGATTGGAATAGCCTCCTACCTCGTCCCTGGTGCAATAGGGAACTCAAAGTCACGTAGTTCTTTAAATATAATTGTGGGTTGATTGATTTTATTTTAAAAAAAAATATTTAAAATATCAAGCTGCAGCAAAAATATTTTTAGAATATAGAATTAATAAGCCGTCATGACTAAATTAACTCTATCATTAAAAAGAAAACCATTTAATCCACTTTTTGTTAAAATAAAAAAAATTCTTTTTAGAGACACTTTCCTTTTTCTTTACTCAAAGCAAAACACACAAGAAAAAAAAAATGAATCCAAACAAAAAAAAAGCCAAGTATTGGGCCAAAAACAAAAAATAACTTTAAAAAAAAAATCTCTCTCTTACACACTCACACACGCTCACCCGCTCACATTCTAACACACTCAGACACACACAAAACACCTAAAACTCTTCACCTACTTTCTCACTAACACACACATAATGAAGGAAGGCAAGAAAGAGAAAGTGAGATGTTGAAAGAGAAGGGGAGGCCACGGTGCGCCAAAAGAGGAAAGAGGACGGTGGGACAGTGGAGGAGCTGGGCCGAAAAGAGGGAAGCCATGAAAGGAGTGTCGACCGGGAGGGTTGCGGCTCGCGTCGAGCTTGGGCGATGCGGCGGTTCACGAAGCGACGGGAGGAAAGGGAACCTGGCGCGAGCGAGGACGGGAGCGGACCTCTGTGGGCATGGCACGACGGTCGAGAAGAGGGAGCTTTGCAAGGCTCGAAGCTGTTGGTAATGGCGGCGGCTTCGTGGTTCGCAAGCTGGTGGTTGCGGACAGAGGCAGGGTCCGGCGAGAAGACCGCATGATGCGGCTGAAGCGAGTTCCGTGCGGGCTTGCAGTGGCGTAGCGCAAAGATTGTTGATGGGATCTGGTGGTGCCCTCTTTTTTCTTTCTATTTTTATTTTGTTTTAAAATTATTGGGTATTTGGCTAGTTAATGATAATAGTGATGGCCTAAGTTTATGATGATGGTGGTTGTAAAGGCTTAGAATTGTAGTGATGGTAATGGTTGTGTTATGGTGCTATGTTTGGCTATTTTTTTTATATTAATGTAGTGAAAATACCTGTTCCTTGTTGCTACTTACTGTTTTCCTCTTCCTTCTTTGTTGTAATTGGATTGTCCGCCTGGATTTAAGCAGGTTGGTTTGTGTTGCTCCTCTTTAGCTCTCAATGTCTTAAAACAAAATTTTCAGAGAATGAAAATAGTGATTCCCCCTTATGTCTTTCTTTCAATTATTCTCAAAGATTTCAAAATTTTTTTTCAAAGCTCCTTCACCCCTCATCTATTGAATCTCATCCCCATTATAGCTGGAATTGATCATGTTTTGCAAGATTTAGTCAGCAATAGTTTGTGACAAGATTAAGCTATTTTCCAAATTGCGCTGATTTTGTGGGATTCTCCAATATTTTCATGCGTCTTCTGACACTCACGCTCGCCTTCTCTTTGTTTTTTTCCCTTTAATTCAGCCTTTTATTCTGATACATCAGATTATTAACTCTCTTTCTCAAATAATGGACGCAACTCTCATTTGTCATTTTCATTTTTCCAGAAGACAAGCATGCCTCATTTGTCATTTTCATTTTTCCACGAAGATAAAATGATGCAAACAAACAAACAAATTTTTTTTTTTTAAATGGACTAGGTAAAAAGAACAAGAATATGAAATGGGCCAAAGCTCCTCCCTTTCACAATTCAAAATTAAAAAAAAAAGTTTGAATAATTGAAAACCTTTTATTTAACAACAAACAAACAATACACTAAATGGACTTTTTTTTTGTAACGTTTAAAAACTAATAAAAAACTAAAAATAAAATGGATGGACTAAAAATATTTTTATTTGTGGGTTGAACAAAATGAGATATTCACATTTTTCCTCCTAATTGAAGACTAATACTCATGGAACAATGTATCTACGTACCTACTACAATAACTACAAATAGGCAAAGAATTAAACTAACAAACAACACCACCATTCTGTAACATCCAAATTTCGTCTAGACTAATTGACTCGATGAACTTGACAATTGATTTTCCGACTAGGCGGTTGATCTTGGCTCTATAGTGGAAAAAGTCAACATTGGTGATTTATTATTGATTAATGACATTAGCATAGTTAGAAGACACCAAAAATAAGCAATGATAAGTATTATTAAGACATAAACCCAAAATAAAGCATTTGGACAAGGACAATTTATTTACAAAGTTAAATTTCCTAATCAATATTAGTAAATTACATTAATCAAATAGATAGTAAGAAATTAATTTGAAAGATTAATCCTAATTAATGATAAAAGAAATGAGTAAAACTAATAGAAATTAGACAAATGTCATGAAAAATAACAAATAATGTTAGAACAATCAAGTGTATCTGAAAATAATGAAAGATTACAACAATGTCATTACTTAGTGAAATTATGAAAATATCTTGCTATATAAAAGAAATTACCAAACAACCCTTGTATTATCAATAAATGACAAAGACACCCTTATTCTATAAATGGAATTACAGAATACCACTACAATTGTCTAATTACAAAAATACCTTTATTTTGGTTAAAGAAATTACTATAATGTCACTACTTTAATAATTACAAAAATTAGACCTACATGTTTGCATAAAGCATAGAGCATTTTCTCATCCCAAAATTTGACCAACATTCTTGCATAAATCATGCTCCAAGCATTAGTTCTCCAAGTCTTCATTCTTCTTCTTCTTGATCTTTTCACTATAAATACTCTTCAAACTCTCTTTCATTCATTCCATTTTCCAAGCCATAAAGAAACTTACCATGCTTTGCAAGAGCTACATCCTCTAACTCTTGTAAAATACATAAATTCTTAGTAATCTTCAAGCCTTAGAAACTCCATAAATGTTCTTTCTCTCTTATTCTTTATATATCATTTCTTCTTATGTTCTTCTCTTCAAAGACTTCTCTTCACTCTCTAAACTTTATCCAAACACTTAAATTATAAGCCCAAACTTTCACTAGCCTTCACAAGAGTTACAATCTTTAACTCTCATGAAAAATATTTTCTTAAGCACTCAAGTTCTAGAGCCAAGATACAAGGAGGGTTACGCTTCCAAGGACTTTTGCACAAGCTCAAGGAAGAAAATAATGACTCTTTTTAGACCCTACATAAGAAGTAGGGCTTTCTTCTTTATTTGTTCAAGCATTGTTGGTTTCTAACCTTGTCCATGGTTAGAATGCCTCAAGCTTGTGTTATTGACAAGAGTTTTGAATGGTTGTTTGTGAAATATATTTTTATGAATCAAAACATTCACTTCTCTGTTATAAATGTTTTTATGATGTTTTCATGTTCATATATGGCTTAAAAACATGGTAGATGGTCCTTGTGTTGAGGGAGTAACATCAAACATGAAAATGATATGTGCTGGATTTTTAGCTATTTCTAGCAGTAGCTACTTCGAAATATGAAACTCACAGAATATGAAGCTTTGGGAATAAACTATTTTTGCTACAAATAAGACTTAATAAAGAATACTCTCCAAAAGAATCACTTAAAGCAAAGTTCTTTAGCTCAAGATATAAATTTTCAAAGCTAAGTTAAAGGTTGAAACTATAAATATGACCTTATAGTAGTAAAATAGGTCTAACTCACCCTATAAAAATGTAAATGGACTTATTTCAACTCTTTGGAAAGATAAGACACATAGAAACAAATCCATGTATGGTATGCATAAATATCACACAAAAATACTGAATAAGAAATCAAAGTGCAAGTCACTTGCTAAGAGAGTCTAGAAAGGGGTACTTTGCAAGGATACTATGGCATAATCATAAACGTGTTTTAAATGAAATGACCCTTAATGAAAAGTTTGATGAGTTAGAAATGTGGAAATACCTTTAAGAGGCTGAGTAAGTATAGAAAGTTATAAATTTTCATGTAAAAGATGTCAGAACTATAAATAAATATTAAAGTCTTATAAAGAGAAAGTTTTAAGAATTTAAGTTGCAATAATCTTCAAGAGGAATATATATATATATATATATATATATATATATATATATATATATATATATAAGTCATGAGGAAGCTTAAAAATATATAAAGAACCTAATAATATTTTAAAGTGCATTAGCTTAGTCTGATCCTTGATTTTTGGCATATGGGTAGGAGCACATTTATTTTGCAATGAGATATTGATGATAACATAGTTATGGATATATGCAAAGAATATGATGTATACTTATGTGATCAATTACATGATGATTTATGGCATGTTGTGATTATGAATGATTGATTGAGATGCATGTTTGATATATTATATGATAGGAAGCAAATTTGGGGAAATTTCGTTACAAGCCATTATGCAAGTTTCAGATTTCTACCAAATTTGTTGACTTAGAAAAATTATGGAATTTTGAGCTTGAAATGATGAATGATAAGTTATGATGTTGGCCATGTTTATATGCTCATGTTTGTATCTAAATGACATGCTAAGATTAAAGGTGATAAGGCACATGAAAATAATCTCTACATTTAGGAATTAATGGTTATAAGAGGTGATCAATAAGGGAATCTTTCAACTCAGGAATGAATGGTTATGAAAGGTGATCCTATGCCCCCTATCCGCACTCTGGGAGTTAAGAATTCAGCTTATCGAGAGGATAAGTGTAGACTAGTGACGACTAGTTAGGTATGAGTTCATAACCTAGAATTCTCAAGATAGAGTATCAAGGTGGCCTTAAAGAGAACAGAAAGTTAAGTCACCTAAGAGATTAAAAGAAAAGATTATATTAAAATGAATTATGTTCCTTATGTTATGATAATTCATTCAAGCCTTGTGGTATCTTGCATAACATTGACATGCATTTCATAATATGGTATGACGCATTCATGACATTAAGATTCATGCTAAAAGATATAGGCCTTCAATAATGGTATTTGGAACTTAATAAATGAATCTTATTTATGTCCACTATTTTCATAATGAAACTCGAGGTTTTAAGAGATGACGATGATGACATTTGTTTGGAGGCGAAAGCCCTACTAAGATTCTTGTACAAGTTTCTCATTCCTTTACTCTCTTTCTTTTCATTCTCGTCTTCAGAAGGCAATGGCTACATTCATTATCTACGTTGATGCTCCCACCTGGGAAATGCATTTTAATCCTGCCAACCAGCTTATCATTTTGTGGGTCGTCTCACTACTCCTACCAATCTTGCTCGTGTGCTCGGATACCTTCCCCCTTCTTAGGAGCGTCGTTATAGGTGTTGATGTGGACCTCTGGAGTGCTTGTGCATATCTCGTGGAAAGGATAGCCTTCTTTTGATATTTTTGTTAGAGGTTATTTCTAGGCATGTCCAGTATGAGTAGTAGGAGGAGATGTTTTAGTAGGTTGTTTTAGTTTCTATCCATATACTATTTATATCTTTAGGATCACTATACCTAGCCCAACCCTCTTGGTAGGCATGATACCCTTTTAATAGTTTATTTTGGTGCGTAATGTGGAACGGTTAATAATTATATGTGATATGTTCGTGTAATTGTTGTGTTTGTACTTATGCATGATGTGGCTTATTTTTATGTCTCCTCTATATGTGCAAGACGATAATGGGTTTTACTTAGTACAAGTGGCTCACGTATTTTTTTCAAGTTCAAAAAAAAAAATTTACCCGTATTTTTAATAAAGCATTTTTAGAGTTAACAACAAAGATTTAACAAAAAAGTAAATTCTAATAATTAACTTAAATGCGTCCTGGCGTATGGGTTAAATATTAAGGTGTTACACATTGCACAAACATCCAACTATCAAACAAATTCCAGCACATTAAAACATAAGACCTATAAAAAATAAGATAAAGAATTAATATAACCAATAATAATAGATTATTCAATGATAATATACCACATAGCTCTATCTTCGAGGACCACAAGAATGAAAATAGACATTCAGTTTAGTATTCCCTTTACCCATACCCCCATTCTCACTCACTTCATACTCCTATTCTAACTTGCTTTCTTTTCCCTTGCCCTGGGTTCCCAAATATTCTGCAAATACACCCAATACAACAAGTCTATTTTAATATGAAAGGAAGAAACCTAATAAAAAAAAATTAGCAACATAATTTGCCACAAAACATCACACACTTGTAAGTGACATTCATGGCAATTGACCTATTTCATAATGTTCTGCACTTGAATTGGATATGGGTTGCAATGGAGGTTGACTCCAAGGAAATGGATGTTGCCCTAGATGCATATTAGGGTGATAGTATTGATAAATATGCTGCCCATCGAAAACACCTGACCAAAAAGAAGGGCACAAGGGTATGACTTAGGTCATAATAATCCCATGTGAAGAACTTGCACAGTCATCCCCGATTCCACACGTGCATGGTCACACAAGGGCCTATGTCACTCTCAAACCGTTCAACCTCCTCAAGGTAAAACCAAAAAAAACTTCAATCATTATAACAAAAATTAACATCCATTCAAATATGTTGCCTGCCTAAACATTCCCCGCCTAATCGTTGATTAATCATCACCTCCATCATTCTCAGATTCATAAAAGAACCAATACATGTTTCAACAGCACTCATTCGCGTGCCGTTCTTCCCAACAGGACAATTTTGTTTTGTATGACCACCATGCCTAAAAGTTGAACATCGCCGCTTCTTTGAATTATCCTCCCACGAGGGGCACCCTTTATTTTCACAAACCTGGGTCACCAATTTCCTTCTTATTCTACTTCAACCACTGGATCCACCTTGCCCTAACCACACTGCTTCAAATGAACTCTACCTAGTTCATTCATTGCCTCCTGGAAGTAACTGTTTCTGATGCAAGGTATGCCATCCATATACTGGTGACAGGAGGGCACTGTCCTGAAGACATGTTTCTCACTATTTGTTTCTCCCTCGGAGGCTCCTCATATGTCTTTACATTTTTACACCACCTCATCAAGATTAACCTCTCCAGAATCTCAACTATTTGTTCTCTTTCATCACACAAAACATGTGCCTACATGAAACCCATGTGAGTTCCAATAGTGGCATTGACACTCTAACAAATCACTATCATACAAAACCTAATACGAATAAAGGGATCACCATATCTTACCATCCTCTACTTTTTCATCATTGAAATGCTAACACATTCAACTCCAATCAATGGGCCACCACCTCTCTCTTCCTTTCTTTGCCTCCTTGAAGATTTCAGGTGTGAGTTTTACTAGCCACACGCTCAATAGAATCTAACCCTATAGTCAATCAGGGTTAAGTGTACACGGGATTGGTACTAGGCAACTAGTTCATTTTACTATATTCCATCACCACATGCTCAATGCTTTGGACCAATTCCAATAAGCTATAGCGGGATTTTAAAAAGGTCTTGATGAAGGATTTTATACCCTCACACCTTGATGTAGTTCTAAACCCAGCACTAAATTTATCCCTTAGAAAAAGCGGTTGCCAACATATCCTTCCTCTCATATGTTTTTGCTGACCCAAATGTTATTACCTAGTCCAAACTCCTCAACAATCCCTCCAGTATTGCCTAAATTTATCCTTGTCAAAGTTTGCATAATACTCTTCTGAATGCCTTGCAAAATGCAGGGTCCTTGATGTTAGCTGTAGCATTCTTCTACAAGTGCCATGCACACAATCAATGATGGCCCAGGAGGAACACCCTTCTAATTACTTCCATTACCTCATCACCATCTGTCACCATTACAACTTGGTTATTTCCACCCATTACATCTAGGAATTCCTCTAGCAACCATTTATAGGTCTCAATGCATTCATCAACCAGCGCAAAAGCAAATACACAAGTTTGCCAATGATGATTAGAACTTAAGAAAATTACCAGGGCTTGTTGTACTTATTTTTTCTTGTATGTTGAATCAAAGGCAACCATATCCGAAAGTATTGATCATCGCTTGGCATAATGCATCTACCCAAAGCAAATTCCCAAGCAATCATCATTTATACATGTGCGTAGCAACTGTCATTGCATCACTATCAACCTTCCCTTGTAGATAGCTAATAGCTGTTGTAGCATCACCTTCAAGTATTTGAGCACGTCTCCCTCGTTCAATGTAGTTGTACAGGTCTTTCTTTGAGAATCCAACACCCTTATACCCACATGCCTACCCAGCCATGAACCCCATGATCGACATGTCCACGTCCCATGTCAGCGTATGCTATCAATTTGAGCTTTATCTGCATCTGTTCTTCGACGGTGATTTGGAATGAGATGGACAAATCTGCAATGTCAAAGTATGGTTATGCTCTTCCTCCAACTTTGAACTTTCCATTTCCCTATGCTTCTATCAACGACAACATCAGCCTAGCCCGCGTCAGTCCCCATTTCCAATTGTGATCCATTCTTTCTATCAACTCTACAATAGTGTTTCTTTTTCTCAATCCACATTATTGCATTCAAATGTTCGCCTAATGATACTCTTGTTCTCATCATGACCCGCTATCATGACCAACAGGGAACTAACCAACACGTGAAGAATCTAATCCATGTAGTCTAATGATCTTGAGTTTCTTTATATGCATAAAATAACATATTTTTAATTCTTGAAAACATAGTTTCATATAAATCTCTATTTAAACTTTATATTTGAAATTATATATCTGAAATACTTGATATATGAACTCTGATAACAAATTAATTATATTCTGAAAATCAATTTAGCTTATGAATTGAATCATAATTTCATCTTTAGCTTAACGTATCTTTAATCAAACTCTACAATTTCAATTTCATATTTGTAACTGAAAACATATACATGATTGTTCAAATGAAATTAAATACATAATCTGAAAGTCTATGCATGGCTTGGATCCTACCTGCATCTCCTGAACTATTACTGTAACAAGACTCTAAACTAAGCTTTACTCCAAAGTGACTCACCCTAGGAACGCGTCTACCAAACAAAGGCTAAGCAACATCTATTACACTGCAACTATGAGGAGGAATGAGGGGTGGTCAGACGACTCAAGTGAGTGAGTTCACCCATCACATTTTACATGGGACAACCAAGGATAATATATAGCGCAATACACATGCTCAAGCCACAAATCATTTGATATTTGTATGCATAATTATATAGAAAAGATATCTCTACATTTATAAGTTCATAGAAAAGCATCTAGATTTTTACTCCAATGGAAAATCATTTTTCATACACATATGGCTATTAAATCAAATATTATCTTAAAACATAAATATCCTCTGAAAACATAACTATTCTACTAAAAACATTGATAATGGTACTCTAATAGAAACGGGATCTTTGGTTATGCCTTGCATAACAAAATATAAATTCTGGTTATGCATGTCAACGATGACATAACAATTTCTCTAATCTCTGGGATCTAGGATCCTAACTGAACACCTAATTAGGTTCAATTTCTGCTCTATGAGATTGTCCTCTTAGGACAACTCCCAAGGTTAACAATTGCTTTTCCAGCCATTAACTCGCTGTTTATTTCTCTTTAGCTATCATCCAATACTATATCATAAATTAATCATTTCTCCAAAACTCTATCTAGGCTCTTTCTGGATTTAAAACTCTATCATCCAGTTACTCTTCTTGAAATCGTAAGATCTCTAATAAGCATAAAATCATTTAAATCTAAAACTTTTGAAACTTTGAAAGCTCTAGACTTATAACTCTAACAATCTGACTTTACATAACTGTGACTATGAAATCATACCCAAAGGATCACCGCTTGTAGGCATTCTGATTTAAGTCCACAAGAATATGTATATCGCAAGTTGCTACCAATAATCCTGAATTTCATACTTTGGAGTATCATAAAAAATGAATTTTCTAAAATCTCATCTCTCAGCTAACATCTTTCATGATTTAATAACTCTAATATGGTACTTTGAAATCTAAGTCTTAAAAATCCAGTTGATAAAATAACTTATTAAATCACATATTCTTGCATTGAATCTCTTAATGTTGCACATAAAACATTTCCATAACATGCAATCTATCAATCATGGTCCCATGGTTTTCTAGAAATATATTTTTCATGCTATTGTTAAAATCATGCTCTTTGTCTAGCTTGTCATCCTTGCAAAAACATATATAATCATACTTTCATCTCTAATTTCATATTCAGCAATAATCATGCAAGAAACATATTTATAATGATGAAACTAAGGCTATGGGGTAAACCGGCTCAGGATTATCAGGGAGTATGTGGGCACCACCAATTTGACCTTGGGAGCTTAGAATGGCACCAACAATGTCATAGAACAATATTGATCCAAGATCAAACTCTATTAATCTCTAAACAATCTCTAAACAACTTAACAACATTGGGAGAGCATCCCCACATGATAACAATGAGAAAAATAACCAAACCCAATCCAAGATTATGAAGGAATGGAAGAAAAGATACCAAAATCTATTAACATAAACATACATTTGATGATTGAGGGAGCTAGATTGGAGAGAATGAGGAAAAGGATGAAAATGGGGAGGGGAGGGTTTCTGGTTTGAAGGGGAAAATGGGAAGAAGGAGTGGGGAAGGGTTTTATAGAAGGGAAGGGTCTAGCAAGTGAAAGGACACCATTTTGCACTATTCACACTCCAAGGAACCGCTGAGCGGTTAGGCCATGTCCAGCCCTCACACTATGCACTTATGAATGCTATGGCGATCAATCCTCAACCATGTAACACATGAAACGCCCTCTGTGGGTATCACGATCGAGCAAAATTAAATGCCTGCATAATTCCTCTCACACGCTTCTTAATCATCTCACTATTTACACTTATTCCATTAACTTTAAAACATAAATGTAAATAAGGAAATACCCCCATTTGGATTCAAATAAAATATCAAAAAATCAAAACTCCAACCATTCAAAATCCAAATTTTGGGTCTTAGTTCAAATTCTGAAATTTTTAGATTTTCTAAACTTGAGGGCTCAAAACAAAACATTTAAATGTATCATAAAAATCATTAAAAATCAATCACTCTTCAACTCATTTTCCTTCTAAGAACAATTAGGGACTTTTATCCAGAGAATATCACTCTAACATATAGCCTTCAAGGAGGTATAGGGTCCAACTTAAGAGAAGTTAAGACCAACGGTGGTCCTAAGACCGACGTGGGTCCTCAGACCCGGCGTACAACACTGTTGCTGACACACGTAGGGTATTACACCTACATATGCTTTTCTAACTCCAAAACCAACAGATTTGGCATATTGAACGTACATAACATATGCGTCATCATCACATAGAACTCTGAATGTTGGATATCTCTACGCTTGGCACATCACCGTCCATGCCACCAATACCAATGCCATTTCCTAAACTTCCATCACCATCATCACATGAAACAGATCTGCAAATCCTCAACATCTTCCCCTAACCTCTACCAAGTGTGCTTCCATATTCTTCAATGATGTAATCGTCTGGGCACACACATCATATCTCCCCATTTTAAAAGCTACTTATATCCGCAAAACATGAAACAACATGAGACCAAACAATCATACTATAATAATCACACTATTCCAGAAGCACACCACAAGCAAAACATAAACAAAACATAAACCTAAAAGCCACAGTACCATGCCAAATAGCCTCCACACATGTCAAATTGTTATGAACAAAATCGTAAAATTGGGTACACCACAATACCAGACAAGAGCACCTCATAAAACCACACACATGAAGTATAAAATCCCTAAAGTCTAAATCGCTTCACCCTCATGCCGTTTACTCAAATTTGTACTTCAAACACAAAAATAGATAACATTGCATAAAACACTAGCCTCAAATGGAAGAACATCCTGTCACATCCGCTCATCCCCTTCACCCGACAAACATTGTCATTTTCCTCGAACCATAACACTCACGATAAGTTCAGACCAGGTCTCTACTCATTTGCTTTCCTTTTGTTTCAAACTTGGGATGATTGACATTAGCTATGATTTATGTGCTCTAAAACAGCATAATCTTTCACTCAAACCTTTGCTTCTTTTTTTCTTCTTTCTTTCTTTATACAATGGAAGAGACAAACACGGACAGACAAAGACAAACTCAAACATCAACCAAGGGGTATGTAAGCAAGAAGAAGGAAGCAGTGGTTTGTGAGGTTTGGACAAGCTTTTATTGTTGGGTGAGCCTCCCTAACACTCACAAACCACAAAGCACCTGGGTCTATGTGCATTTCCTTTCTTTAATGATATTTTCTTTTTTGTAAATTTGGGGATTTTAGTTTTTTTTTATAAATTAAGTGTCATGGGT
This sequence comes from Dalbergia oliveri, assembly GCA_030441495.1. Taxonomy (NCBI): domain Eukaryota; kingdom Viridiplantae; phylum Streptophyta; class Magnoliopsida; order Fabales; family Fabaceae; genus Dalbergia; species Dalbergia oliveri. Next base: position 6,049,702 of record JAMLFY010000013.1, on the reverse strand, counting down.
AATTAAGTTTTTCACTGTCTTGCGTTAATTTAATCTGACCTTACACTACTTCACACCATCACACATGTCAAGTGCACAATTGAACGCATACGTTAGACACCTTAGGCGTTGACTCACATCAGCACCTGAGTAAGCACGTTAGAATAATTGACTGCGAGTACTGAGTATGTATGTATAACTATGGTGCATAGCAAGCTGAAACCTGTGGCATTTTATTTCATGTATTGTCGATTTAACAAAATCAAAGTTCAAGACTGATCTGGAAGTTGGTAGATGAATACGTGCATACTACGAAAGGATACGCAGAAGCTGCTGGAAATAATTAAAGCACAAATAAAAGCTGAACGAATAGCACTTTTACCCCCTTTTTTCAAAAATAATAAGGAAAAAGAAAATAAATAGGAGAAAAAAAGCTAGTGGACTTGGACTTTGCACGAAGATGAGAGGAGATATATAATTTGAGAAACCTTTATAAAAGAATGATACGCTAACAAATTATTCCTAAACATGACCAAAAAAAAAGAAAAAAGAAGAATTGTTCCTGAAGATGTGTTATTAAGTTGATGAGGCGTGAGTATAAGTGGCTGAGGTGTAGCCTTGTAATACCACACATCAGCGTTTGATCCCAACCCTGCCTCCCCCATCCGCACAAAATGCCCCCTCCCTTGGGAAAAAATAGATGTTTTGTTAAGTAATGATACCCAATGATTAATTCCGTTATTATTAACAAGCTCCATTAATGTTAACTAAAATTTTCAAGGACTAATTTATCAAGGGAAAATTACACTCACCTCTAATGTTTGGCAAAATACAATAATGTATCATTTCTATTTTCAAAATTTACATACTAGATACCTGAGTTTGAAAACTTCTACATCGATCACCCTATTAAAGTTAGTTTATTAGTGACTTTGACATAGCACACAAGCACACAACACATGATTTTTAATAGTATTGTTATAAATATTAAAGATGGATATAATTATTGAATGACCATATTATCCTTTATCAAGTGATAAATTGACACATTTTCCATGTTGGGGAAAATGGCAATTAGGAAGATTGTGTGATTTTATCATTTAATAAAAAGATAATAGATCATTCCATAGCAGTCTTTAATATTTATAACAATACCATTAAAATGCATGTATTGAGCAGTGTGTATCCTGATACTATTTGGCCCCTATCAAAATAGTCTAAGACTATTGTAGTATAAGGTCATAAGTCATTCTTTCTTTCAACACACAGGTTATGTTATCAAACTGAAATTGCTAAATAACAACAAAGGGGGGATTTGTGATTCCAGAATGCAAAAGTTATAGTAAATAACAGAAACAAAATAAGATGTAATTGATCAAAGAATCAAATCCCAGACATGGCGATCATTCAGAATTCATACAGTTCAAAAGAGTTATCATATGGATGCTACTCTGTCATCCAAATCAACTATATAATCACATAGTTTTCACTCAACAATCCTTAAATCACTATCAATCCAAATGAATGTCGAATTCCTTGCAAATTCAGATTAAACCATTAACCAATCAGTTATTTAGCCTTACTTTGATTTCAATAATGAATTCAATTCTATATCTAATAGATATAATCCAAACATAATCATGTTCAATTACTAAATCCATAATCAAAACTAAAGTTTAAGAACAAAAAGCGTGCATACAAAGATGAGATTTATACCGCAGAACAAATTAAACCAATTATCAATGATGTCAAGGATTGAAAAGAGTTTAACTTTCATGGACGTACATTGAAGCTTCTGTATAAACTTAAATACAAAAGATACAAAAGAAAAATAAGAAGACAAGTAGAGAGAGATGAGATTCTGATGTGTGTTCTTTGAATGAACAACTTAGGCTTAAATAGAAAATGAAAAGATAAGATAAAGCTTAAAAAATCTGAAAAGAAGGATTTTCCTCCAATCAAAAGTGTCCCTCAGATTACATCTTATCCAGATGTTATCTATCAAAATAATTCCAGATTTCTGAAATCTAATCTGGATAAGATAATCCTCTCTGGATAAGCTTTCCATAGACATATTATATGACTCATTTGGACCAGAAATGAGTGATGCCAATTATGTGAGAAAGGTCTTGGATGCGTCAGCACGACTCCGCAACTTTGCAGCCCAATTAGCCATGAATGGGCCAAATTTGATGAAGCTTGTGAAACCCAAAATTGTAGATCTGGTCTTAGCTTTAGAAGACACCAAAATCACCCAAATCCGATATTTGTAGAGGCCAAAATGATCTGTGCAAATGGAAAGGTCATAGTGAGTGTAAAATCCAAAATTAACCAAGTTTTGACAATTAAATTCAATGAAGCCCAATTATGAAAAACTCAATTAAATCATCAAAATTAAACACATGTAGAAACCAATTAGGTCAAGTATGCAACCATAATGAATGCCTTAAAATTCTCTATCATGTACTATTCCATCAAAGTTACTTACCGAATAACGTTTGTACAGAGGTCAGTGTAAGATTTTTCAAAACTTAGGAACCTCAGTGCAAAGTTTGAGACGAGGAGGTGTCAATTACATTTTGCCAGACCTCGGGATTGGTAAGTGTAATTTTCCTCTTTATCAATTCATTAATTTGTCAATGTGAGCATGTTAATCTTTTAAGGATGACTTTTCAACATGCTAATAATTAAAGGGATAAATGCATTTTAAGACTGAATTTTATATCATAAGCAATTTAACCCTGACTTTTTAAAATGTCATCGCAACACCCTTGAACTTTAAAGTGCAAAACACCCCTAAGTATAATTTTAGCAACTAATAAAGGTAAGATTTATGTACACTTAACCATTGATGTTTCTAATTTGTGCAACTCGACGCCTTGTCCATGAATCCTATGTGCATTTAACCCCCTGATTTTTTTAGTGTGCAACATTAGACCTTACTATGACTTTATTTTTTTGGGGGGGTTACACAATTTGAAAATTTTAGGTGTTAATAATACATTTTGAAAAATAGAGGATTTTACACAGTTTGGAAAGTTAAGAATGTCGTAATTGCGTTTTAAAAAAGTTGTTTAATTCACATTTTAGAAAATTTGAGAATTTGGGACTATTTTGACACATTTTAAAAAATTTTAGAAAATGTTTTGATACATTTAAACATTTTAGAACCAGTTTGATCCTATTTCAAATCAGTGGCACATAAGAAGGCCACATGGCATGCCACAATGCTCAACATGATACCTCACTGACACCTGATATGCCATGGGATAAATGTGACATGTCAGTGACACATAACTTATCATGTGGAATCAATATGACAATCCGCTACACGGACAGGCAACATATCATTTAATAAGCTATATCAACAAAAATAGTAAAAATGACTAAGCTTATTGATTGAGCTAAAATAAAGCTATAAAATATAGTTTCAAGGATTAAAGTTAATTTTAAAATTTTAAAAACTAAAATAAAACATGCTTACAATTTTAAGAACTAAAATGAACTTTTTACTCTTGATAATAGTGTAAAATTTTGAATCACACTAAAGGTATAATTGATAAAAAAAATAAAAAATTAATACCTCCTTGATATGATAAATGAATTGATGGAATGAAACAAAAAAAAAAAAAATCAAGTGGATAGTTGGAGTAAAGCAAAAGGAGTAATAATTTACTTTCTATACGTCGGCAGAACATTCCCTCATTTTGGAGGAAAAAGGAACTTCAAAATGATAATAAACCAGAAAATGATTCAATACAAATTTTTGTTATTTGCAGGCAAATTTTCTGATACAGATCCTAGACATATATAATCACTCTAGGAGGTATGTTTGTTTAAAGGGTAAAAATGAAGTGTAAATTTTCATGAATGAACTCCATGTGTAATTTTACACATGATGCTTATTCATGGAAAAGTTACCCCTAGTTTTACTCCCAACCAAATATACCATAGATGTGAAACTCGGCCACAGACATTTCTTCAAGACTCTTTCTATCATATGTTGATGCATGAGAATCTATTGCACAAAAAATGCCAAAACATGAAACAAACTAAGGGAACTCTGAAACATGCAAGAGGCTCATGCTAAACTTCAAAATAAGCGAGAGGCTCATGCAGCTGCAGCACTCAAGTTTTGGCCGCTAGATTTGCTCTTGCGACCCCAAACAGGAGTGGTCTCAATAAGCTGATGCGGCACAAGTCTCTTCTCCCGCTTAGTGAGCTTGCGGAAATTGTGGACCTTCAGCCTAGCAATCTCTGCCTCTTCTTCAGGGGTTATCTCTCTTACAACAACTGTGAGCCTGCACTCTGGCCTGACTTTGATCCCGGATCTTCCTTTGGAATGGTAGGAAACTCTCTTCTTGAAAAACCCTTTTCCAACAAATGCTTCAGCTGCAAGAAAGGCAAGCAACATCAGCAGGAAACAAAGTTGACCGAGCAACTTCACTTCTAATAATTACATACTTTAAACCTTACCAATAATGAGGCGCTCTGGATCCAACCCATGATTATGTGAGGCGTTTGCTCGGGCTGAATGTATAACCTGCATCGTGCACAACTTTAAAACATAAGCATTCAATTCTTTGTTTTACCATAAAAGGAAAAAGAACCTTCATTGAAATTGAACAGACCTCAGAACTAAATTAAATTGCCAGATAATACACCAGCATAAGCATCAAAAAGGACCAACACCATAGAATTAGATAATGGTGATATTAGGGAAACAATCGTGAAACTAGGAAGTGAAATCTATGTAGGAAATGAAAGTGCAGTGTCTTCTTCCTCAGAGAACGAAGTGTCCCAGTGTAAGAATATTGGGAAAAAAGCCTCTTTGAAAAACCGAGGGTTTTGAGATCAACAATAAAAGGGAAAACGATGTTGAAGAAAGGAACATTGGAGTGAGGGCATAAGTAGAGGAGAAAAACAATGAACAATCATATGCATAGCCCAGAAGAACTAACTTGGAAAGCAATTAAAAATATTACCGTTAGTCTTCTCCAAAGATAATGAAGAATACTGCTAAGATAAGGTCATTTCATTTGTCTCTACCCAAAAGTTTAAACTTTTGGAAAAATGGTTCTTAACATATTAGAGCCTGTATAACTCAGTGGTCTAGAGTTCGATTCATGCTGCCCCCATTCTTAATAAAAATAAATTGAATTTCAGCACAAGTTAGGTGGCTCTATGCATTATCCGCACTTTAAGCATAACAGACTCTAAGTGAGGGGGCGTGCTAGGATATGAAGCTATTAATTTGCCTCTATCCAATAGCTTAAGCTTTTAGGAGAGACGGTTCATGACAAATACAAAGTGTGTCACCACTTACTACCTTAAATACAGTTTTTGCAGCTCGCTTTACTGTCACTTGCAACTGCATCAATGCATCTTTAACCAGCATACCACGAACCAAAGCAGCAACCAAGTTGACCTTCTTTGGACTCTAAGAAAGTATGGTTGAAAAGATGGTATTTATAAAAGGAGACATCATACTCTTCATGATTTAAACATGCAACTAGTCAGACATCAATCAGACCATCAAAACCTCAATACACCAGAAATTATGATCATTTTTCTAGAGCAATCTAGATCCAAGGGAGGCTATTCAATGGCTATAAAATTACATGCAAACTAAAGAAACACAGAATTTATCAACAAGTAGGCAGGGGCACATAAATGGAACAAAACATGTCATACTTTCTGATTTTCAAACTACTGTTATGCTGCATTCTGAACCAACACACCTTTGAATGGAGGTAAATGTACTAGAAATATGATATGATGAGCAAGTTAAGTTTTTATGTTTGGGTTTCACTAAGCATGTTAAATTTAAAATAGATAAATACTCAGTTAAAGGTCACACTGAAACATATGTACTATCACATTGAATTTCAAGCAATTTCATCTGAATCGTTCATATTAGAGAGAGGAAAAAGAACAAAAAAAAAAAAGTAACAACAGCGCATGACATACTTCAGTTGTAAATTAGTGCAACACTGAATTATAAGCTGTTACATCTGAATTGTGGATAAAAGAATCAACATGTATGGCACATGAGATGAGACATTTTGAAATTAGGGCAAGCAAGTTAGGCATATAACAGTCAACATGAAGGGCCCAATATGTCAAGCATTTCAAATGCTCAGGGTTGTTTGATAATCTGACTTCTAGATAAATTGGAAATATTCAACATTAATTAACAATGTCAGATAATAAAACAGATAAATTTAAGTGGAAAATGCAGAATACATTCAGCACAGTCACTGAGTGTATTAAGCGGCAGCTATTTCCCTATCTAAACAACAATAGTTTTGTTTAATGCACATTTCAGGTTGTAAAATTAGAATATTTGCAAACTTAATGCTCTCTTTATATTTAATATTTGAGGTTTATCAAGCATGGCTTTGATGTGAGATCGAATGTTAAGCACTTGCATCAGAATGGCACATAAAAGAAAACAAAAAGCAATGAACCACAAACCTGCTTTATTCCCTTTAATACTGCTTGAACTTTATCTTGCTTAGCAACATCTTTCTGCTTCTGGTCTTGAGCTTCTGTACCACCCAATAAGGAAAGTGGGGCCAATGGGGATGAAACAGGTGTCTGGTCAGGCTCAGATGAGTTTGCGAGCAAGTAGGTAAAACTTGAAATTCCCTGAATTGGAATAACTGTGTCAACTGTCAACTGTGAAGTAAAGCAAATGTAAACCATTGAGTTAAGAGGAGGGTACGTTATGTATGATCAATCATAATGGAACCTGATATTGGAAAGAGTGATAAATTGGGCTACAACTTGAGACGGGGGCAAAAGTGTTGCTCTTGCTGTCAATGTCCTCAGAGTCTGTAAGTGACCTACAATACAGAAAAAAAAAAAAAAAAGGCTTTTAATGCATAAGAAACTCCACAAACATGTGGGCAGGAAAGATAACAAACAAAAACAAACCAACCAACCTTGGGGAAATGAGGGGAAGCAGAGCGAGTAATGTGACGGACAATCGGCAACAAATGTTTGTGCCACTGAACCATGACTGAAATGGGGTCTTTCTGTAGAGTAAAAACATGACTAAGAATATAGAGGTAGTATAGATGTAAATTCAATTCAAATAACACGTCTAAGTTAGTATTTTCAGCTTATGACTCTCAAAAACCCTTAAAACAATCTTAGCTACATCATCACTCATCACTGAAGATAGCTAGCTGCCATGATTAAACTGAAACACAATAGAATGAGAATCAGAGAGTAGTTAGATTTCAATTCTTAGTCAGATTTCAATTCACCTCATTCTTCTTCTCTTCTCCTCTGCTTCTACTGTACAATCCCTAGTGTTTCTTTACAGTTAAGGGTGTGCTTGGTTGAAAGGTAAAATAGAGTGGAAATTTTCATGGACGAACTCCATGTGTAAAATTATCCATGACAGTTCCCATCTCATTTTTAACCTCAGTCCCCCAACCAAAGGGGTAAAAATGGGGGAGAGTTTTCATGGATGAACTCTATTTGTAAAATTATACATGGAACTTATTCATAGAAAATTTTCCCTCAATTTTATGCCTCAACCAAGCACACCCAAAGTGTTAACTGTTAGTATGCTCTGCCTCAACTGGGTTTAGGTTCGGTTGGTTTGGATCGTTTCTCTTTTTAGGCTATTCCATTTATGAAACATGCCATTATTACATGGTTTATATTAATCTTAATTAACTGATAATTCGTTTACCATGAAATTAACGAATAAAAACCAGGGGCCTTCAGCACATTTTCATTTTTGTCATCGTAACAATTGGCCGATATTGACCTCTTTAAATGATTCCGTACAGTATAGAATCACTATGCTGCACTTATAATTGATAGCTCTTAGAACCCACTATTTTTATCACCATATAATTTTTTTTTTTAACAAGCATTATTCATTGTTTAAGCAGGAAAGGTACTAATCATTGGCTATGAAATGAAGATATTCTATATCATCACATGACCTCTTACCAAACAAATAAGCAAACAAACACAAACGCCAATTAAGTGACTGAAACGACAGCGCATTTCACGAAATTATGGACAAGAGCATTGAGTAAGACATTCCATCAAACAACCCAATCTTAAAGAACCAACATTGCAAAACAAGAAGCGCCACACATAAAGCAGCATTTCACCATAGCCGAATCCCCAAGGAATTCACTTAACGATGTGGAAATGATGCATTTGAGGGACCACATGATGCATTTCACCATAACCGTATCAAACACAGCCTGATGCTACACGAAATGAACCTCCCCAGGGGCCACTTCATCGCTTCAATCCAATTCAAAACATTTGAGAGATATGTAAATTAAAAAAAAAAAGGAAGTTTCGTAAAAACGGAATAATAATAATCATAAAAAGAACGATAAGGGATGGGTGAAAGAGAAGTTGAAGCAAATCGCAAGAGAGAGAGAGAGAGACTTGCCTGCGGGGAACGGAGAAGAGATGACCGTCGAGGCTCAGTCGACTGGACCGCCGAGTGGTGGCGGAGAGCGGCACAGCGGACTGTGGCAGAGCGGTGGGACTGGAGCGTAATGAACCACAGAGTGGGCGTAGACAGCTCAGAACGTTAGTTAAGTGAAGTTAGGGTTTGGGAAAATTTAATTTTTGATAAAATGATTTTAAAACTAATATTAGAAATAAAAAATAATAATGAGGAGTTTCTGCACGGCACCTTGTAATTATTTGTGGGGAAGATTGTATTATATATTTCACTAGTCTAATTTATTAAAATATAAAAAAATAAAGATACAATCACAACCATTGAAAAATAAGTAAAGTACTGAAGGAAAAATCTAATAGTAGTAATAGTAATAATATAATGATAAATAAATAAATATATATATATATATATATATATATATATATATATATCAACAAAAACTGAAAAAAAATGAGGTTAATATAGGAATTTTGTGGCGATTCCAGCAATACCGCTGCTATCTATTGGTTCTAACAAAAATCACGCGATCTATAAGTAATCTGAGGTGGCTCTAATAGTAAAATTATTTGTTTCATATTCATTAGTTTGAAACTCTTACAAATACTATCATCTAATTAGATGAAGGTCTTTTACATGGCAAAACTATTTTTCATTATTCCTTTTTACTTCAAAAATATGGTCATACATATATCTATAGCATAACTTTCACAAAATATATGAAATAATAATTTTTTCAAAAAAATAGGATTTTACCATTTATATTAGGCCATGTGTGTTTTACCTCAGAATTTTGAAATGCTCTCTAATGTTTTCTAATGGTGCAAATCAATCATTTCATTAACTTTTTCCGGATATTATCAATAGAAGTAGGACACATCTAATAAATTTTTAGATATCGGGTTGTATATTTTTTTTTTTTAGGGTATCAGGTACATATGACTATGCTACACAACAACATAGCATATGTGGCATTTTTATCATTAAATTATTTGATATTAAAAATATTTATACATGTTAGTATTTTATCTTATCATATTACAACCGTCATGACCTAACCCAAGCTGTAATCAATGCGTAGAAACCACATCCTTTGACCAGCACAGAGAAGAGACATCCACTACGCAAACCTAAAACATGCAATTCATGGAGAAAATCGGGTAGAACTTCATCTGTAATTTAAACTATTCCAAAATTAGGAGACACAAGCCCTCCATAAACCACAACCGTACATCCCATCTATTTCTCTGTCAAGAACTAAAGTGATATCACAAACCTTTCAAATATTAAATTGATATCTTGTATTCACAATATATATATATTGCAACTTTTTCCGCCGACCAATTCGAGACAAATCGTCATACATACGAAATCTCAATATGACCAACATAGCCAGGTTAAAACCAATAGCTCAAGCTGACATGCCACATTATAATAATAGCAGTAATCATTAACTATTTGTGCAACGACAATGAGGAATAGTAGTAGTGAACCGATTTTACACGTGTTGGAAAGCAAAATTATCTTCCAAATTAATTTTTAAAATTAGTTGCACGAAAAATACAAAATAAGAAACTACAAAATTGGTTTCTACAAAAATGAACTCGGAAGTACTACACCTCGACAAATGAAAAGAATGTTGCTAGCAGATGCTACAAAATTCAGTCTTGACCGTATTCGGCCTCTTCAGAAACATCAATCACTTCCTCGACCTCAATGTCCTTTGCCTCGTATTCCTCTTCTTCATCACTAGCCTCTCCGTCTCTAAGCATTTGCCTCTGCAACTTCTCTTCTTCATGCAGCCCTTTCCATTCGCTGACCCACTTGTCCCACTCCTCTTTCAACATCCTACGCTTCTCACGCTCCTGCTCGCTCAGCTGCAACGACACGTCCTGGTCTTCGGCCTCGTATTTCTTGCTGTACTTCTTCAAGTTCTTTGCAATCTCCTCCTCTTTCTCGGCACTCAAGAAAGATGGTGTCCTTGGTCTCCATAAGAACTAAATAAAAAGGTGGGAAAAAAAAAAGAACATCGGATTCATCAGTTGTCACATAGCATGGAATTATCAAAACAGGATACAAAGCAATCTACATTAGATGAAAGCTCAAAAAGCTGTGTTTCACTCCCTAAACGACTTGCATATTGGCAATAAGGGCTATATCAACGATCTCAATGATGTGTAAATTCTGCTATTACAAAAAAGTATGCTGCCAAAACATGGATTCAACATGGAGAATTACAAGGCCTAACCCTGTCACTATCATAACATTGTGTAATCGCAAATGGTTCCTTCCACCATTGTATTAATTGCACATAGAGTGGGCCAACAAAGCATCAAGTACAAATGATAACGTAATCACCTGAAAGAAGTGATCCTTCAGTATCCGATAGAGATGCTTGCCATTGAAAGACCATATATTGAAACCATTTTCCATCTCATGAACTGAAGTAACAGAAGTTGCGACATACCTGCAGAATAAAAAGGATAATCAATATAAACTTCCCCTAACTCATAACCCAAGATCAAGTTTCTTTTTCAAGTAACAAAAATTAAATGCTTTTAAATGATCGTTAATACAATTTTAGATTTATTTTGAAAAAAACTAGCCCATAAACTAATGCTTTTATTAGCAATATCAAAACTTCATATGAATTAACATATACCTTCCAGTTGGATCCCATTCAATATCTGTAGCCATAAAATGTTCAGCAGTAGCCATGGTTTCAAGTTCATCAACATTGTAAAATTCCAACTGCCCATTGAAGCCTTTCAGCCCTGCTAGCACAATGAAGCGACCTGCAGGTGACCAAAACAGAGCATTTGCCTGCTTGCCTCTCAGAGTAGTGAGCTTTGAAACCCGTCCACTGGTCTGAGCAGTCCTCATTGAGTAAATGCTAACATCAGGCTTAGGGTTATCGCCATGAATAACTACAAACCTATGGCCTTTAGGCTCCCAAGCAAACGCAATAATCTTGTCATTCTTATTCTCAAGCTCCAAAACTTCAATAGGTATGTCGCGTTCCTTAATACGGAAAAGCTCAAAGCCTGTGTATGTGCTTCTCTTAGTTTTAGTATATCGGTCTACATTAACAGCAAGGTAATCTCCATTGCTTTGCCAGTACATCTTGCAGTCACTGACACTGAAAAGGTTCTTCTGTCTGAGTTCCTCTTTGCTTGGGATTTGAATCAAACTTACCTGTGAATATAATAAAGAAAATAAATGTAAATATGAAAGATCATAGAAATTAGCAAAACAAACTGCAATCCATAACCAAAAAGGCAAGGTAAACATAAACATACCCTAGCAGGCTGGTTACCACCCCCATCTCTGGAACAAAGAGTGCAATAATTGGTTCGGTTGGAGACCAGCTGAAGTCCATTATATTTTCAACCTTTAAGGACTTTTTGTCAACAAGAGAAAAGGTCTGTGTCTCATACACAGAAAGTACATTCTTCCCCATCCTTGCAAAGTACTTATCATCTCTTCCACCGCTCCATCTGCAAAGATAACAACATGAGTGCATTACTGCATTAGGCCCATTACAGATTCTAAAATATTCACAATTAAGCTAGGTATAAAAATAATTAAAGGAAAAAGTGGTTTGTACTTGAAAACAGGCCATGACACCCGTGACACCACCAGCACCTCCAACAGCAAAATCATCAGCACTTCCTTTAAAATCCCTCATCACTTTACCAGTCCTTACATCAAATATATTCATCACAACCCTCTTCAAAAAGAAAGTACATGTTAGAAGTGGGGCCTGAAAAGCTCGGAATAAAGCAATAAACACATAGGAACGCACTTACATTAGCATCTCGAGGATTGCTTGGTTCATGACTGCTATAAGTTACCAAATACTTCTCACCAGGTGAAAAATCAATTAGTTTCACCTGTATATTGTTTAAATTAAAATAATCTTTTAGTATAAAAAAAACAATATGAAATCAAAGCCAAAGTACTAAACAACAATGCAAAATGTGTTACAAATAAGGAAATATCTATTAATATCTCCATTATATCTTATAATATTTTATATCATATTTTAGATTGATTTATATTTATTTAGGTCGATTATGTCATTATGATTAGACTTTATCTTTAACTTATAAATAAGATTACCTCATTGTATTATAATCACAACACATTATATCAACATATTTGCATACTATTGAGTATCATTATTCTCTCCTTTCTTCCTCCACCATCTAAAACCCTCAATTTCAACATGGTATCAGAGCGATACCATCCACCATGACCTAGGTCAATCATTCCAAGTAATTTGGAACTCACTTGTACTATGTCCCCTACTATCATTTAAATATTTACTTTTCTTTTTATCCCACCATTGTTCTTCCTATCAAGCCCTTCAATTCTGCTTTAGGTTTGACGTGTTCTTGCTTCCAAAAAAATTTCAAACATCAAACCACCATTGTTTATGCTACTAGCCACTTTCCGGTTTCCTCCTTGCTGTGTCATCCCCAAAACCACTGTCAGCTGCCTTCCTCCGCCGCCAGGGAGCTTGTCTAGCGCCATTACCAACCGCCAACCACGGCGCCAGCACCGCATCCTCCTCCGTGGCCCGCCCTTGCCGACAGCGTCCTCAGACACCGAGCCATGCAACCATATGCGCGTCTCCTGTGTTCTAACGCACAGCCACCCGCCGCCACTTCTTGCCACGCGTCTGGCAGCATCTCAAGCCACCTCGACCAGTCCACTTTCCAGATTTGTCCTTGGTTTTGTGATCCGTGCACTCCGTCAACATCACATTTTCTTATTTCCGATTTTACCCCTGTTTTGTGCCCCGTTTTATGTCCATGGCTGTTTGTGACTTCCCAGGTGCTCACAATGCTATCCTAACTTCTTTGGATCTCCAATTTTTCAACTATTTGAGGCTTCCATATGTTGTTCTTGCAATCTGTTAGGTTGATTTATATTAGAATATTTCATTATATCTTAGAATATTTCATATCATATCTTACATTGATTTATATTTATTTAGGTCGATCATGTCATTATAATTAGATTTTATCTTGAACTTATAAATAGGATTATCTCATTGTATTACAATCACAAAACATTATATCAACATATTTGCATACTATTGAGTATCATTATTCTCTCTTTTCTTCCTCCACCATCTAAAACCCTCAATTTCAACAAAATGAAACTCAAAAGAACACCTGAGGATGAGCATAACGCATGAGACGATTGAATGTTGTAGCACCTCCCCAAACAGCTGCTCCCTGCCTGTGAACTGTTGCCAAGTATGTGCCCAGAGGGGACCATTGCACAAAACTCTCAGTCCAAAACTGTTATTCAAATAACATACGTAAACAACCAGGGCCAATACATGACCACAAAAATTATGAAAGAAATTGATATTGGAAGGACACTAATAAATAACGAATAATACAACAGAATGATGAAATATAATGTCCACTCACTGCACGCTTGTAAACAGGATCAGGCTTCAGCTGCCTTGCATCATTCCACAAAACCTCAGTATCTGAACCAGCGAATCACAAACTGATCTCGGGCTTTTGCATCAGTGAGCCAATGCTGAAGATTTTCCTGTGAAAGACACAGACCAAGGAGCATGGTAAATATTAAAAAGCTACAAGTCCCCACAGGAAGAGGTACTAAATCATAAATCATAAGCAAACACAACTACATACTCCTTATACCCTGAAAAAATAATATTCCTCAAACCCCATGTTATTGAACAAGTAATTCAGTCATATTCATAATTCAAAATTCAACAAAGATGTGTGGTCCGTGGGAAACCTTAAATTGCCCTAATCTAAGTACTTGCATAGTAGAAAAAAGTGAACAGACCCAAAACAAAGTGAAGCCAAGTTATGTGCATATACCTGATAACATATTCTGATTGTAGAAAACTAACATAAGCAAGTGCGTAGATACTTTATACAGATTAAGGCCAAAAAACAAAAATCCCTAAACATAAATAAATTACGTGATTACACAACAACAATCCATTGATGTTAAGGTAATGAAAGAATTCCCTAGTCAGTTCAAAGAAAACAAAGTTAAGAGCAAAATTTTAATCACTTCCTTCACAAGAGCAAAAGATGAGGAAAATAAGAAAAAAAAATGCAAAAGGAAACAGAAGGTATATAAACAGTACCCCTGGAGCATATGGCTTGGTTTCAGGAGGAGCCCACTGATCCGGAACCTTCATGAACTTGTCAAAATCATCAAACATGCTGACCAAAAATATGTGAGAACGGTCCAATTTATATCCGTGAGTCTTCTCTTTAGCAAGCTCAGCCTCCTAAAAACAACCACCCAATTTAACAATATTCAAAGCCAACAAAATTTTGACACTAAAACCCTTTCACTTCCACACACAATTATGGCCAGGAACACACACACACACATACACGCGCGAATTATACAAAGTGGGAAGAAATTAAGGCATATATGTACACACACCTGAGGGGTGTTATACTCAATGAAGCAGTAACCCAAAGTCTTGGCAGTGTCAGAATCAGGAGGATAAACAGGCATCCAGAGACCGTTATCCTTGATAACACCAATCTGGCTATAAATTTTGCGAATGACTATTTCGAGCTTCTCGAATTTCTCCATGGGTACTACGGGGAGGTTATCCACGACTATAATGTTACCAAATCCAGAATCGAACTCAAGATTATCCTCTTGGTAAATATCCTCGTCATCACTGTGCCATGAAAAATAAAATAAAATTGAGGCACAGCCAGAACATCACTGCCTAGGTTTATTATTTTAGTATATAAATTCAGAAAATTTATATAACCAAAAAAAAAAAAACAAGAATAATGAAAGAGTAGAGTACCTGGGGATGCCATAATCGTCGCCAGGGGGAGACGAATGGAATGAGATCAATGGTGGAAAGATCGAATCCGAGAAGCGACGCTGTGGCTTCGATGTCTTTCATGACCATGACGTCCGCCATGGTTGTCGCTGTGAGAAGAAGTTGGTGTTAGTGAGTGAGTGAGAGAGTTCGAATTCTAGGGTTCCTCGAACTCAAAATCGAGATGTGAAATCGAAGGTGTACCTTTCTTGCGTCTTGTATTTTTTTTTTTTTTTGGTATGTGCGTCTTGTATTTTTAACGCAGTGGCAATGGTGAGAGTCCCACTCGTAGATGCGGCGCGGCTCGAGCTAGGTTTGCACTTCTCATGCAGCTGCGTTCTTCTGTTTTTCTTTGCTAAATTAAATTACCGGTTTATCCGGTATCTATATAAAATTCAATGTATGTAAAATTTAATGATACTGATATTTTTAGTTATTAGTAATTAAGGATGACGTATTTTATTAATTTTAAATTTTTAAAATATATCAAAATTACAATAATTAATTGTATAAGGGTACTGATATTCCATAGATAACAAACCTACTTATAAAAATACATGTCCAAAAAAAACATAAAAGATGTTTAGAATGATAAAAAAAAAAAGAAGCAACAAACGATTCTCTTAAAAAAATATAAGAAACAATTTGAATTTAAAAATTAAATTTTATGTTTAAAGCTTTTAAAAATAAAAAATAATTTTATATATTTTAGGCTTAAATACATTTTTTCTTCAAAAATAAATAAATTTTGACTTTGGTCCTCAAAACTTTTTTTTCTTTTTTGCTTCAATCTAAACACTACTAAAATTGTTTGGTTATAGATGCCAAACTAACTAGCGGAAGGTTAGTTCTAGATGAAAATATGTGACTAAGACAAAATAGTTTTAAAAATATTTGGTTGAAATAAATAAAGAATTTTTTAAAGACCAAAATAAAAATTTATTTATTTTTTAGGACAAAAATATAATTAACCCTATATTTAATAAAAATTATTTAATTTTATGAAATTTGGTTAAATTGAATTTTGAATTTATATAAAATAGGGTAAAATATATTTACCCCCTAAACTTTAGGCCATATGTCGTTTATATCTTGACTTTCAAACGTGCGTCGCGACGTAAACTTCACGTACAAAACACTCCATTTGATTAAGTTGGCATCTTTTTCCAACATTAAGTAATAATGTGCATATCACATCACAATTAAATAGACAACTTTAGAAGCTAGAGTTCGATTTAAGAAAAGGGTATTGTCGTTTTTAGTGGGGAAGATTTAAGATTGGGAAATTTGATTAAAAGGAAAAGTATTTTTGTCCATTTAATTGTGCATGTGACATGCATATAATTACTTAACAATGAAAATGGATGTCAACTTAACGAATAGATGTTTTGCATTGTTTGAAAAGTTTAGGTGTCGCAATACACGTTTTGAAAAGTTAGGTGTAAACTATATATGATCTAAAGTACAAAAGTAAAATGTATTTTACCTTAAAAAAATATTTTTAATGGAAAATACAAATTCATTCAAAAGCAAGGCTCATTGGCTAATAAACCCCAAACATAACTTGATGCCCTATTAATCCATAATTGATCATCTACCTCTTCTGCTAATCTTGCTAATTGTCACAACTCGATTTGGGAGGGTGTCAGGCACGTGAAGGCTAGGCCCTAATGTAAGCTTTTTGGGTAACGTGAATTCCTAAATGCATAGATTACTGATTTTTATACTTGAAGCATAATTGTTATCTAAACCATTATCAATTTCTCTATTTAAAACATAATATTAGAATTCATAAAACTGAAATATTTCAACATACATCATCATGAATTTATCCTGATTAAATCCAACATGAGCTTCTATGGTTCATGAAAACATAAATTGTTTCATCCCATGATCTTAGCCATAATCTGAAAATTAGCTCAAATCTTGAAAACTAAATGCATATGAAGAAAGACATAAATTCTAAAATTTAAATACATAATCTAAAATTAGAATGCATGGTTTGGATTCTTGCACATCTCCTGAAGCACTTAAATCTAACATAAACCTAAACTAAGTCTTCCTGCAAAGTAAATCTCACCAGAAATAGTTGTTGTGTACTGGAACAGTGACTTGCCGATAACTCAATCTACGCTATAAAGAGAAATGGAAGGCATAGGAGCTCATAAGCGAATTCTCACCCACCATCCACATAGGACAACCAACAATATATATAATATATATGCATCAACCAAAAATCATTTTAATATCTACATACATAATTATATAAGAAAACACTATAGGTAAAAAAGCATACAAGAAGGGGGTTGAAAATTGCTTCGCTTTCTTTCCTTCTTAACTTCTGAAAAACTTAAACAAAATACTATCGAGCTATGAGAATGTAGTGATGGAAACAGTGTTAGTTACTTAGAAAGCTCCAGAAAACACAATTTGATGCCCACAAGAGCATAGAATAATAGAATATAAAGAAGTTAAGGGAGAGATATGCATAGATATTTTTATCTAGTTCGTACAACCTCCTACATCTAGTTCTCAACAACCATTGAGTTTCACTAAAAGCCTTTCTAACCCAGAAAGTTAGATAGTCTTTGTTGTAGCCTTCCCAACTCTTACTTGTGACCAATAGCAAACTCTACTATCACAAACCAAATAGTTTTAACAAGCCTCTTCAGCTCGCAGACCCAAGTACACTTTGTTGTCACAATTGAAGCGGTCTTTAACCAGCCATTCCAAGCTAAATCGTGACTAGTAGTTCACTTCTACAGTCTCATTGCAAGTAATTTTTGACTAGCCTCTCCAAACTAACTTACACCAATCGCTATTGGATCGAGGATAAAAATGTTTGTGTTTGGGTTTGCTACTCAAACTAACATGCACTCAAGTTTCCTTAAGATGAACAATAATAGATTTGGGAAACACTTGAATAACTTCTTTATAAGATTCTTTCGAAGAAGAATATATGATCTGCTAAGAATGTAGAAAGAAGATTTTTATAGACAAGGAAACTTATTACAAGATGTAATGAACTACAAGAAATGAAAAGAAATTTTCTTAGCATTCAGCACTTATGCAACGTCTTTATCTTCTTCTTTGTAAACATAGCATCTCTATTTATAAACGATCTACATTTATGACCGTTGCCCTTGATTAGTTGTCCAAGTGACACATGTTGATTATCTGTTTATGTCTTGGAAAAAATCTAGAGAAGTAGCTCATTGTCTATCAGAAGTTCCAAAAGCCAATGTCAATAGAGGCTTTCAAGATCACTTTTAGAAACTACTTTTTACTTTTTGAACGAGGGTTGAACTCTTCCTTCTAAAATCAGGGTAGTTGACCAAGTTAGCAGTGCTAGGTTTGACTTTAAATTTGAAATTCAAATTTCCCTCCTTCCTATAAAGTGCATCATTTCACTATGAAGTGAACTTTCTGATATGTTTATTGTTCCTTGATATATCTTTAATCTTCCAGACTTTAATAAGAGCTTGTTGATGATGATATGATTGTGATCATGATGATTAAAGATTATAGAACACATTTGCTTCAAGTTAGTTTGAAATGTTCATTTGAAGTGTACTTTTTGAAGTCTTGTGTTACTTTTGAAGATCCAAGCTTTGGTTTCTTGTACACAATAATTTTCTTCAATCCGTTAAGCATGTATATGTTCATGTCACGATATAATTTTCACTTCCATTTAGTTTCTATATCTTTAAACAAGATAAATCATGTTTGTACATGTAAAGTGAAATTATTTTCACTTTAGTAAACGTGTTATGCAAACGAAAGAATATGTTTCCTTCATCAAGAAACTCAAGTGAAACATTAATCATTCTTCAAAATATTTTCTCTCAATTTGTTGTGTTATCACTCAAAACATTTTGCATTAGCACTTTCTAAAGGGTTCTTGAGCTAACAAACAATTCTGAATACATGGTGCAATAATTCCTGGAGAAACATGAATCTAAACATGATAATCATAATAATATCTATTATCTTTGAACTATGAAAGGGCACCTAATGAGCTCCCATAAAGGATACCTAATTAAGTTTCATTCTCTAAATACTCTGAAGGGGCGAGTTGTCCTCCTGGCGAATAACTTGGTACCAAGTCTAATGATCTTATAGCTCTATTTCTCTATAGTTACCTCTTGAAACTAATTTGCTAAGAAACTGAATAACTTTGAAAACTATGAATTCATATAATTTTAACAATCTGACTTTAGCATAATCATGGTTATGAAATCATGCCTAAGAGATCAACAGATTATAAATAGTGATTTTAGAAGCCACAGAGTATTTATTGACAATTGTTATGAGTCATACTAGATTTAATCTTTTAATAACATAAAGCTAAAATTCTAAAATACTAATTCGAGATAATGTGATTTCATAAACATTAAAATTTTAAAATCATAATAATGTATCTTTTCATGAAGATAAATCACACCTAGCTTAATATTTTTCTAACATAACTTGATATTCTAAAAGCATAATCTGAAATCTCAAGTCTTGAAAATGTGGTAATATCATAAATCCATAAAATGTGTATAACGATTTTGGTAAACTTGCTAATTTTCCAAATAATCTTTTCATGAGCTAATAGGATATTTTCATGGCATATAATGTAGCAATCACGGTCACATGGTTTCTTAAAATATAATTTCATGATTTATTCAAAGATTCATAATTCTTCCAATCTTGGCATATTTTGTAAAATCATAGTCATAGCATATTTCCACTTCTAAATTCATGTTTAGCAATTAAAATGCTACAAATGTAATCATAATAATGAAAATAAAGTCATGAGTTTAAATTCACTCACCTTTTGGAGTTAGGAGTTGGTAGGTACTATCCACTTGACCTTAGGAGCCAAGAATGACACCAAAGAATCACAAACAACTATGAGACACTCAAGAACATGATAGGGCAGATTTGGGGAAAAGAAAATCATGCCCAACTCATGCATGAGGGAGCCCTAGTTCTAAACATGGAAGAACAAAATGAAGCTTGAAACATTTCATTAGGAAACACTTACCTAAAGGGATTGGATGAATGAGGAAGATTGGATTGTGTGAAAGGAGAGGGGAGCGCCTTGGAGGATGCTAGGGTTTGGTTTTTAGGGTTGAAACACGTATGGGGTGTGTAATACCCGGTACACACGTGTCAGTAGATAAGTTTTGTGCGTAAGTTCCCTAGGACCCAGGGCCATGTCCTGAAATTCACCAACTAGACCCTACATCTCCTTGGAAGGCTATATGTTAGAGTGACATTCTTGCAATCAAAAGTCTTGGTAATTGTTCCTAGAGGGAAAAGGAGTTGAAGAGTGATTTTTAATGAATTTTATGAAACCTTTAAATATTTTGTTTTGAGCCTTCAAGTTTAGAAAATCTTAAAAACTTCCGGATTTGAACTAAAAGCCAAAAATTGGATTTTGAATGGTTGAGATTTTGATTTTTTTTAATATTTTATTTGAATCCAAATAGGGGTATTTCCTTATTTACATTTATGTTTTAAAGGTAATGAGAAATAAAATAAATGATTTAGCTTGAAATTAAGAAATATGAATAAGTGAAGTGAGTATTAGACAACCAGATGCCATATGACAGAAAATGCTGAAGTCGGGTTCCTGGCATCGCTATAGCGGTCACAAGAGTGCATTTCACGTGTTTCATGGTCTAAGGCCGTGGCGTCATAAGTGCACGGTGCGGGGCATGGTACGTGGCCTGACCACTATAGCGGTCCCCTGGAGCACGAATAGTGTAAAACGTGTCGTTCCACTTACTAAGAGCCCCTACCATTTTAAACATTCCCTACTTTCTTCCCCCATTTTTGCTTCAAACCAGAAACCCTCCTTTTCCCTTTTTATCATTTTTCTCTCATTTTCTCCAATCTAGCTTCCCTAAATCATCAAGTTGTTAGTGTCATTCCAAGCTCTCCATGACAAGTTGGTGGTACCCATATACTCAGGCATCAAATGGTGAGTGGATTTGATCTCATGGCATTTGTTTGGTCATTATATTATTATTTTATTGCATTATGGAGTATTTAGAAACTTGAAAAATGGATTTCTTACATGATATGACTTTATTAGATAAAAATGTGCTTTAGCTAGAAATGCTCCATTTGAATTTATACATGAAATTATAATTTTAGAAAATGCATGGGACCATGATTGTTATGTTGTATGTTATAGAAAATGTTTTACATGCTTGATAAGGGATTTATTAATAAAATATGTATTTTTGCAAGTTTGTCAAAAGTTGACAACTACGCTTATATGGAATTAAGATATTACCAAGTTTGCTAAACTTAGAATTTCCCATTTTGTTTATAGAGTATTAGTTGAGATATATTGGAAAATATTAAGTTGAGCTATGTTGGATAAAGTATGGTTTAGCTTTATGAAGAAATATGCTATTATGGTTTAAAGTTTGCATGATTTAGAACCCAAGTGTTTTAAGCTATGATTTTAGATTTATCAAGAATATGAAAAGTTATGTTAGCTTAAGATTTGAATTTAGAATTTCAGTTTTAAGGTACCAAGTGGTATGGAATTCAAATGATTCATGGCAAACTGCCAGATACATACTTTATGGGCTTGAAATTGAAATGCCTACAAGCGGGTGATCTTTTGGGCATGATTTCATAGTAACGGTTATGCTAAAGTTAGATTGTTAAGTTGGATGAATCTAGAACTCTCAGAGTACTTATAATTTAGTGGCTCTGATTTGCTAGGGATAGAGTATCCACTTTTCAACTATAGTTTTCTTTTTGTCAAACTAGTTTAGACAATAAAGAACAAAAAAGAAGTTAGTTAAGGCTATTGAGATCGTTAACCTTGGTATTAAGTTGTCCATCAGAGGACAATATTGCCCTAGTAATTATAGAAATGGGACCTAGTTAGGTGCCCCAGCTTGTTGGATAGGGACTATTATGATTTCAGGGTGCTTGTTCGAGAGGAGGATCACCACTTCCAGCTTTAGTTATTATATATATATTTATTTAGCCTAGCAAAATTGTTTCCCAGGCTCTACCACACCCTCAGTGAAAATGATTTCATGTTTGATTATGAGTTTATAAATGCTTGTTTATGAACCTATGGAATGAAAAGTGTTTTCCTAGCTAGTTATGTATATAAATATCAAATGATTTATGTTGTTACATATATATTACATTATGTATATATGCTCCTTGGTTGTCCCATGTGGGTGATGGGTGAAAGCTCACTCACATTCGTTAACTCACCCTTTCCCTTCTTCTCATAGTTCAGGTATATAAGTCGTTTGGTCACGGTCCAGTAGTTGTAGATACCTTTTGGTGAGCTTTACATTATTGTAAGGCTTAGTTTAGGTTTCTGTTAGTTGTAGAAGTGCTCCGGAGTTTCAGGCAAGATCCTAGCCACGCATGTATTTTGAGATACTGTAGCTATTTTCAAAATTTATATATTTCCCTATATGTTTCTAGAGTTTAAGTATAGATTCAACTATTTGTTTTGATTAGATTATGTTTTTGATCAGTCATGTAGTTCTAATTCAATTTTCAAATGGTTAAGCGGGCTATCAAATTTAAGATTAATATCATGTGATGGATTTGTTTATGATTTTAAAATTTGCAGAACGAATTAGAAAGGGTTTTCAAAGCTTGAATGTTAAATATTTCTAGTTTTATGTAATTAAATATTATGTTTTAAATAAAGAAATGATCGTTGAGTTAGAAGAAAATCATCTTTAAGTATTACATTATGATAAGTTATGCATTTAGAGACACGTCACTCGAAAGGCTTACGTGGGGATGTGATTCTCATGTGGTCACGTTGCTAAGTCGGGTCATGACAGGGTGGGTTTAAATGGGGAGGAGGGCATTTTAGTGAAACTCATCACTTTGTACATCTGCGCGTTGGGGGCCCTCGATGTAGCGACCAAGCTCGATGCAACGAACCTACTAACCTACCTGCTCATTGTTGTAGAAAAACTCACAAAAGTAAACCTGTACCCGCCTGCTCACTCCAGTGAGAAAGCTTATTGCAGTGACCTATCTAACCATCTTACTCGCTACTAAGAGATGCAGTGAGCAAATCTCGCTGCAACAAACATGTCTACATAAAAAAATGCATACTTCAGCAATATGATGATTTTATGCAATCTAGGGGTTTCTAGGATACTCAAAAGCTATGTGAGGCTTATCTAAAGACATGTGGATCTGAGGCATCATATATGTCCCCCCTTAAAAGATTTGATCCCAAATCTAAACTTGCGCATCTAGAAGGTCAAAGAGACCCTTTCAAGGGTGATACTCAGGAACACGTGGTCACCCACCCAAACTCCAAATCTCGACACCAGTTGTCATAGGATTCTGCCTATCTAGCTGCCAACAAGCATTCTTTGATCAGCTGGACCTTTTCTAGAGTCTCTTGAATTAGATATGGGCCTAGGGCCTTAGCTTCCCCAAGCTTAAACCATCCAATGGAAGATCTACATCATCTCCTACACAAAGCTTCAAACGGTGTCATCTGGATGCTAGCTTGATAACTGTTGTTATAAGAGAACTATATAGCGGCAAGTGGTCACACCAACTCTGGCCGAAATCCAAACACAAGCTCTGAGTATGTCCTCTAAAGTCTGAATCGTCCTTTCTCACTGGCCATCCGTCTGCATATGAAAAGCTGTGGTCAAGTCCACAATAGTCCCAATAGCCTCTTGAAATGATCTTTAGAAGCGAAGTAAATTGGGACTCTCTATCTAATATGATCAGCACTAGTACACCATGAAGTCTGACAATCTCATCTATATAGAGCTAGGCATATTGAGTCTCCTGTAGGTCATCTTCATTGGTAGGAAGTGGGTTGACTTAGTCACTTTATCCACAATCAGCTAAACAAAATCAAAGCCCTTAGTGGTCCGAGCTAACCCAACTACAAAGTCCATGGTTATCCTTTTTCACTTCTCTTGGGATCTCAATTTGTTGTAGCAAACCCGTAGGTCTTTGGTGCTCAGCCTTAACTTATTGATACACCAAACACTATGCCACGAAGCCATCTATGTCTTTCTTCATGCTTTCCCACCAGGATAGTTGTCTGAGATCTTAGTACATCTTGGCTGAATTGGGGGTAAACCTGCCATGGAACTCTTCCATCACTTTCTTCTGTAGCTCGCCCATATCGTGTATACATAAACGATCCCCAAAGCACAACACACCCTCCACATCAATCGAAAACTCATTAGTCTTTCCTCAGTATACACCCTCCATGAGCTTCACTAACTTAGGGTCTTCCCCTGCCTTGCCTTAATCTGCTCCACTGAGCTGACTAGGCCCTAATGTGAGCGACAAAGGCTTCCGAATTACCCAAACCAAACTGAACTCCTTCACCTCTAACCCATGGATATCCTCTATCAACGATCGTCTCAAGGGTGCTATGTGGGCCAAACTACCCATAGATGTTCTGCTCAAAGTATTAGCTACAACATTGGCCTTGCTTGGGAAATAAGAGATCGTATAGTCATAGTCCTTCAACAACTCTAGCCATCTACGCTACCTGAATTCAGATTTTCTCCTGGAAGATGTACTTCAAGCTCTTGTGATCAATGAAGATTTCACAAGTCTCTCTGCAAGTAGTGCCTCCGAATCTTTAAGGCAAAGACTACAGCTACGATCTCTAGATCATGGGTAGGGTAGTTCTAGATGCCTCTTGAGCTGCCTAGAAGCATACGCCACAACCCAGTCATGCTACATAAGGACACAACCGAGTCTTACTCTTGAGGCATTGCAATATACTGAGAAACCACCCATGCCAGAATACAATAGCAACACTGAAGTTATACTCAAGCAAGTCTTCAGTTTCTAGAAACTCTCTTACACGCATCTGACCACTAAAACTTGACATTCTTCTGTGTCAACTTGGTCAATGGTGCTACTATTCTAGAGAAGTCCTTAACAAACCTTCGATAGTAACATGTTGGAAACTCCGATCTCATAAACTGGAAGGCCTTGGCCACGCTGAACCACTTCAACTTTCTTGGTCCACTAGAATGCCTTCCTTAGACACTATATGTCCAAGGAATGCAACCTGATCAAGCCAAAATTCACACTTAGAGAATTTGGCATATAGCTTATTCTCTCTTAAGGTCTACAAGACAACCCTCAGATGATGCTCATGCTCCTCCTCATTCCTAGAGTACACTAGAATGTCATCAATAAAGACAATCACAAAGTGATCTAAGAATTGCTTGAAAACCATGTTCATTAGGTCCATGAAAGCTCAGGAACATTGGTCAATCCAAAGGGTATCACTAAGAACTCATAATGTCCATAGTGAGTCCTAAAAGCTGTCTTGGGCACATCTTCGCCCTTGATCTTCAACTGATGATAGCCTATCGTAGATCTATCTTGGAAAAACACCTAGTCCCTTGGAGCTGATCAAACATGTCATCAATGTGTGGCAAAGGGTACCGATTTTTCCTGTCACCTTGTTCAGCTACCGTAGTCTATGCGCATCCTCATAGACCCATCCTTCTTCTTCATGAAGAGGACAGGAGCACCCCAGGGTGGGGTACTTGGTTAGATGAACCCCTTGTCAAGCAATTATTGCAATTGTTCTTTTAGCTCCTTCAACTCTGCAAGAGCCATCCATATGGGGGAATAGAGATGGGCCTCACAATAGGCTCAAGCTCTATCCCAAACTCTACTTCTCTAGGTGGCTTCCTCGGTAACTCCTCAGGAACACATCTAGGAACTCACATATGGCTGAAGCTGACTCCAAGCTTAGTCCTGGCATGTCCACATTTCTAACTAAAGCTAAGAACCCACAACTACCCTTGTCCATAAGCTGGATAACGCTCATTGCCGAGATTAAGCTAGAGGGAACCGACAACCAGTACCTTAAACTCTTTAAGCTTGCCTCTAGGAACCTCAAACTTTACTAACTTGCTATAGCAATCCACCATGGCATAACATAAAGCTAGCCAAGCCATGCCTAAGATAATGTCAAAGTTGGACATGTCCAACACGTGAATATCTACTAGTGTCCCCTGTCACTGACCTTGACCTCAAAACCCTTGTAAACTAACTAGACATCCAGGGGCTTTCAGAAGGCACCCCAACAAAGAAGGGCTTCTCTAAACTAGTAGGGGATCTCCTAAAGCATATTGCAAAGAATGGGGACATATATAAGTATGTGGATCCCAGGTTGATCAAACACAAGGCCTCAAAAGAACATACCGCCATAATACTTGTTATAACTCATTGGATGCCTCTATCCTGGCATGTCATGGTGAACAAATGGGGCTATCCCCCGGTGCTCTGACCACTGCCTCCAGGTCTTCGGCCACCTTGTCCTTGGCCTCCAAAAACTCTGCCTCTAGCTCCCTTGCCTGTGGAGGCAACAAAGCCCTTACGGGTAACTAACTGGTATGATAATGCTGGTGTAGTGGAGTTCTTCGACCCTTGGCTGGAAGATCTCCCCAACATTAGGCAATCCCTATGAATATGGCCCTATTGGCCATAACCATAACATCCAGAAGATCCTCGCATGCACTGCCCGAGTGCCTCTTCCGCAAGTCTAACACTCAGGATGGAATGCCCAGCACTCTACCAACTTGGTTGACTGCCTCCCTACTCTCACTGTGAAGGCGGTAAATTGAGTTGGCATGGACTCTGAAAGCCTTCTGCCTCACTGTGTCCTGATTGGGCTTACTAGCCTTGAACCCTCCTGGAACCTGTTCTTCAAAAAGAATCGTGGATCTTGGCCCTCTTAGCCTAGCTGATGCTCTCCTCTTTGCTAGGTCACCCTAGCCCAATAATTGTGTCTACCACTTAGGCGTCGTCCATGGTCCCCACATGCGCTACAAGTTCAAAAACATATCCTTGGGCAGCCCATGGACAAACCACCTTACCCTCTCTCTCTGAAGTAGGCCTGATGCTACCTGAGAAAGGTACGTGAACCACTCGTCAAACTCGGCTGCGGGCATGCCTGGGTCATCTTGAGAAACATGAACACATGGGATAAACTACTGATCATGAAATAAAGGACAAGACTTTCCCTCTAAACCTAGACATGACTGACCATCATAAAGGCTTAAAGTAACACTTCGCTAATGTAAATTGGCGTCCTTCCATTTACATAAACAATGTGCTACCTATGGACACTTGCTCCGGTGACATCAGGGAAACCTATGGCTTTGATACCACTTTGTCATGACCCAACTTGGATCGTGACTGGCACGTGAAAATCTTATCCCCACATAAGCCTCGTGATTGCTACACGTTCTATATGCATACTTAATTCATAAAATACATTTAAATCATAATCAATTCTTATATTAAACTCATAGCAAATATGAATAACTCTTTTCATAGACAAAATATGAAGTTGTAGTTGTAATGTAAATCATATTAAGCTCATTTATAAAATAAACCATGAATGCTAAACTATTTTAATACAAAAGAATCATAGTAAACAAAATGCAAAACATAAACATCTATATATATGTATGTGGTCTGGACCCTACCTGTCATATCACTAGAGCACTCTACCAAAAAGGATCCAAAAATACTTCACGACAATGTGAAGCTCACCAACTGAAATAGGCTCCTGAGGTGGAAGAAAAGTTGAATCCTAAGCTACATCTGTATCTATGAGAAAAGGAAGAAAAGAGAGGTGAGTTTTGTTAGAAAACTCAGTGAGTGAATTCTCACTCATAACCGTGCATGGGACAAGAAAACATTATACTTAAATAATAATAATGAAATGTTCAAAAAACATTTCTATTTAATTTACATAATAAATATCATCTCTATCTTCTCAAGAATTACAAAGAAAATAGTCTATCCATCAACTGTTAAAGAGGTGCTCGTCCCTGGCAAACAAGAGCTCCTAACTACATGAGATCTTAATGGTCCCTGATGACGCGTCCCTGGCGGACTGATATAAATCAAGGATATCTTCTCCCGCAGGCCTTGGTATACCAAGGTTAACGGAATAACTACGTTAACTCATAGTTCTATTTTCTCAGCAATTCCCTAATCTAAAATCAACTGAAGCCATAAAAGGGAAATTCTATATTTCTAAGTTCAACATTTCTCAACTATTAAAATTAAACATAACCTTTACATATCCTTTCATTAGCCATACTAGCTCTCATCATCAAAATCAATTCTAAAATTATGGAATAGCTCATATAATATCAGTTTAATCCAAGAACGGTCCCATGCACTTTGAAAGTTCAACAATTTTCATGAGAAGCTTCAAATATATATATACATATATATATATATACATATATATATTCTAGTTCTAAAACAAAATGCACATAATTCCATATCATATAAAATGCTCAAGTTCTAATTTCTAAATACTTGATAAAGCTGGAAAATAATTAATATAATGACCAACATAGGGCCATGAGATTAAACCCACTCACCTAGAGGGGTGGAACATGAGGGTATAGCTCCAGAGATCTCTAGGGAGGAAGGATAGCACCAAAGTCTGCCATTACAACCATCAAACTCATAAGACATCAATGGGTAGCCCTAGATTACTCTAGATCAACACTAGTAACATTGGGGGAGTACCCCCACTTAACAATAATGGAAGAAAACACAAAGCCCAACCTAAGATCATGAAAGAATGGAGAGAATAGGAACAAAATCTAACAACATTTACATACCTTTGAAGCTTAGAGGATGAAGATTGACCTTGGATTGGAAGAAGAAGAGAGAAAAATGAGAAAATGAGGTTAGAAAGGGGGAGGGTTTCGATTTTGCTTCTTTAGTGAGAAAGAACCCCGAAAATAGGGTTTTATAAAAAGGGTTGACCAATAATCAAAACTGCATCATTTTGATATTGTGCTGACATAGGGTGCTCGCTGGAGTGAGTATAGCTCATTGAGCGAGCCTAGAAACATCACCACTCGCTCAGCGAGTCTTTGTCACCAAGCTGGCAGAAAGGCTCACTGGTCACATGTTATGCATAATTTTCCAGAACTTGGGGCTGCAACTTGGTTTCTACATTCGGGCCAATTCGGCTAAGCCGGGTCTTGGGGACTCTAGGCTATGGAACTTGTCTATGGACACATGTACACTGGGTATTACATGCTTCAAATTTAAGGTGGGTTAACTTAAGATGGTCAAGTGAGCATAACTGAGCAAATTGTAACTTTTCTAATGATAGTAGCTCATAATAAAAAGAATCGCAGCCTATAAGTTAGATTTTATAGGTTAGGAGAAACTATTAGTAGGTATTTTAACAAAGTATTGGGCTCAGTCATACATGTGCAAAGCCTTTTGTATGCCAAGGCTAAACATCTAGAGGATTGCATAAATCTTAGATGGAAAAGGTTTAAGGTAACTTTAATATATAGAAGTAGTTGACGTTTTATATTACTTACTAAATTTGTGTAGAGTTAGCCATGGCACTTTTAATTCTTTGATGTTTAGGGTTGTTTAGGAGCATTAGATGACACTCACATAGATGTGACTGTCCTTGACACTGATAAACCAATATTCTAAATAAGAAAGGGTAGAATTTCTACAAATTCTTGGGAGTATACAATCGACACATGAAATTTGTGTATGTATTTAGTGGTTGGGAAGAATCAATATCTGATTCAAGAATATTTAAGATGCTATTACCCAATGTAATAGCCTCAAAATACCACATGGTATGTCTAAAAAGAACTTAAAAAATTAGATTATTTACATTTCCCTACTATTTATAATATTTCTTTTTTAATTTATATGTAGTTATTATTTAGTTGATATTGGTTACACAAATGACAAATGATTTCTAGTGCCATATAAAGGTACTCAATATCATATCCAAGAATGGGCTCAAAGTTCACATGCACATCAAAACTATGGTTTAAATGAATAAATGGAACAAAGAGTGTTTAAGTATGGTCCACTTTGCCAAATGACCCAATTAGGAGCCCATATGTGTGAATGAGTAACTTACCCATGTTTTTCTCCCAATACAGTAGCACACACCATCAATATAAAGGTGATCATGCTTTCACCCTTTTCATTTTATTAACCTACTCATTTTAGAATAGTCGAATCCTAATAAAGCAGTTGCCTTCATTCTTGCCCACGTGCTGCTACTTTTTTGCATTTTTCACCAATGATCCCTTTCGTTTGCCAAAATTATTTTTCTCATAAAACCTCATCAACTCATTTTGGTGGATAAAATCTCATCAACTATTTACCTTTTTTTTTAATTTTTTTCTATTAGTTATTGTTCTTAAATTACTCAAACTAATATATCAATTTAATTAAGAGTTTAATTTTGATATACTAGTAATGTAAAATTTTTTTATACTATCATTCAATCAAAATTTTCAATTTGTATGACTTTTCAAGTAATGAGTGTGAGACTTAACTACTTTTCCTAATATAATAATAAATGATTGGATGACTATCAAAAAAAAGTTTTACATTGTTAATGAATATAAATTAAACTCTTAATTAAATATAAGAAAAATATTATTTATCCATAATAGTATGTAATATGTAACTCACAGGTATTTAGATTGAATAAAACGTTATTAACACTTGAATGAGGTTACATCCATTCAATGGTAAATGAAGTGTGAGTTGATTATCCCATGTAAAATAAGTCCAAATAACACAACTCTAAATATAATAAGCATAAAATCTAAAATTAAAAGTCAAATTAATTTTATAATGCTTCTAGAGTATTTTTTCTTTTGGTGAATTGAATTATTCTTATAAATAATACTTTTATTTTTTGAAGAAAATCTGAATCGGTGTCGGTGTACTTTGAAATTTCTTTTCGCGTCTGAGTCTTCGAATCGTTTTATCTTTTCTTTTTTTGGATAAATGAGTCTTCGAATCATTAATATTCTTTTCTTTACCCGCAATTATGAAATTATAAATCCTTTTCAACTTTCTCTTACTTTTCAAGTTCTCCATTTTTAGCTTATACCTTTTCAACGCAAACAAAGTTTCCCTTTCCTAGCCTGGGTCAAGGGGTGTTTCCCTTTTCTTCGGTTCCTTGTTATTCCCTCGCTTCATTTCCTTCCTCCTTTTCTCCTCCTGTTTTATGATTTTCCTTTCTTAGTTTATAAAATTATTAAAAGAATAAATTTAATATTCGATTCTATTTTTTGGTAAGGATATTCGAAGCGGTTGTTTTTTTTATTATAGAATTTTTGGTTCACGCGCCCACATGCATGTTCTCTTCGTACTTGTCTGATCTGGATTGGATCACAAGGATCTTTGCTATTTTCCCTTTTAGTTTGCTACTTGAAGGGGATAGTGGTGGGGTTTGAGACTCTATGAGTTAATCCATTAATCTCTGTACTCTTGGGGGAATCACAGGACAAAGCAAAAGAAGGGAAGAAAGGAACAAGGTTAGTGTAGCTTTCTTCCACCCTTTTTGAATGCTTGATCTGAGACCCCACAAGATGCTTTTCTTTATCTTTGATTTTTCTGTTGCCCTTTTCTGCTTCTGATTCTAAATGAGTCCTTTACTTTTTTGATTGGTAGGGACTTGTTTTCTAACTTGTGTTCTGTCCTAGAGGGTAATTGTGAACAAGGGTCTGTTTAATTTGAGTTAGACACTTGAGTAAAGTTTTGATTTTTGGTGGTGGCATGTGTTGTTTATGCTTGTGATTGTTATTGTGGGTTGGTGATCCCTTGTGCTGCTGTGGTATGGCGGGGATCGATGTTGCAAAGTATGCTCACAGTCCTGTCCACAAGGCCATAATTCTGAAGGATTATGCTGAACTTAAGAGGATACTTGCGGGTCTCCCGCGATTGTGTAACGTGGCCGATATTCGCACTGAGGCGGTTTCAATGGCAGAGGAGGAGAAGGCTGATGCTATCTCTTCTGTGATTGATCGGCGTGATGTGCCGAACCGTGACACCCCTCTTCACTTGGCTGTAAAACTTGGGGATGAAGTGGCCACTGAGATGCTTATGGTTGCTGGGGCAGATTGGAGTTTGCAGAATGAACAGGGATGGAGTGCACTTCAGGAAGCTATTTGCAATCGAGAAGAGGGTGTTGCCAAGGTAATAATTAAGCATTATCAGCCTCTGGCTTGGGCGAAATGGTGCAGAAGGTTGCCTCGTTTGGTAGGGACCATGCGAAGGATGAGGGACTTTTACATGGAGATTACGTTCCACTTCGAGAGTTCTGTGATTCCTTTCATCTCAAGGATTGCACCTTCGGATACTTACAAAATTTGGAAAAGGGGTGCAAATCTGAGGGCGGACATGACTCTGGCTGGTTTTGATGGTTTTAGAATTCAGAGATCTGATCAGAGTATTCTTTTTCTGGGTGATGGTTTGGAGGATGGGAAGGTCCCACCTGGCTCTCTATGCATGATATCACACAAGGAAAAGGAGGTATTGAATGCTTTAGATGATGCTGGCTTTCCAGCAAATGATGAAGAGGTTCAGCAAGAAGTGGCTGCAATGTCTAAAACAAATATATTTAGGCCTGGGATTGATGTTACTCAGGCAGTTCTTTTGCCTCAAATGACATGGAGGCGACAAGAGAGAACTGAAATGGTTGGCCCTTGGAAAGCTAAGGTGTATGATATGCACCATGTAGTTGTAAGCATCAAATCTAGAGGGGTTCCTGGAGCCATGACAGATGATGAGTTCTTCTCATCTTGCAATGAAAATGAGACAGAGAGTGAAGAACTTAATGATATTCTGACTGAGGATGAAAGAAGGCAACTGGAAGATGCACTTAAGTTGGATTCATCAGAATTGAACAATGAGAATGATGAGGGGATTGTGGGGCATCGTCATAGCTATTATGAACAGAGGGATATTCCTATTGAAGATGGAAATGGTAGCAAATGTGCAGCAAATAAGCAGGAAAAGAAAGGATGGTTTGGTGGATGGAGAAAAAAGGATTCTAAACATGAAGCGCCAAAGAAGATTGCTCCACCAAGAAGTTCTCTCTGTGTAGAAGAAAAGGTGAGTGATTTATTGGGGGATTCTCCTTCAAAGAATCAGACTAAGCCAGGTAGACATTCTGTTGAGATAGTTGTTAGGGGTGATGAGCAGCGCAAGAGAAAAGATGCTAAAGCTTCTTCTGCAAATTCTGATAGCAGAAGCCGTCACAAGGATGGAAATCGTGAAAATGAATATAAGAAAGGTTTGAGGCCTATTCTTTGGCTTTCCCCAAATTTTCCACTAAAAACCGAAGAGCTGTTGCCATTGCTTGACATCGTTGCAAACAAAGTGAAAGCAATTCGTCGTTTAGAGAACTCCTTACAACAAAACTTCCAATGGGAACCTTTCCTGTTAAGGTGTGTGCTCATCATCTTTGATTTAGACCAGTTTCTTGAAATTTAAATATTCAGGACATAAATAAATCCTTAACTGTTTCCAGTTTTGGTATTCTTTGGCATCGCTCACTAGGGTAAATTATAATCATGTTTGTTTGGTTTGATTATGATGTAGTCCACACATCATCTGCTAACCTATTGATGTGAAGCATAATAGGGAAAAGGGAAGAAAGGAAGAAATTGAGGGAGAAAGGGAGTAAATTCATGTTACCACAGGGAAAGAAATAACAGAATAGGATTTAAGAATTATCCAAGTTTGAAACAGAATAGTGATGCTCAATTCCATCTCAAATTAAAATCTATGCATTATCAATACACAGTAAACAGCAATTTGATAATATGCAAACCCAACTTGATAACCAAGTAATCTCATTTTACTATAAACCCCAAATATCCTGGATTCCTTTAAAACAAACCTAATAAACTTAAAATTACTAAAAATTTCAAAATTACTGTAAGTTCTGAATACATTATTGCATACACCTTGTTTTGATATCTGCATTCTGTACCCCATTATTGCTATTCCATTCTCAATTATCTGTGGTTAGATATTATGCTTTATTTCAACCATACTAAACAGATAATTTGAAAAAGAAAATAATTTATGAAAATAGACAACCCTTCATTATATGTAAAGAAACAGATAAATTTCTGAATCTTTGCTATAGTTACCTGTATTGTAAAAAAATAGTTTTAGAAAATACCAAGTATTTTCCTATGTTTGAAACTATGCATGTATTTATTCCCTATTAACTCTATATAATGCTGCTGGGTGTCTAATCCTAAGCAAGCATTGAACCTAAGCTATTCATCCACATTTTTGTTTCTGTTTTGTTTCCTACAATTCAGCTGTTGGTATTGCTATACAATTGAATTTCCAACCCAGTGAGTTCAGATTATATGAGTTGTTTCTGGATAGATGTCTTAGCAGCACGGTAGTACTGATTTTGTGTGGACTTAAATACAAACAAACTATTGCACTTTCCTGTCTAGAGGTCTTGGCTTTTATAACCAATTTCAGGGATTTCTTTGTTTCTTCTGTTTCTGTGGTCTCTTGGGTACAAGGGAAGTCATATTTTGACTAAATTTGAGACATTTCAGTGTACAAATCTCTTTCATTGCAGCTTCATGGGATGTCTGTCTGATATGAATTGAGATCAACAGCCTGTTTGTTTGAGACTTTTACTCCCCGCATTGTACGTAAATTTGTCTTTCCAATGCAATTCTTGTGAGAGGAGTTCTATTACTCCTTTGGTGAAAACTGAATTTGACCACTGAAATAAACAAGTCACTAATGGTGTCTGTGTTTGGATATTTTTTTACTTATCTGAGTCATTATTTTGTGTTGTTGTTTCTGATCATGCTTTGACTACTGTTCATACAATTTCACCCTTATTTTGTTCTCATATATATTGTATGTATGTATAGT
Organism: Dalbergia oliveri; assembly: GCA_030441495.1. Classification (NCBI taxonomy): domain Eukaryota; kingdom Viridiplantae; phylum Streptophyta; class Magnoliopsida; order Fabales; family Fabaceae; genus Dalbergia; species Dalbergia oliveri. The sequence continues at coordinate 6,014,675 of JAMLFY010000013.1, read as the reverse complement.
ACTTTGTCATCAAGAAATCAGATGACACATGTCTTATTATTCCTTTCAGTTTCTTTCTTTCTTCTTTTTTGGTAGTGGTAGAATCTATCATTTTTAGACAGTGTTTCAGAAAATCCAAGATTAGTTTAATTGGAATAAGAGCTTAGCTCTTATTCCATTAGTTTCAAGGAGTATTTTTTTCCTTAATATTTTTGTTATTATTATTTTCACTTTACTCAAAACAATGGATTTCAAAGATCTTGGTGTGACTTGTAATAGGGCAGAAGCAACCCTTTAAGTTTGTGTTCCTTGGATAGTGCTAGAACCCTGCTAGAGCATCAGCACAGAACTTGCCTTAGTATTATTGAACAAGCTTCTGAAGTGGTGACCTTTAGCTGCTTTCTTTTTGTCTACATCCAATTTCTTCACCAACTCCTTTTGATTTGTACAATGAAGACAGCATTCTTCTATTCAATTAACACTCACCTTAAGATATTATAATTCATTATTTTAAGTCAAAGATGTACTATTTTTCTCGTAAGTTTGGGGCCAGACTGCATTTTGTTCTAGAAATTTTTCTTTGTTTCAATTCGTTGCCTCAACTATAAGGGTGGGAATAGGGTCTGGGCTCTGGAGGAAGGGAGATAGGGTCTTTAAAATTGGTATCCTGAAACATTAATTTGGTAGATAATTATCTTTGGTTCTTTCCTTTCAGAGATTACTTCACTATGACACTGAGTAATTCAGAGCAAATATGATTTAAATCAGAATTGGTTCAATACCAACCCAATAGTGAATGGAACTAATGATACACCATGGAAAGATTACATTGTTTATGAACATTGGTTTCTTTAAGTTTGAGTATGGTACTAATGTTTGGTTTTGGGAGGATGTTTGGCTGAGCATGTTCCTTTCTTTAAGGCCTTTTTTCTTCTCTTTGCACATTGCATAATTTACTCATTAACAGCTTTCTTTCAATTCTCATGTAATTAATGTCTTAGTCTCAAAGAGAATTGAATGATAGGAAAGCTTGTGAGCAATCCCTTATAGTTTTACTAGATTCTGCTTGGTTCTCTACAACTATTAGTTGGAGAATTTGAGCTTTGGATTACTCTAGTTTGTTATCTTGTAATTCCTTCATCCAATTTTTGATTCTTCTTGTTGATCTTATCATCAATGGTTTCCTCTTGATAAGCCTACTTGGAAGTCCAACCCCTTTAAAGTCAAGTCCTTTGTTTGGATAGCAGTATGATAGACACACGAAAGAGAGATACAGAAATGGAGTATACCGAAGTATTAATAGAAAGGAGAATTGACACAGTATGCAGAAACAGAGGGAATCATGAGCACTATAGAAGCTCAACTCTCCCAAGGGCCTAGCCAATATTCTGCCTAACCAACTTTTATCCCTTCCCTTATATACTATTCACATCAGCATGTGCATATGCTGTTACAACCCTTACCCCACAAGTATTCTGTTACAATCCTTACACTCACACTCACACTTCACGCACAAAGCACACAAACATCACAGTCACACTTCTAACACTCTTTTTTCTTACTCATACTTCAGTAATTACAATTAGGGCTCATTTTGCTTGGCCCAATTCCATTTGTTTCTAACACAATACTTGTCGGGATTAATACAAGCAATTTGTTGCTAGTTCAAAGGTCTTACGCTGCTCTTTCTCCCAATATGTTTGTTGCATGTAGTTATAGTTTAGAAACAGTTGTACACTTATTTGTCCATTGTCCAGTTGGTTGATAGCTTACTTTTTTCTTGAGCAATATATGCTTTTGGTTTCTGCACTGGTTTTGTACCACTTTGGAGCAAATGTGATGATTAGGTATAAATAAAACCTTTGGGAAATAAAAGGAGCCTAAACTGTATGGCCAAGTGCAGTTTATGCTGTCCATTTGTGCTCACATATATTTAAGGTTATCGCATTTTCCTTTCCTGCAGGAACCCTTTAGTTATGTGCTGAGTTGCCATTTCAAAAAATCATTGAAATTTGGAAATTTTGTTGAATTCTTGATTTTCCGTGCTCTTTCATTTTTCATGTGTTTTGGAGGACATAAAAATCCATGTAGGATGTGGCTGTGCTCTCCATCCTTTTTCTCTAATACTTTTTCTCTTTCTATAAAAGAAATACTAGAGTCAGCAACCAAAACTTTGTTTCATAACAATGGTCAAAAACTTCATTGTCACTTCAACATTCTGAATTTTACCCACAGTGGCAAGAAGCATCTTTGCTTCACTCTAGCCTTCTGATCCTAATGTGGTCGTTGGGAATCAGATTTCTCATTCAATTTTGTTGGTTTGATTGACCTGGGTGTTGGCATGAACTGATGCATAATCCTCCTTCTTTGTACTATTTTCTCTATGAAATTTTTTATTGATAAAAATTCAACTATGTTTATCTATTTCCTACAGAAAAGGGGATTGTTTCATGGCCCCTGATGACCCTAATTCAATATGGTGTTGAACCTGCTTGCTACAGTCCTGAGCTATTAATCATTTGACTAGAAGAAAAAAAAACTCTAGCTCAGGATCATTGCATCCTTAAAGTGTTTGATGTGGCACGTGACACATCTAATTGATGTAGTAATGATTCTTTTTATTATTCTTTTCTTCTCATGCTATTACTTTAGAAGTACTTCAGGAGCTGATAGTAATTCCAGCAGTTAAGTTTGTTATTCAACCTGACTGATAAAATCTTGTATGCCTTCTTATTCTGCACATTGAGACTTGAATGTCTTTGTTAGCATTTTGTTTTCTCATGTATGTTTTATTTTCTCTTTCTTTATATTTATATGTGTCTGACTTTAAAACCACTGCCTTTGCCTATTCAGGTTGCCATCCCTGTGGTTCCCACCATTAGAGTATTGGTAACTTTTACAAAGTTTGAAGAACTTCAGCCAGTAGATGAATTTGCAACACCGCCTTCAAGTCCTCCTGCTGCTGGGCTCGAGAGCCCTCCAGTGACACATTTCTCAGCTTCATCTTGGTTTCAGTGGATAAAGGCTCCGTACCGCCCTAGTTCATCCGCCACAGGTTCCAGCAGTAGGATAGAAAATGTTCCAGACCCATTCGCAATTCCCTCCGACTATACTTGGGTTACTGCTGAAGCGAAGAGAAAGAAGATGCAAGAGAAGAACAAGTCAAAGAAAGGGAAAAGTCATAACTAACCAAGTCACCCTGTGAGGAAGCTCCGGATCTGGATGATACTTTGGTTATTTAGAAATAGAAGTTGTGTTTTTATCTAAATTGGAGCTATCTTTCACGTAGGAGTGATCCTTCACGGAGTTATGTGCTTGACCATTTTGGGTCATGTGGTGGCATAAGGGAAAGAGATATTGTGATTCTTGCAATAATTGCTGAAGTGTTAAAAGTTTACACGATAGATTTGTTGACACTCTTTAAGTATATGTGGACCCATTAACTCAGGATAGTTGCGTTCACAATGGGCAACTTTCATCACGGTGTTGGAGTTTAAATTCACCAGTGTTTGATTATAATTCTTCCCCTGATTTTTATTCATGTTGTATATAAACTGAAGAATTTGCTTTCTAGCTTTAGGTTTTATCACAGTTTGTTTTATTATTTATGGACATTGACTGAATTTGGTACCAATTCTTAGTTCATTTCAGAAATCAACTTACTTTGGATGTTTTTGGTGTGTGTGGGTGCGGAGCTTGAGCTCAGAAGGGAGAACACTCGCTATTTACTATCACGTGAGTGATCAAGCACAAAGGCTTGATGGCAGCCATTGCCCATTAGGGTGAAAATAAGTGAAGTGCTGGGTCTATGATTGTACTAGCATAAGACCAAATCAGTAAGGAAACAAATTATGTCAAGCATTTTTTTAAAGCTATATCCGTTTTCAAAAAGTCAGATTTTAGACTTTTGAAAAGTCTTCAAGCTTGACAGGCATAATTTTTAAAATTAAAAGGTTAAATTGTTTCATTATCTAAGAGTATTGGTTCGTTGGTCAATTCAAAAAGGTCTAGCAGCATGTTTGGAAAAGCGGTTGCAGGCTTCACATTCGATTTTGAAACTCTAATCGATTGACTGTTTTGTCTCTTGTTTGGTTTTACGTTTGCTACAATTTCAAAATTGATAGTGGTTTCAAAATCAATTCTAGAACTGAAAATTTGTTACTTCTAGGTTTTTATTCTTTTAACTTTTGTCAAAATCACTTTTCATTTTAGATTGTCATACTTAAATTACTTTACCCTAAAATTAATTTTAATTTTACCAAAAATCAATTTTACAAACAAAGAATCAAATACACACTAGGCCTTTTAACTTAATAATAGGCCTATTGGCTTGTGTATAAGCTTCAATGTTAAATAGACTTCTATAAATAAGTTTTTGAATTACTCCTTTCATTTTATATTAATAATCATTTTGGGAAATTGTGCAATTTTGATATATTGAAAAGTAAATATATCTTGCTTGTTTACCAAGAGTGACTATTAATATGGAATAGAAAGAGTAGATTAGTCTTTTAACAAGTTAGAGCAAATTCTGAAAACAATTATCAATCAAACCAATTAGGATTGGCTATGTATTTGGAAAATAGGTCATATTTATTAAGGTGCAACTTAATTTGACTTGTACCAATTGGTAGCAGCCAGCCTTAAATGTTAGTTCTTGGGCCAAAGATTGTAGAAAAGAACTGAGGGAAATGAGATTTATAAATGGATTCCAATTAGATTGAACAACGAAGTAATTAGATTGAACAATTTTTGCATCGAACGATGCAATTTTTTTTTTCTCAAGTTTATTGTTGACTACAAATATATTGTGGGTAGGGGTGAAAGTAGGGCTCCTTTCAAGGCTACACTAGAATTTAGCTTAAATAGGTTATGAAGGGTAAGAGTTAAGATTTGGCTCATATCCAATAAGGGCGTGAGTTTAGATCTATTAACTGATATGAAGACCTCATGGTGGAGTGATATTTAATAACTTAATACTTATTTTACTCTTTGACTTTTCACTCTTAGTTATTTTAGTCATTGCTTTTAAAATGAGTTAAATTAGTCCTTAACATTATAAAATATGAGTTAACTTAGTTCCTTATTTCACTTTATTTAATATTTTATCAATTAAATGATAATGTGTAATGTTAAGTAATATCTTATCATATCACGTGTCATCTTAAATAGAATGAAGTTTAAAATAATATATTTTGGTACCTAAAATTGCACAAAATGAGTCATTTTATAATTTAGAATTAATATTTAAATAACTTATTTTATATAATTTTAAACACAAATACAAGTCATTTAAAACGTTATTTTACTTCAGATGATATATGGTATGTCAATGTATCATTTTACGGTTACCTATTATCATTTAATTGATAGAATATTAAGAGTGGGTTGAGGGACTAATATAATTTACATTTTGCAATGTTCGGGACTAATTTAACTCATTTTAAAAGTTAAGGACTAAAATGACTCATGAGCATAAAGTAGCTTAAATCAGGATAGCGGCACTTATCTTCGCCTAAACCTTTAAAAGTAGCTTAAGTTTGACCCTATAATCTAACATGGGCAATTGTTATGGCATTAGTCAGACATTAAAAACATGGCATACTTGATAAAATTTTTAAAAAGATCAACACACTTACAATTAAATAAGTTACAAAACTTCTAAATATGTAAAAAAAAGGTACATTTTTACAAAGGTTAAAAGACTTCTTAATTGGTTAAAAAATCTAATTTTTAAAGAGATGAAAATATTTCTATTATTATTAAATTTTTAAATAATAATAAAAATAATAAAAATAGGTCAATTTATTAGACCCAATAGATTACTTTAATTGCCCTAGTTTAATCCATATAACTAAAAAGACCATTTGAAAAATTTTGCCCTAATTCATTTATTAAATATACTAGGCCAAATTGGACTAAATGTAGGGAATGTCAAACGGCCTAAAAAGCCGCATAGACTACTTCTACCTTGATAATCATTAGTCAAATAATCAACTATTTAGTTATTTAGCGTAGGATTCAAATATCAATTGTCATACAGCAAAACTAGTGGTTTTGATTAGAGAAAACGAAATTCGTCTTTGAAAATCGTCTTATATCTTGTTGTTAACTTAAATTCTTTTAAAAACAACTAATTTGGCAAATTATGGTATTTTCTATCTATCTATCCATCTATCTATCTATTTCTAAAAGAAGGGATAACATGTACTATTAATCGTCATTTGGTGATTAATTTTTTTCGTCTAAATAATTTTGCTAAGTATTTGTATCTTATTGGATGACATTCTGTTCATGTGGTTTTATTATTATTATTATTATTATTATTATTATTATTTGGGAATATAAATGTAGTCTTTCTGAATCATTTATTAATATTGTAGGAATAATAATTACACTATTATGTATATTGCTTTATTCCAATACGGTTGAGCACCAACTAAGTAGGTGGATAACTATCTATTCAATAATGTGTAGAAATACATCTCCTGCATTTGATCTGTTGTATCTTCCAAGACTTCACTATAGAACTTCTTCACGCATGAGAATTGAAAGGTCATTCACATAGTACATGGTTTTGCTATAGTGCTCATTATTATTCATAGAGTACATGCTATCATTTCCACTCACATATTGCGAGAATAGATATCGTGAGAACTGAAAGGTCATTCATATAGAATTAATTATAGTGCTCATTCACAAACTTAATTATAGCGCTCTTCATTCACAGTATATATGGAGCCATGTCCTATCATTTCCACTCACATATTGAGCCACTTGCATCCAAGTACCATCATGCTACCTATCCAGCCACCTTTTGTGTTTTTTTTTTTTTCATTCTAAAACAAAATCCAACAACAATGAGTGATATACATCCACCCTCAAATATTATACCATTCCTCTGATGGTCTTATTTATGAGATTCTTGTTGTGTTTATCATAAGATAGTTGGCAACCTTCTTTCCAAGTCATGGTTACATACAATCACCAATTCTTGTATGAGAACTAGGAGGACTAGGTCTTCAGAGAATTCTCCTGTTACATTTGGGGCACCCGAACCTGGTCTTTAAGATCAGATTAGGTAACTAGAGTTTCTATTGATGGTGATAGTGGAAGTCCATTTCAATCGCCTTTTGAGGTCAGACCTTATGGATGGTTCGAATTATAGGTGTAGATAATGGTGTCCTTTGCATTAGATTCTCTTGGATGGTGCTAATAGTAAGATAATTGTTTGGAATCCTCTTACTAGGGATTCATGTCTTATCGTTGATCTTGTGGAGCATAGAAGCTACATGTTCAATTGTGAGCATGCATTTGGCTATGTACTAGGCACTCTTGATTTTGTTATTCTTCATATTTTTAAACATGATCATATTGACAATTGTCACTACTTCATGACCCACTCTTCCATTGGTCAAGTCTGGTCCATCCCTGAAAAATGCCAAATACAAATATTATTATTAAGATTGGTTCGAAGGCAATTGTTCATGAGGGGGTGGCATATTGGATAAATTGGATTGGCCCTGGATATGATGAGCCGATTCTATTATTACTTTTTACTTGAGGACCTTTGTCTTTGATGAGATTAAAATTCTTGAAGGAGTTAAGGCGATTATGGAATTCTGGTAGTTCATGACAACAACATTGGTTATTTGTTGCACTTTCAAGAGTGAAGTCCATGACAACACATGGACAACTATATGTTGCACTTTCAAGAGTGAAGTCCAAAAAAGGGCTTTGGATTTGGCTATAGAATCATGCAGATGCTTCGCCAAATTGCATGATAAATGTAGTGTACAGAGAGGTATTTGACAAGATAAAATAAGGTTAGTGGTCATTGTTGCCCTATTATGAAACTTGCAACTAATACTCATCGCAATATAATTTTGTTCATTTCACTTTTATGATGTTTTCCTGCTTGTCACATGTTTTTTATGAGAACATTCATTAAGGTTGATTCTAATGCAATATAATTAGATTATGACTAATGTGAGTATATCAAATAGTATATATTGAATGTCAACTATACTCCATTGTGCAATGTACGGCACTACTCTAGTTGATTCATAACTAGTGCAGTGCTGTGGATGCATAGGCGTTAGTCTATTCGTTGATATATTTTTATATTAACACATATTTAACATCTTAGTAATAATTTGAAATCCAAGGGCGTGAGATAAAAATAATATTCTTCATACTACATATCATAAATCAATAGTTTGTATAATTACAAATATGTGTTAGTATATAAAAATATATGTGTGTAACATATGTATTTGTGTGTATATGTAAATGCAATCAGCTTAATTGAGATATACGTTAATAAATTTTAAATAGAAATTTAACAACTCAAAAAATTTAAAAATAAAAAAAAACTCATTTCCTTTTAAACCTTTCCTCCCGTGTCATACATAAGTATCATTCTTTTCCCACCCTTTTTAATTACCTAGAAAAAGCAAAATGATTTAAAGTCCATATTAGATAAAATTAAATAAAATAGAAAAAATCATAGTACAAAATGCATGAATTCGTAAACACGGCTCATTCAAGTTAAATATTTTCAAAAGACTTTAAAACACATATAATTAATAAAAAGTGAGAATCATTGATGCATTGCTTAGAGTATCGAGAACATGTTTTTGACATAGATCTACAACAAAATAGTAGGAATCCATCACAATATAATAAGGCCAATGGAAACAATAAGTATCGTTATTTGTTCATAGAAATTAAATTCATAAAATACAAAAATAGACTTTTGAATAAAGATAATAGAAACTAGTCTAATTTATACCTCATATTCTTATAATGTTTGTCTAATAATATAGCAAAAGAAATACAACAAATAACTAAAACATAATTTAAAAATTACAGCCACTCGCTTTGAGATACAAAAATAAACTCCTTGGAAAGCAGTAATTCAAATTAAAAAAAAAAAAAGACAAAACATAACTATGCACATCAATTGATATATTTTCTGCTCTATTTATGGCATACTCTTTTTAAGAGAATAGTAACTCCTAACTGACCACTCCACTTTGAAGAGACTCTGGAGTCAATTCCATTGAGTCATTCGTTTGTTCCATGTGTGTAACTTCCAATAAGCCAACAATAACTGCACCATCAAAACTAAGGGAACCTTCTTCCATTTCTTCGATTTCACTTGGATATCACATAAAAAGTAAAAACATGGAGCCAACTATGACCAAGGAGAGCAAGTCCCTCCATTCCAACCGCTTCTAATTGATACATAGTAGTACCTTGACACAAATTCATTGTCAAGCTTCTTATGATATCTTCATATAAACTTCCATCATGGGAAAAATAATACATTAGTGTGTGCACACAAACACAACCAAAATTATAACTTCCATGAGAATAATGAGTGAACTATTGAACATTATATTTTATTGGAGTATAGGACACATTAGCCAAATATATCAACATGAGAAGAGCATAATTACATTTTGAATGGATAAATGCTTTGTAAACTCAATCATTATTTAGTAGAATTGTTTAAATTAAAGATATATGGAGGTGTATGATGAAGAACCATGCTAAAAATATAGAACTATTTATCACAATAGGCCATAAATTAACTCAACCAAGACCAGTGCTCATTAACTGGAACTCCAATACTTGAGAAGAATAAGATAATCTAGGAACATTTTGTCTATTCTACTCTGTCTATGTCAAGCCTATAATCATATTAGTCTCTATTTTGAATCTTTTCTGAAAGTAATTACAATGAATGCAATTAAATAAGTACTTAGGGCAAAGCAAGGTAACAGAAGCAAATTAGAACATGGCTTCTTAAGCAAAATCAAAGCGTCTTGATCAAAAACCATGAAAGAAGTACTTCCTTAACCATCCTTCAATTATACCCAATTCAATATATGAAATCACAATTAGAATGAAAAACCACATGATACTATATGAGGATCACATGTAACCCCTTATTTATAGAAAGTTTATTGCCAAAGATTTCTTGAATGTAATAACAAAAACTCAAACATAAAGAGTAATAACCCTAGTATTTTAGCTTTGATCTCTTCCACTTCTCACTTTACTCATGCCAAATTTGATTTTAAAATAGGAGTTAACCATATATTCTAGATACTGAAACTTTTCAAATAAAGAATGTCCCTATTAGATGTCTCAAAGTGGATATAAAATAAAGCTTAAATGGTATACTTATAAAAGAATAACTCAGAATCATAAAAATGTTGGATGGTATACTTTTAATCTCATTCTCTTACACCAAGCTTTTTCCTACTACTACTTGTCATAGCATGTTCCTGTAACAAAAGAACAACTTTCAATTAGAAAACCAAAAAAAAAAGTGGATTAAAATTTCCATGACCAACTAATTATATTAAACACAACAATATTGAAAAAGAAGGATGTTTAACTATCACCTAACTAGTCTTTTTTGAAAAAGAAAAAAGAAAAAAGTTGGAGCAACAATAAATATCTCTTTACCAAATGACTACACTCACAATTACTAGTTATTTGTTGATTCCAAAATTTACAATATAAAGAAAGTTAGAATGGAAAAATGAAAGGATTATAAGAAAAGGATATAATAGAATGAAATTGCTACCTTAGAGACCGGGAACAATAACTCTTTTACCTTCATTTCATGAAGTTTATGTCCTCTTAATCATACCTTTTATTTTTTTTTAGTCCTGAAACAATCCTAATCATACCTTTTTGTATTGTCACGAACCGACTTGGAAACGTGATTCACTTGAGGAATCTCATCCCCACGTAAGCCTCGTGACCTCTAAGTCATTCTATATGCATAATTTAATAATAAAATCTATTTCTAAGCATAAATCCATCTCTGTCACAAATCTCTTTCTCTTAAAGAAAATCAAATCATCATATTTAATCTTGTAATCAAACTCTAAATGTGTCTCCGTGATACAAAATAATGAGTTACTCTTTATACAAAATAAACCATGGAACTATAATCACGTAGATACAAAAATAATCATGGTACAAAATATACCAATGTCTTTATGGTCCGGGACCCGCTTGCAATGTACACTAAAACACTCTATCTCTAAACAAAATACCAAAAGATACTTCATTCTAGTGAAGCTCACCACTGGAAATCTCTATCCTGGGGAGAAGGTGGATGTGAAGGACTTGTAATAGGTAGTGTATCTGTAATGGAAAAGGGAGAGGATCAGTTTTATCACAAAACTCCTGAGTAGGCCTTCACCCATAATCCTCCTATGTGACAATAACAAGAAATATATATATATAAACACACACACACACTCATGAAACTCCAATAATGCAATATTCTAAACCATTTGCCATATATATACATATAATAGCTCTAAAATCAATGGCCTCTAAAATCCTTTCCATCTCTATAAACATAAAAGCTCTAAGATAATAATCTCTAGAAAACATAAATCTCAATACTCTAATAGAGAAACAAGGACTCTAATTATACATGCCAACCATGACATAACAAGTTCTCTACTTTGTGATCCATCTAGGATCAAAATTGGATGCCTAATTAGGTTCCGTTCTGCTCTGCTGATTGTCCTCTCAGGACAACTTCGTACCAAGGTTAATGATTGGGTTTCAACCGTTAACTCACAATCTATTTCTCTATAGCTACCGTCTAGTCTCGAAATCATAAAAATACTTATTTTCTCTAAAGCTCTACTTTGGGCTTTGATTTGGGTATAAATCTCTATCAAACACAATTACTCTACTCTTGAAATCACCAGGATAATTCATAAAATCACTAAATAAAATCATATTCATACTCTAGCTCTTTAATAAAATCATTTTAGTAATAATGGTCCCATGAGTTTGAATTAAAACATTATTTCATGCTCTTGTTGAAAATCGTCAATTTCATAAACTTGTAAAGTTAACCGAAACCTCTAATCTCTTAAAATCATCTATAAAATCATTCAATCCTGTCACAATTTATAGAAAATAGCTATAATGATCAACATAAGGATCATAGGATTGAACCCACTCACTTGGAGGGGAGGAAGTGATGGTGTCAACACCAACAGCTGGAGGAGGGATAACACCAATATCTACCATTGAAGCCACAAACTCTAGATCAATCTCTATAAACCTCAATATAGCTCTAATCTAACTCCAACAACGTTGGGGGAGCACCCTCACTTGACAATAATGAGATAAACAACAACCCGTAACATGGAGGAGGAAGAACATGACATAAAACCAACAAAATCTTACCTTTGATCTCTTGGGAGGAGAAGGAATGAAGTGGATTTGAGTGAGAAGGGAGTAGAAGAGTGTTTGGGAGTGATAGGGTTTGGAATATGGGAGTGGAACCGAGTTGGGGTATATAAAAGGGGATGTGGTTTCATTAAACGAAATTGCATTGTTTTACATTGTTCCAGCCCCTTTGATAGCGCTATAATGGTCTAGCGCTACGTACCTTGGAAGACACATGACCGCTATAGCGATTGAGAGTATCAACCGCCCAACGCCCATATTGTGATCACTATAGTGGTCCTAAAGCGCTATAGCAATGACAGGTCACTGGGTCACGTAACTGAGTCATCTTGGTTCTGGGGCCTTCCCAACAACATGGTGTCATGATCCGATTTGGATCGTGACTAGCACGTGAGGATCCCTCCCCATGCAAGCCTCGTGATTGCCGCACTATACTATATGCATATTTTCTTCATAAAATCTATTTAAATCATAAACCAAATCTCATAATAAACCTGAATAACATCTTTTCTCATAAATAAAATCTGAAACTATAGCTGTAAAATAAATCATCCTGAGTTGCTCATTTATAAAAATAAACCATGAATACTAAATCATCTTAATATAAAAGAATCATGGTGTATAAAAAAAAACATGAACATATATCTATGCATGAGGTCAGACTTCCGTCATATCACTTGGAGCATTCTACAAAAGAATCTAAAACCTGGCTCTATACCAATGTGAAGCTTACCCGCTAAGAAGATATCTCCTGAGGGGAGGAGGAGGAAGATCCTAAGCTATACCCTATCTATGGAAAAAGGAAGAGAAGAGGGTGAGTTTTGCTACAAAACTCAGTGAGTGAATCCTCACTCATAACCATACATGAGACAAGAATGAAGTTAATAAAAATAATAATGCAATCTCATAAATCCTTGCTATATAATTTATATAGTAGCTAATAATTCATCTTTGCTTTTCCAATAATTACTTAAAAGAACAGATTATCCATAATTAAATGGTGGGTGCTCAGTCCTTCACAACGTGAGCCCTAACTGAGATCTTACCTTCTAACGCGTCCCTCGTGGACTGATCTAACCATGTGGATAAATGCCCTTCATGGGCCTTGATATACCAAGGTTAATATTATAATTGCCATTAACTCAGGTTCAGTTTCTCTTAGTAATTCCCTAATCTAAATCAAACTGAAATCATAAAATAGGTCCTATCAATTCTAAATTCAACCTCTCAGTTCCTAATATAAACATCAAGCCTGGAGGCTTATTTCATCAATAATAGCAAATTGAATTTTCATAATCAATTCAAGTTATAAATTAAATCACATAAAACTTTCATAGAGAAAATATGGACCCATGCATATTCTAAAATCAACATTTCCATGTATGAGTTCAAATGGAATATTTCTAACTAAAGCACTTTTTTTAATATAAAGTCATATAATGAAAGAATCCATTTTTGAATCTCTAAATAATCCATAGTACAGGAAATATTAGTATAATGATCAAAATAAGGCCATGAGATCAAACCCACTCACCTGGAGGGATAGAACGTGAAAAACCAACTCTGGTAAAGCTTCGGAAGGAGGAATGACACCAATATCTGCCATTGCAACTATAAAACTCATCAATGATCTATGCGTACCCTTACATTACCCTAAAACAACTCTAACAACATTGGGGAGCACCCCCACTTAACAACAATGAGAGAAATTAATAACCCATACTAAGAACATGAAAGAATAGGAAAAATGAAGACAAAATCTATCAACATAAACATACCTTGATGATTTAAGGGAGCTAGATTCAAGTGGAGTTGAGAGTAGAGGGAGTGGAAGAGAGAAAGAGGGGTTTTGGGGTTTTTGGTTCGAGCAAATGGGGAAGAAGAAGTGGGGAAAGGGTTTTATAAAAGGGAATGGCTAAAAGTGGAACGACGTCATTTCTAGGTACTGTTCATGCTCTAGAGGACCATTATAGTGGTTTATGACCGCTATAGCGTAAGGGCATATAACTGTGCATTTATGACTACTAGCAGTCCTCAAACTCCTGAAACTCGTGAAACACCAACCCTGACCACTATAGCGGTCCTGGACCATTATAGCAGTGACAACAACCCCTAACTTTAGGTTTTTGGTCATGTGGCATCGGTCTCAATACTCACTTATTTAAAGTTAATATCCTCATTTATTTTACTCCCTATTAACTTTAAAACATAAATGCAAATAAGGAAATACTCCCATTTGGATTCAAATAAAATATAAAAAAAATCAAAATCCCAACAAATCAAAATCCAAATTTTGGGTTTTAGTTAAAGTCTGGGAATTTTTGAGATTTTCTAAACTTGTGGGCTAAAAACGGAATGTTTAAAGGTTTCATAAAATTCATTAAAAATCACTCTTTAACTTATTTTCCTTCTAGGAACAATTACCGAAACTTTTGATCCTAAGAATATGGTTCTATCATACAGCCTTCCAAGGACATGTCCAGGCTTAGTGAACTTAAGCCCAAGTGGGTCCAGAGGGACCTTGAGGTTGCATGGAACCTGACTACTAACATGTGTACACCAGGTATTACACACGGGTAGGTCTAAGGACCCTAAGGCTGAACTGGACCTATCTACTAACATGTGTACACCAAGTGTTAAATACTCCTCCCTTAAAAGAGATTTGATCCCCAAATCTTAAAACATAGAAAAGATACGAATACTTTATCCTCATGTCTTCTTCGGCTTCCCAAGTGGCTTCCTCACTTGAGTGGTTCCTCCAGATGATCTTCACTGAGGCCACTTCCTTTGAGCGAAGTTTCTTGATCTGCCTATCCATGATGGCAATCGGTTCCTCTTCATATGACAAGCTCTCATCAACTTGAACCGCTTGTAGTGTGAGCATGTGAGACGGATCGGGCATGTACTTTCTGAGCATGTTGATGCGAAAAATTGAATGAATCTTTGATAACTGAGAGGTAGTGCAAACCTATAGGCCATTGCTCCAACTTTATCTAGTATCTCAAATGGACCATAGCGTGGATTCAACTTTCCTCACTTCCGAACCTTACTACTCCCTTCATAGGAGGCACCACAGAAACACATGATCAACACGTGAACTTTAAGTCTTTTTGGCATCGGCATAGGATTTCTATCTAGATCTGACTACTAATCACTGTTTTCTCATCAGCTGAACCTTCTCCAGAGTCTCTTGTACTAGATTTGGGCGTAGGGCCTTAGCTTTACCAAGCTCAAACCACCCAATGAGAGATCTGTAGTGCCTACCATACAACACTTCAAACGGTGCCATCTGGATGCTAGCTTGGTAACTGTTATTGTATGAGAACTCTATCAGTGGCAAGTTGTCATGACCTGCCTAGGGAATGTAACTGGCATGTAAAGGATTAGGTCCCCATGGAAGCCTCTGGTAACGTAATGATTAATATGCATAAATAAATAAAAATATATACATAATATCTCCAGTTCAACTAAAATTCCATAGTCTGAAAATATTTTCAAAACATAAATCCTAAATATAAAACTGCATATAATCCATAATCTAGGCCGAAGCCAAACATAATTAATAAAATACCTGATATTTATAAAATAAATGAAACCATATTATGCATGTCAGGAATCCTGCCTATACAATTCCTGGAGCACTACTAAACTAACATAACCTATAATAAGCTTCACTCAAAATGAAGCTAACCAAAAGAAGCTCAGCACTCCTGGAGAGGATCTTGTGGTGTAATTGAACTTGTAGCTCTATCTGGGGGGAGGAAAGGAAAGGGGTGAGTTTACCAAAACTCATGAGTAAGCTTTCACTTATAACCCATATGGACGAAAAAGAAAAAAACATAACATATACATGCAACTGGTGTAAAACATTTTATATATAATTATATATAATTGTACTGAAAACAATAATTTAATCAAATCCATGACAATAACTAAAGAGAAATAGGAATTATTCTGTACATAGATATATGAGTCGAATAGTTGAATATGAGCCAATGACTAATTTGATAGGCACCTAACTAGGTCCCATAAATGGACACCACATGGGTTCCTTCTAGGTGAGCTAGTCTTTTAGCCCACTTAGTACTAAGGTTAACGATTACCCTAGCTTAACTCATTGATCTTCTCACTATAGCGACAAAATTTACTGTTCTTATTGTTCATACAAAATTGGATTCATAAAATTTTTTGACTGATAAAATAAATCTAAATCATACATAAGCAAGTATGGTCCCATGAGCTTTTTAAAATAATAATTTTTCATGATAATTACAAAATAATAATTTTCTAAAATTTCTATAATCCATAAAGCATATTTTCTAGGCATAAATCATTCTAAAATTTATAAATATTTATATGATGTTAGAAAAATATTAGTAATGACCAAAAGTATGGTCATGAGCTTAAACCTACTCACCATTGGTACCAGAGTGTATTTTCCACTGACAACTTGACCTTGGGACCAAGAATGGCATTGGTAATTGCCAAACAATATAATTAAAACATAAACAATTTGATATAATTGCCCAAACTGAGTTTAGGATGATAGGGATGAAGAATGGTAAGAGAAAACCATGCCTGACAGTACCCAAACTCAAGACTAGATAAAAAGGAGAAGGACTGACTAAATTCCATGAAAATCACTTATAAGAAGGAATTAATCAGAGAAAATTGAGAGAAATCACGTTTTTTTCTCTAGGGAAAAATTCTTGGGCGGCTAAGGTTCTTAGAAGGTTATTTAAGAGTATTATGATGTATCAAATATATACTAGGAGACAATTATGTGACTAAAAATAGGATGGAATCGGCATCCCATGCACGCGTACAAGCGCCTTCGCATATGCGTTTAACAATAGGGAAGAGTTGTGGTTAAGGTATATGCATATGCCTAGAGTATGTAACAATTGGATTTTCATATATATTATTTTCCTAGAACAAGCTATAGTTATTTTCCAGGAACAAGCTACAGCATCCTATGCATCATTGTTACTTACATATGTGTGTGTGTGTGTGTAATAATAATAATAACAACAACAACAACAATAACACTTAGGCGTCTTGATGCGTGCGTCCTATGCATTGTATAATAATAATAATAACAATAATATAATAATAATACCTATAACGTTACTTATATATATATATATATATATATAAAATAATGTAACTTATATCATTACTTTTGAAGTAATAATAATAATAATACCAATAGTAATAATAATTTATATACCACTAAATTTCATATTTGAGATATCACACAAGTAGTCACACTAACTTCCACCAAAGTCTAACACGCAAGCTCGAGTAAGTCCTCTAAAGTCTGCATAGTCTCTTCCTTGGCCATCTGTTTTTGGATGAAATGCTGTAGTTAGATCAATGAGTCAGAGAGCTTCTGAAATACTCTCCAGAACTATGAAGTGAATTGGGATCCTCTCTGATATGATTGACATTGGTACACTATGGAGTTGAACAATCTCATCTATGTAGAGCTGGGCATACTCAACTCACTGAAGGTTGTCTTAACTGGTAGGAAGTCAGCAGACTTGGTTATTCTATCCATAATCACCCATATGAAATCAAAACCTTTAGTGGTTTGAGGTAACCTGACTACAAAGTCCATGGTTATCTTCTCACATTTCCACTATGGGATCTCTATTTGTAGAAGGCCCAGAGGCCTTTGATGCTCAACCTTGACTCCTGATACACCAAACACCATGCCACATAGTCACCAATGTCCCTCTTCATGCTTTCCCACCGGTATAGCCTGAGTCTTGATACATCTTGGCTGAATTGGGGTGACAGAGTATATTGCACTATGGGACTCTTCTATCACTCTTCTTCACTGACCTACATCGGGCATACATAAGCAATCACCAAAGTGCAACACACCCTTTACATCAACGCAAACTTATAGTTTTCTCCTCTGTGCATCCTCCATAAGCTTAACCAGCTTGGGATCTTCCCCTTCCTATGCCTTAATTTGCTCAGCAAGGGTTGACTAGGCCCTTATGTGAGCAAGAAAGGCTCTTGGACTTATCTGGTCCAAGCTGGACTCCCTCTGCTCTAGCTTATGGATGTCCTCTATCAACTGCTACCTCAAGGGTGCTATGTGGGCCAACTGCCATTAATTTTCTACTCAATGCATCTCCACCACATTGGCCTTGCCCAGTTGATAAGATATGGTGTGTCTTTCAATAACTCTAACCCGGCACTGCCTGAGATTCAAGTCCTTCTCCTGGAAGATATACTTCAAACTCTTGTGACTGTGAAGATCTCACATGTCTCTATCCAGATAGTGCCTCCAAATCTTCAAGGCAAAGACCACCTGCCATCTCTAGATCATGGATAGGGTAATCCTGCTCATGCTTCTTGAGCTACCATGAGACATAAGCTACAACTTGGCCATGCCTGCATAAGGACACAATCAAGTCCAACTCTCAAAGCATCACAAAACACAGAAACCTCCTGTGCTCGAGGGCAACACAAGACAGATGTTGTGGTCAAACAAGTCTTAAGCCTCTAAAAGCTCTCTTCACAAGCATCCGACCACTAAAACTTAACATATTTCTAGGTCAACTTGGTCAATAGAATCGCTATTCTTGAGAAGTCCTTAACAAACCTCCTGTAGTATCCTGCCAAACCCAGTCGCTGCATCTCTAAACTATAAAGGGCCTTGGCCATTGCTGAATCGCTTCCAACTTCCTTGGGTTAACTAAGATACCATCCTTAGACACTATATGCCCAAGGAAAGCTTAGAGAATTTGACATACAACTGACTTCTCCTTTAGGGTTTGCAAGATGATCCTAAGGTGGTGCTCATGCTCCTCTTTGCTCCTAGAGTACACAAAGATGTCATCAATGAAGAAAATCACAAAGTAAGCTAGAAATGGTCTGAAAATCCTCATCAGGCCCATAAAAGCTTGGGGCATTGGTTAGCCTAAAGGACATCACTAAGAACTTATAGTGTCCAGCGTGTCCTAAAGGCCGTCTTGGGCATATCCTCACTTTTGATATTTAACTGATGATACCCTCACCGAAGGTCAAACTTAGAGAAACACCTAACCCCTTGAAGCTGATCAAATAGGTCATCAATGCATGACAAGTGGTCCAGGTTCTTGATTTAACTTGTTTAACTAGTAATCTATGCACATCCAAATAGACTTATCCTTTTTCTTCACAAACAACACGAAGCACCCAAGGCAAGATACTCGGCCAAATAAATCCCTTGTCAAGTAGCTCCTGCAATTGATCATTCAACTCTTTTAACTTTGCAGGAAGCCATCAAATACGGAGGTATAAAGATGGGCCTAACTCCCAGCTCAAGCTCTATTCTAAATTCTATCTCTCTTTCGGTGGCATCCCAGTAGTTCATCAGAAATACATCTGGGAACTCACAAATAATAGGAACGGACTCTTTCTCGATACCTTGCATCTATATCCCTAATCGAAGCAAGAAAACCATGACTCTTTTATCCACGAGCCACAAGGCACTCATGGCTGAGATCAAGCTGGTAGGATCGAACAACTAGTACCCTTAAACTCTTAGAGCTCACCTCTAGGAACATCAAACTTCACTGATTCCTAGCAATCAACCATGGAGTGGCACAAAGCTAACCAATCCATGCCCAAGATAATGTTGAAGTCTGCCTGTCTAGCACATGGAGGTTCACAAGCATCTCCATGTTTCTAACCTTGACCTCTCACCTTCTATAGACTACTAACGAGAGGGGTCCTCTCGAGGGTATCCCTACAAGAAAAGGCTTCTTTAAGGTGGAAACAAGTCTCTTGAACCATATAGCAAAGAAAGGGGACACAAAAGAATGTGTTGACGTGGGTTCGATAAAAGAGAAAGCCTTAAAGGAGAAAAATTTGATGATACCTATCACTACATCCACTGATGCTACCGCGTCCTGGGTGTAGAGCAACAGATAGGATTGTCCCCGATTACCCTAACCTCTACCTCAGGCCCCTACCAGCACCTCTGCTAGTCAAAATCTTGGGCTTCCTGGGTAAACTGATAAGATTAAACTAAAGCAATGGGGTTTTTGACCCTTGGCTAATGCTCTTGTTCTAACGGACACTTTGCACACTTGTGACCTTGCTAGCCATAGCCATACCAAGTGAAAGTGCTAATCATGCACTGCCTATGTATCTTCTCTTGCAAGTTTGGCTCTTGTGGAGACTCTGCTGAGCTTGCCTGGGCCCCTCTGCTTGACTCTAAGAAGTCGCAGGCTGGTCGCAGCTCCAGAATGGCCTCTCGACTAGGACCCCTGCTTGCCCTGCTCAGCCAGATCCTCTATCGCACTAGCTTCCCCAGAAATGACCACGTGTCTTGGCCTTCTTGCTAGACTCTAAAGCTGTTTTCCTCTTTGCCAAACCAGCCTCCAAACCAATAGATATGTCCACTACCTGGGCAGAATCCATAACTCTCATGCATGGCTGAAAACTTAGAAAAATGTCCTTGGGCAACCCTTGGACAAGCTCTACTTCTCTGTCTTTAATGGCAACATACTGAAGGTTGCCTATGCTAGGTAAGTGAAACTTTCATCATACTCAGACACTAACATGCCTGGAGTCAAGTCAAAGCCTTAGAAACTCCTACACTACCTGCACGGTAACTCTATGATAAAAACCTCCTCAAAAAGGCTGCCCTAAACTCTTCCCAAGAGGGTAGCTCAAGTCGCCATGCCCTTGAAGGAACTCATAGTACCAATGCCCGCCTGGCCTCCTAGGTGGAAGCGACCAACTCTAATGCCTTCTTCGAAAAGTAATGAATAACTCTGGTGATCTCTCTCTATCTGTTGGAGGAATGCCTGAGGATCCTAGATGGTGAGACACTCCTAGAATATGGGTGGATCCATCCTCCTGAAGCACTCTAATGCTGAGTCACCTGGATCTCTGATCAGATGCTAACCTGGGGTAAGCTATAACCTGGCCTCAGCTTGTCTAGCCAACACTTTAATAAGGGTGGCTGAGCCTACTCTAAAACTCTAAAATGGACACTAGTGTCAAAGAATCGCTACTATGGTGGCAACATAAAGAGGAAGGATGTGGGGAGGCATCCTGGATCTAAAAGAACATGTACACAGGAGATAAGATACAAATCTTGGCAAGGAAAACATGACTCTATCTTTGAACCTAACATCACTGAACATTCCTAAGGGCCTCAAGTAGCGCCTCATTAATGCAAATGGGAGTGGTTCCATTTACACAAGTGACGTTCTACTTCTGGACACTTGCTCTAGTGACATGGGAAACCTATGGCTCTGATACCACTTTGTCACGACTCGACTTTGGAACGTGACCAGCACGTAAGAATCTTATCCCCACATAAACCTCGTGACCTTTGAGTCCTCTATATACATAATTTAATAATAAAATCCATTTCTAAACATAAATCCATCTCTATGTCAAATCTCTTTCTCTTAAAGAAAATCAAATCATCATATTTAATCTCGTAATCAAACTCTAAATATATCTTCGTAACACAAAATAATGAGTTGCTCTTTATACAAAATAAACCAAGGAACTATAATCATGTAGATACAAAAATAATCATGGTACAAAATATGCCAATGTCTCTTGTAACACCCGAAAAATTATTTAAAAATTAATTTGAACTTTATTAGTGAGAATTTTAAAATTTTGACAGTTTAGCAATGATGAACAGGTCCAATGGATGTGTAAAAAAAAAGTGAATATTGTTTTGCGGCCATGGGAAGGTCAAACCCTAATTAAGAGCAGGAGATGTCCAAGACTAAGAAAAAAGATTAAAGTTAGAAATGGTTAGAATAGAATTTTATACCTAGAATTAATTTTCAGGCAATGTTTGATTACTAGGGTAAAATGTTCCACCCATTCGGTAAAATTTAAATATGCAATTTCTAACATCGAAAGATAATTTAATCTTTATAAATAGATAATGTATTTCCATTCAAGCCAAGTGTAAGACTAAGATTTAATCTTTAATTACAAGATTAAATCCTAGCTATTCATTTCTTTTTATTATTAGAAAGAAATATCTATTTGACTACATAAATGCTATCTTTATTTCAAGATAAAAACAAAGCACCAAACCTTATCACCATCATCTATACATTTTCGGCCAGCACAAAAAGAAGAACTAGCCCTCCATTTCTTTCTTTTTCAAGCCACCATTAACAAGCTTCAAGCTTCCAAAATCATAGCCTAATCTTGTTAAAACCTCAGACCTCTTCACAAAACTTCAACTACTCATCACCACCTAAAAAACTAACTGATTGAAATTCCAATTTTTCACCTTTCCTCACCTTGATATATCATCCTCTACTATTTAGGGAAGGGCTTGGGCTGTTTGGAAAGCCTTGACATGAAGAGAAGCCATTGTTAGATCATCCTTTGGAGCCAAAATCCCTAAAGCAACCAAACTAGGGTTTTGTGTCGTATTTAATGTAATTCTATTTTCTTGCAGATTTTTAGTGATCAAATTTGATATTCTTGATTCTAATGTATGATTACTCATAGGTATATGTGCATTTGCATTGGTGGAGTGTATTGGTCCTGGAAAAATCATTTTTGTCAAAAGAAGTGTTGAACCATGTTGCTAGATTTTCGATTTTGTTCTAGGCAGCAACTAATCACGAATTTTCTAATGTGTTTGTAGGTATTTTTATGAGCTAAAAAAATTATATGTCGAAGCTAATATCCTAAGGCAACGCCATGAATTTTTATGCTGCATGATAAAGACTCTAACTACTTTAAAAAAATCAAGAATCGAAACTATACCTATGGTGCCTGAATTGTTGGAACTGAAGCTGCAAATTTTGCTAATTTTGTTACTATAGCAAATGATTGAATTATTACTTGAAACTTTTCAGATGTTGAAAACATCTTAAGGTTCATCCATGATTTTTGTTCTGAATTGATTCAATCATTTGTTAGGGTTGAAAATTATAGAATTTTAGCTTTAAGCTAAGATTAGGTGGTCTCTGGCCATCAAATTTATCTAATTTTGTTAATATAGTTAGAAAATGATTCTTGCTCTAAACAGGACTTTGTGGACACATTGAAGTGTCTAGGATAATATTTATAGCCTCTGAATTGGTTGTTTGATATGCAAATTAATGTGTTACAAAGGTGTGAAATCTGCCATTGTCCTGGAAATAAAGATGCTTTGAATTGATGAAATAATGGCATTTTGTACTAGTATGACATGTGCACATCAATATAAATAATTGAGCATGTGAACTTATTGATGAGGTTAGGAACATATAGATATGAATACTTCTTACAATTGCCCATATGTGAAAGAAAAGGATAAGATTATATTTCTTGGGCTGGAGAAAGTAAATCTAGTTTGTCAAGAGAAGTAAACCTAACTACCAAGAAAAACATAAGATTATATGTCTTTGGCTTAAGAAAGTAAATTCAGTCTCTGGGAAAGTAAACCTGGCTAGGAATAGGTCTATGTGAGAATTGAAGAAAGTAAATCTAATGATCATGTATAGGTTAGCTAAGTCCTAAAAGGCGTCTATTACCCTAAAGTGGTCAAGGCCATAAAAGTCAAGGGTCAAGACAAGTTGAAGTAGCAATTGTTCTAAGTAGTCCTTTATCTTATGTGCTAAGTGAAGAATTTTAGCATCAGTATTGAGGTCAAAATGTTTAAGTTGTAATTTAGTATATGCTTTATATGATGTGTAAGAGATCCTTGGATGTAGAGGGCATGTAAAGTTGAGAATGAATTACTATGATGTTGAGTAGTATGATATATTTATATTAAATGATTGAATAATAAAATAGACCCACTTTAGAGAATTGGTTTTTGAACTTTAAAATGAACCTTTGATATATGTTGCATGCTCACATCTTTTTAATAAACCGAAGTGGCTGGGGCATGATGATGCCATGGATTTTAGTATATGTTTTGGGATCCCTCCTGAGAATTTTAGGATTCTCATCCTTATGTGTTTGTGTTTCGTGTTGTTTCCAGGTTGATCAGGAACTAGGAGGCTGCTACATGAAAGGAAACGGATTCCAGTAGTTAGTGATGGAGACTTGTATATGTTATACTTAGTTATATATATAGGTCTGTAAATATAATAAAGAACATATGTGTATTAGAGCTCATAGAAGAGCTTCCTTTTGTACTTGACGTTGTATTCAGTAAATGTTTTGTTCCTGATTATATATTTTGATAGAATCACAACTTAGTTACTACACTATTCGACTGTTCTTGCTATAGATAATTAAGAAAAGTCCACAAATATATAAGTAACAACTCTAAAGTCAAATGTCATGACTACTTGGAAGGATGTTACATCTCTTTGGTCTGGGACCCCGCAATGTACATTGGAGCACTCTATCTAAATAAAAAACCAAAAGATACTCTACTCTTAGTGAAACTCACCAACTAGAAATCTCTACTCCTGGTGAGGAGGTGGATGAGAAGGACCTCCAACGGCTAGTGTATCTGTTAATTGAAAAGGGAGAGGGTGAGTTTCATCACAAAACTCAATGAGTAGGCCTTTATCCATAACCCTCTCATGGGACAACAACAAAATATATATATATATATATAATAGCTCTAAAATCAATGGTCTCCAAAATCCTTTCCATCTTTATAAACATAAAAGCTCTAGATAGTAATCTCTGGAAAACATAAATCTAGGACTTAAGAGAAACAAGGAACTTTGGTTATGCATGTCAACCATGATATAACAAGTTCTTTGCTCTATGATCCCTCTAGGATTAAATTGGACACCTAACTAGGTTCCATTTTCTATTCTGTAGATTGTCCTCTTAGGACAACTTGGTACCAAGGTTAATGATTGGATTTCAAGGGTAACTCATACGTTTCTCTATAGATAACGTCTAGTCTCTAAATCATAAAAATATTTATTTTCTCTAAAACTCTACTTTGGGCTTTGCTCTGGGTATAAATCTCTATCATATATAATTACTCTACTCTTGAAATTATCATGATAATTCATAAAATCACTAAATAAAATCATATTCATATTCTAGCTCTTTAATTAAATCATTTTAGCAATAATAGTTCAATGAGTTTGAATTAAAACCATTATTTCATGCTCTTGTCGAAAATCACCATTTTCATAAACTTTTAAAGTTAACCAAAACCTCTAATATCTTAAAATCATCTCTAAAATCATGCAATCATGTCACAATTTATAGAAAATAGCTATAATGATCAGCATAAAGATCATAGGATCGAACCCACTCACTTGAAGGGGAGGAATGGATAGTGTCAACACCAATGGAGCTTTGGGGAGGAGGGATGGTACCATATTTGCCATTAAAGCCAAAAACTTTAGATCCATCTCTATAATCCTCTAGATAGCTCTAATCTAAATCTAACAACGTTGGGGAGGACCACTACTTGACAACAATGAGAGAAACAACAACCCATGATATGGAGGAGGAAGAATGCAACATCCCCTATTGCTTTATGGATTGAGGGCTGTCCACAAACCAACACGGTCTTTTCAGCGTGCTTGTCCTCACTCACATGTTTCCTGGCAAAACTTCCTCAGAGGTCACCCATCCCAAAATTACCCCAACTCAAGCACGCTTAACTATGGAGTTCTTCGTGATGGGCTACCAAAAAAGAAAGATGCAACTTTGTGGTATAGGTAGTACCAATCAATTCATATAAGCCCTCATTACTGCATAGTCCCATACCTATAGAGACTTCAGGATTCCCCTCATTCGGGTGTGTAATAGGTTCATTCATGTACCCCTCCACTTGGACAGGAGCTGCTCATTGTTTGTGCTTTCTTGCCTGGCGATCACTCTCTACCTCATCCTCGGGCGTTACATGCCCACCAACTTCCGCTTAGTTCGTCCCTGAACCACATCTCCTGTGAGAGGTCCAGGCTTTGATACCATTTGTAACATCCCTGTTGGTTTATGGATTGACAGACTGTCCATACAAATGAACACGGGTCTTTCAGCATGCTTTGTCCTCACTCACACATTTCCTGGGAAAACTTCTCAGGAGGTCACCCATCCCAAAACTACCCCAAGTCAGACACGCTCAGCTGTGGAGTTCTTTCGTGATGGGCTCCTGAAAGAAAGATGCATCTTTGTGGCATAGATTGTACCAATCAACTCATATAAGTCATCCTTAACCTATAGTCCCATCCTATACAACTTAGGATCCTCTCATTTGGGTGTGTAATTGGTTCATTCATGTACCCTTCTACTTGGAGGCAAGAGCTCCTTGTCCGTGCCTTCTCACATGGCGTTCACTCCCTACCTCCTCCCCGGGGGTTACATGCCCACCAGCTTCCCCTTGGTTCGTCCCCACCACACTACTAGGAGAGGTATAGGCTCTTAATACCATTTGTAGCATCCCTTGTTGCTTTATGGATTGACCGTCCCTACAAACCAATACGGGTCTTTTCACGTGCTTGTCCTCACTCCACGTTTCCTGGAAAACTTCCCAAGAGGTCACCCATCCTAAAATTATCCTAAGTCAAGCATGCTTAACTGTAGAGTTCTTCGTGATGGGCTACCGAAGAAAGATGCATCTTTGTGGCATATGTAGTACTAATCAATTCATATAAGCCCTCCTTAACTTATAGTTCCATTCCTATGCAGACTTAGGATCCCTCTCATTGGGTGTGTAATTGGTTCATTCATGTACCCTTCCGCTGGAGGAGGAGCCGCTCCTTGTCCGTGCTCTCGCATAGGTGATCACTCCCTACCTCGTTCCAGAGCATTACAAAGAACATGGCATAAACCAACAAAATCTTACCTTTGATCTTTTGGGAGGAGAAGGAATGAAGTGGATTTGAGTGAGAAGGGAGTAGAAGAGTGTTTGGGAGTGATAGGTTTTAGAATATGGGAGTGGAACTCAAGTTCAGGATATAAAGGGGTGGGGTTTTGTAAACGAAACTACATCATTTTACACTATTTCAGCCCCTCTGCTATACAGTTGTGCTACTCTACCCCCTGGAAGAACATGATTGCGCCCACTGCTCACAGTGACCCATAGTGGTCCCAGGACGCTATGACGTGCAGTTCACCAGATTCTACATAACTCTGAATAGTCGGTTATCTTGGTAGTGGGCCTTCTTGGTAACACGGGTGGATTTTGAGGGACCCTAAGGCTCAACAGGAACCTGCTCCTGATACGTGTATACTAGGCATTAAATTGCTTTTTGCTACAACCTTCTTCTTGGAACCTAACAAAAATTGGAAAAGGAATTACATAGTGAACCAATTGAACTTAAAGAAAAAGAATTAGATAAAAAAAATATTTAACTAAAAAAATAGGACGACTACTATGTGAAGATGAAAAATAATTTAAGCAAATTCAGTATTCTTCCTACACGTGATAAAATAGTTAAAGGCCCTAACCATTCAAGAGAAAATAAGCATAAAACACCAAATAGCAGACCAAACTAATCATAGAAATATCAACTGTAGACCAAAACTCCATATAAGCACATAGATCATCAAAGGCTACAGAATAGCAAAGTAAGACAACAATGAAATAGATGAAAATATCAAATATTAGATGCATAAGACAACAACAACAGTAACTCGGCCTCATAGAAGGCATAGCACAAAAAAATGCTGTCATTTAATCTGAGACAACTATTACTTAACAGTAGTAATTAAATATATAATGTTCATAGCCAACACCACTTGTATTGTTCTTTTAACTCATACATGCAACCATGACAAATCATTCAACAATCACCACCAATAGATATATATATATATATATATATATATATATATATATATATATATATATCCAATAATATAAAAATATTACTTCAAAGCAAATTTTAAAAAATAAAAAATGACAATAAACATAAATTACATAAAGACGTCTTTGACTTGTAGATATAGAAGGTGAATGAAAAATAGAAAGGAAAGAAGAGCAACACATAAAAAAAAAAGAAACCCTTCAATTTCCTCTAACAATACAGAAGAACTTGATAATGCAAGAAAATTCCCCAATAGTAAACCTTAAATCCCAGAGTGACAAAAATCCCCAGTTGTAGATTTTGTGTTAAATTTTGCATCACAATTCTATTGACAAAATAGATTATCCTTACCTGTTTAGACAATTGCATTCGTTTAATCCCCATACCATCGCAAGCTCAACGACCTGACCTAGCCTTCCTTGCTTCTCAATCCCACCTCGTCTTGCTCCACTAACTTAAAGTTGCATTGTTCGCAACTTTCACCGTCATCCTCCCTTCAAACGCAAACAACCACCATTCATCATCAAGCCACCACAAACAGCCATTGCATTAGTGAAGATTGGGTCTTTTGTGGAAGACTAAGCAAGCAGTAGAAACTAAAAAAAGAAAGAGAGAAAATAAAAAAAGAAGAACAAAAGAAGTCTGGAAGAAGATGGGATTGGACGCTTGTCAATCTCAATATGAAAGGAAGAAAGAACTGTTCTTGGGTGATGCAGAAACGGTTCTTGGGTTGTACAATGGACATGTAAGAGATAAATAATCAATATAATTAATGATAGATTGTGATTAGTGTATGAAGTATCTGATTGAAATTTGAAACTCAAATTCATGTATGAAATAATGACTGAACATTGATTATAGAGCTTTGGTAACGTTGAGAATATATGCTGCTAACAAATCTTCCAATAGGAACTTTGAGGTAATGAATGCGCATATTTACAAAACATGAACATAGGGCGGCAATTTGATTAATCATAATAAATTAATTAATTTATTTGATATCCATTAAGTTCCTATGTATCGATTGATCATACATCATAAGGTGTTGTTGTCCTTGCAAGTAGCAGACACTTGGCAAAAAATTTCAGTGAGAAAACTTGGTGTGAAAAGGCCTAACCCCTTGAGTGAGACTACTTGACTTTTATATATTATAAGATGTTAAGGAAAGAGTGTAATCACTCCCTAGAGATATCTGTGTTTTGAGTTGAGTCAAATTAAACAATTTCCTAACAAATAAGCAGGAAGTTTGGTGAATTTTAAAAATATAAATGGAAAATACAAATTTATGTTAAAAACTTTAAAATTTAAGAAGATATCCATTTTAAAGCAGTTATATCATTTTTATGGATTTAACTTCTAAAGTGAGGAGGTTGGTAAAGTACATAAATGAGGAGTTAATCACCATTGGATTATTTGATGTGATCCATACATGATATACATAATTGAAGTTATTGATAAGAATGAATAAACCCTTATTTATACACTTTATCAACTTCCTCACTTTAGGAGTGATCCCTTTTGTATTTATTAAAAAATTGTTATGACTTTCCACTTTACTCAATTTCAGCTTTAATCAAACAAATAAATGGCTTAATAATAACCAAAAAAAAAAAGAATTGGTCTTTGTTGGCTGAGAATTGACTTCCAGTCGGCATGCTGCATGCCACAGCAAAGATTTGCGCGCCACAACTTAAACGGATGAAACTTCAACTGCTGTTCCCCCTCACAAAAGAAAGTTCCAAGAAAATTTTAAAAAATGTTTTCCAAAATTAGAATATAATTATATAATCCCCTTTATCTCTCTTAATTTGGTAGAGTTGAACTCCGACTCCTCCTGCCTTGTATCCATTCACATCTATTTCTATGCTGGCCTAAAACCTCTCCCATTTTTAAGCTTTTGCCTCAAGTGTCTTTGCCTTCTCCTCACTTTTAGTTCCCATTATTATTATTGTAGTTATTTCCATTGTAAGTAGATATTCTTTTTCCTCTTTTCTCTATGAAGCATGATCTCTTCCTCTTCACAATTTTTTTTTTTCTCTTTCCGATTTATCTTTTCTTTAGTTTCCTTTACAGAATTATCCATCATCAGATACATCGCTTTATCCCTTTATTTTTCTGCTTTTAATGGTTGTCTCATCTATATCAATTCTAATTGTGATTAGAATTGGATTCATATAATTTGAGAACTATCTGCAAATTTTCCAATTTTAAAAGGCAATTGCCAATGAGCTCCCTCCTGATTATAGTTCTGGATGATTGAATCATTTAGGGCTTGTAATTGTTGATTGGTGTGGGTTGGTACCCTCTACTCTTGAGGTATATATATGGCAGGCATTGATGTCTCAGCATATGCTCATAGTTCTGTGCACAGGGCCATAATATTGAAGGATTATGCTGGTCTCAAGGAGATAGTTTCAGGTCTCCCAAGACTAAGTAATCCCTTTGAGATTAAAACTGAGGCTGCCTCACTAGCTGAGGAAGAGAAGGCTGCTTCCATTTCTGCTGTGGTGAATAGGCGTGATGTGCCGAACGGCGACACGCCTCTGCACTTGGCTGCAAAACTCGGCGATGCGATGGCCGCCAAAATTCTTCTGGCTGCGGGGGCAACTCCTAGCTTGAAGAACAAGCAAGGGTGGAGTGCTCTTAGGGAAGCTATTATGAACAAGCAGGACAAAATGGCAATGATCATGATCAAGGATTCTTGGCATGATTTAGATGAAAAATGGCATAGAAGGCTGCCACGTTATGTAGGGGCCCTGAGAAGGATGAGAGACTTCTACATGGAGATCACATTCCATTTTGAGAGCTCTGTGATACCTTTCATCTCAAGGATCGCGCCTTCAGATACTTACAGGATTTGGAAAAGGGTGGGAACATGAGGGCAGATATGACTTTGGCTGGCTTTGATGGTTTGAAAATCAAGAGGTCAGATCAGAGCGTTCTTTTCCTTGGTGACGGTTCAGATGATGGGAAGAACGTCCCAGGATCGCTGTGCATGGCGTCGCACAAGAAGAAGGAGCTGTATGTTCCTTCTTTATCTTCTGAGCCCTCAAAACCAACTGATAGAGAGGTTAGGCAATCGTTTCTTCAAAAGTCTAGGGATAATAAAATAGTAAGCGTTGGGATTGATGTGAGTGAGGCACTTCTTGTTCCCCAGTTGACATGGAGGCGAAAGGAGAGAAAAAATCGGTAGGGCCATGGAAAGCTAAGGTGTATGACATGCAAAATGTGGTTCTGAGTGTGAAGTCCAAAAGGGTTCCTGGAGCTCCACCAGATTCTGAGTCAATGCGCAAGGACAGTAAGGAACAGAATCAAAATGTTGAAGACATTTTGACACCTGAAGAGAGAAAGCAATTGGAAGCTGCGGTCAATTCATCAGATGAGATTGGTCATAATGAAAACCATGTGAAGAAAAAGAAAGGACGGTCTAGAGGGCATAGAGAGAAGGAGCACCACAAGGGAAAAACACCAGTGCGCCTTCTATGAACTCTGCTAGCAGCAGCAGCAGCCATAAGGATGAAAATGGTGACAGTGAGTTCAAGAAAGGATTGATGCCCTCTCTCTGGCTTTCGCAAAACTTTCCACTGAAGATTGAAGAACTGTATCCATTGCTTGACATTTTGGCAGAAAAAGTTAAAGCGGTTCGCCGTTTAAGAGAACTCCTTGCGGCAAAACTTCCTAAGGACACCTTTCCAGTGAAGGTGCGTGCTTTTTTATCCTTACTTGATCTATGGCTTTACAAGACATCTGAAGTTTCTTGGCATTACGTAGTGGAATGTGAAAATCCCTGAGTACTAAGTTTACTTAGTTCTTTCCATGATATCCATATTGTTTCCCTTGATGCACTAGTTACTGGCGGTAAAATTAGCTTCTTCTTTTTTTGTTTTAATTTTGATGGCTCATCTTGCGCTTAATTATGGGTAGATATTATTTTTTTGTATACTGAAAGGGTGCACTATTGTATTTTAGTACTGCACAAGTTATGAGCAACTAATCTGAACTCATCAATCCTGAAGGCTAGTTGCAAGCTTGAGAGGTCAACATAATGGAGGAATATCTATTCATTGTTATTGGAGTTGTTATTTTGCAGAAATCTCATCTTGCATGTAGCAATGAATTTTTTTATTCTAAAAGAAATTATAAAAATTGTGCATTACTTCATTCCGTCAAAGAATAATGATGTGATAGGTAGGCAGAACATGAAAATATCGAAGGATGAATGAGTGAACTTCGAGAATGAGTTAAACCATACACCATAATTTGGAATATGGAAACTTTCATTCCTTCCCTTCCCCTTCTTCCTGTTTCACTTCAATTGGGAAAACCTTAACATTCTAGGTGTGAAAAGTACAAAACTCACATTTTGATTTGCAGCTAGAGAAAAACTATTTCTGGTTAAAAATCAGAGATTAAAATTCTCGAGCTTCTTACTTTAGGTATTGAATAAGTGGATAATGAACTTTGTAACATACCACCCAAATTTTGAGACGGAAGC
This sequence comes from Dalbergia oliveri, assembly GCA_030441495.1. Taxonomy (NCBI): domain Eukaryota; kingdom Viridiplantae; phylum Streptophyta; class Magnoliopsida; order Fabales; family Fabaceae; genus Dalbergia; species Dalbergia oliveri. Next base: position 5,982,239 of record JAMLFY010000013.1, on the reverse strand, counting down.
ATTCAACTAGACCAAGAGTTTGCTCATGAGCTTAGGGCCTTAGACTTGCCCCTAAATTGAACCAAGAAGTCTATTTGAATTTGCTTGATTACATGTTATATGTAATTTAGCCATCACAAATGACTAATGACAATGAATTATTTTAATCTTGGCATTCTGCTCTGCTAGTACTCGCAATCACCTGTAATTTATCAAGCTCCCATCTCCTGGAACAAAGTTGATCTTAATGGTATTGTGTTTCTTTGACTTAGTAGAATAGGGAACTACTATTTTGGCTCTTTAAAGATTATATTCTGACAAAATAACACATAAAGAAACTATATTTTTGCGCCTAGCCCTCAAAAGGTTCATCCTTTGACAAATTTACCCAAATATTAATTGACCTCCATTTTTATTAACAGAAGTGATTATGTTTTATGTTTTATGTCAATTTGCATTATAGAATCACAACTTTAGTCTCAAAAGATTATATCTTTGAAAAAATAACTCATTTTACGTTAAGTTGACATTGTAAAATTATCACTTTAGCCCTCAAAAGATCATCATATTTTTGACAAAATAGCCCTTGATAAAATTATTTTTTTAAACGAAAACAAAGACCAAATGACGTTTGGGTGAATTTGTCAAATTAGATTAATCTTTTGGGCACCACAGGTGAAATAATTTCTTTTAGAGGCAATTTGGTTAGTGAAATGATCTTTTAGGAGCTAAATGGTGGTCTCCCTAGTAGAATATAATTCTTTAGTTCATTATCTCGTAGCTACTAGAGTAATGCCTTAACTGTCTAAATTGATAAATTTTTATGAGGTTGTAAGGGGACAATAGCTGCTCTTAATTTTAATATCTCTTTCATCGACTAATGGCAGATTCCTTAGGAATTGTAAACTCAGACCAGCCTTCCTCTTTGTAGTTAACTTCTTTGGGAATGAAGTATTGTTATATTAGCAAATATTGTTTACTTTTATATTGTTACTTACAAGATCATACAAATTGAAGATTTGATTTGATGATACTGTAAATTTTTTTTTACACTCTTAGTATATCAAAGTCACAAACTCTTTTCTTATTGTGAAATGTGTTAAAGGGATAGAAACCGGTTAAATTTGGAGTTTTTTCTTTTTCTTTTTTTGTCCTTTCTTCAACCTGAACCCATTGGTTTATTCATTATCTGTTTTAATTCCTTTTCTTCAAACTAGTAACCATTTTGGTTGGCAGGATAGGAATGGAAAAAGTAATTGTGCATTCATTTATTATTAGTTATTGTCCAACTTCGTCATGATTATCTTTAGTCTCTTCTCTTTTTCAATTGTTTGTTTCTTTTATAAATATGATTTACAAATATAAACCGGATCATTGCATTTGCAAATCTCAGGTTGCCATTCCCGTGGTATCCACAGTTAGAGTATTGATTAGCTTTACAAAGTTTGAAGAAATACAGCATGCAGATGAGTTTGAATCAGCACCATCAAGTCCTACTGGTGACCCTGCAGTGCCACAATCCTCATCGTCGTGGTTTCCGTGGACAAAGCCTCCAGCAACTTCTGCTGGATGTAGTACTTTTAGGGTAGATGATAGCCAAGACCTGTTTGCGATTCCTCCGGATTACACATGGAGTACTTTTGATGCAAAGTTCAGTAACATGGAAAAGAACATGGCAAAGGCACAGAAGTCATAACTAGTAAGGGTGAAGTATTAGTAAGCTTCCAACTGAAACGATGCTATATGATAGATAAAAGATAACAGAGGATATTTCGTATAACTTTTTGTAAAGGATGAACCAAAACTTGAGGCTATCTTCTCACGTAGAAGTGTTTAAGGCAGGTATGGGTCAGAAAAATTGGAAACAAATTCATCAAAAGCTAGAGTCACACTCACTCCCTCGTCACACATATGACTGGCCTTCAGTTCATTCAGTATTATTCTTTTTTTTTTATAATATAAGCACCATCAGTTCAGTATTGTTATTGAAGAATTTTTGTTATTTTTATCTTTTTTTTTTATATATATATTTACTTTCTTTTCTCTAACAAGGATCTGAGGTCCGAAAGAAAATAGAAAGAGTAAACCCCCTAAATTAATTTCTATAACCAGATAGTTTGGTTCTTAATGAAAATAAATTAGTCTTGAGGTCCTTGACAATGCAATATATGAACACATTAGTCTCTAATCATTTACAATATGTAAATTAGCTGGTAACCATGATCGCCACCTCCTTAAGCCTCATTTTCACCTAAGTTATCTCCTTTATCCTCGCTTTTACCCCTAGAAATGGCGTCATGTTTCAATTTTAGTTGTAAATTTATTAATGATAAAGAGAGCATCTTTACGTCAAGAACTAAGAAAAAACATAGAAATCAAGTAATTAGCATGCAATAATGATGTATGATATATATATATATATAGAGTAGGTTTTGAATTAACAAACTTGCAAGAATAAGAAACGTTTAAAACAATCGAGCATTATTGCCAATGGGAGTGGAGAATTTGGCATGGCAATGAGGATTGAAATGGAGATAATGTGAGATCAAGACCAAAGGTCAAAGAGTTGAGTGAGGTGGGAGTAAGGTAAGGGCAGGGTGACGATTTCCTATTAATTTACCAATTGCAAAAGTGACAACGAATTAATTGTCCATATGTGACATTGTTAGGAATTAGGGCTAATAAAAGCCAAAAGGCTCATGTTTTACACCTCGGGGATGGTAGACATGCCAGCAACCTCACAATACACCATGCTCCTATGGGACATTAAGAGCCAATAAGTGATGATGTTAAAAAGTCATGGATAAGTTGGTCCACATTTAGACACTACCATGGTCCTTATTATCCATTGTCAGATCAACTTTAATGGAGATTGGAAATGTCACGACTCAATTTAGGAATGTGACTAACACATGATGAATTGGGTCCCTATGGAAGTCTTTGGCAACGTCACACATTAAAATGCATGATAAATATAATTTTACTCCCAAAAACTTAATTTGAACATCATAATAATAATAATAATAATAATTTTCATAACTTAGTTCCAAGTAAATACTTCAATAAGAATAACTGAATTGTTTCAAACATAAAATCTGAGTGTCAAAATTGCATATTTTGAGTCTAGGCCATAGCCAAACATAATCGATAAAATAATGTAAATAAAAATAGAATCATCATAAAGTAATGCATAAGTTAGAGTCCTACCCACATGACTACTAGAGTGCTACTTCTACTAGTAGCATGAACTTAAACTAAGTGCTACTTCTACTAGGCATGAACCTAAACTAAGCTTCATTCTGAAGTGAAGCTCACCATTGGAAAACTGTAGAACTACTAAGGTGGATCTTGAGCAATAATTGAACTTGAAGCCATATCTATAGGGGATAAAAAAGGAGGGGTGAGTTCATCAAAATTTAGTGAGTGAACCTTCACTCACAACCCACATGGGACAACAATAAAAATACATAGAATATATGTGCAGGAGACATAAAAAAATTTAGTATTTAAATACATAGCTATATTGGAAAAATATTTATCCTTGAATTTGTAAATAACAATTATGGAGAAACAATAATCTAAATTGAAATAATCTAAACTATAACTGATTGATCTGATAATTGTATTGAAGGTCACATAACTAGATCCTATATGGCGGATATCTAACTAGGTTCCATACTTGTAACTAAGGGTGAGCTTGCCATCTAGCTAACAACTTGATATCAAGGTTAAAGATTGCACCATTAACTCATTATTTATTTTCACTCATTATTGGCTAAAAACTAGAATACATAATAATCATCAATTCTCCTGTAAATGCTAAATTGATGTTTCATAGTTTTGTAAAGTGAAGAGCAATTATATAACATGCAGGCAACAAAGATGGTCCTACGAGCTTTCAAAAATATAGTTTTCAAGATATCTACACAAACAATAATTTTTTGAAATTAGCATAATTCATAAAAAGGCATGTATGTGGCATAAATCAATAAAAGTTTTCATAAAAAGTGAAATCAATTTTACAAAATTATGTATAATGACAAAAAAAATGTGGCCATGAGCTTAAACCACTTAGTGTGAATGCTGGGAGTGCGTTTCTAGTGTCAACTTGACTATAGGAGTAGGAATGACACATGTAACTACCATAGAATAAATAAAAAACATAAACAACTAACAGAATAAAGTAAGAATAGGATTTGGGATGATGAGGAGGAGAATAATATAAGAAAATCATCTATGACATGCCCTACCCTAACTCATAAACTGGAAGAAACAAAGGAGAAACAATAATCAGCTGAAATAATTGAACTATAGCGTGAGGTGTCATTTAAGTGAAACAATATCATTTTTGTAGGTTGAAAATAACATGAGAATGGGGGTTGAATCGTGTTTCACTATTCTTTTCATTTTCTAAAAAAACTAGACAAAGCCTATCAAGTTTTCACTTAAAGGCGTGGAAATCTTTGTTAGTTAGGTTTAGAAAGTTACTTTTTGAAACTTTCTGAACTAAGTGAAGACTCAAAACTTTTGAAAATGCTTTCTAGAAAAGTATAGCACAGTAAACCACAAATGCTTAATATAAAAGAAATGATGAGAGATAGAGAAATATTACACAGTGATTTTTATCCTGGTTGAAGACAAGGGAGTAAAGTGTGACGTGTGAGGAGTGGGGAAGAGTTATTTAAGTGATGGGACATAAAGACTGAAGGTGAGGCGACGTGAGAGAAAGAAACTCAAAAAGAGTGGGAATTATCCTACCTTTTTCACTTTTCCCGAATGAGTGGTTTCTGAACCTTGGAACCACTTTAACTTTGTCAACTTTTAATCCATCAAGATAGCATTGCTTTCTCACATCTTATTCATCTTCATATTGTGAACCCCATGAGATCATATATCCCATTTTCTAAACATCTGATCTTCTTTCTAAGCATGCAAACTGGCTCTCTAATTTTGTAACTGACCTGGTCATGCAAATGATCTTCAGGTCTTGCAACTGATGTCTTCGTTTAGGGTTCAATTTAGAGCCATGATGAGGAGAGTCTAGAGATGTTTATACATGAATGCTTATGTTTAAAAACTTTTAAGGTTCAAAAGCATTTTCAAGTAGCAAAACGATATTCATTAGTGGTTTTGTGAATATATCAGACACTTAATCTTAGTATTCACAAACATTAGCTCAACATCCCCTTTTTGAACATGATCTCTAATAAAATGATGTTTAACATCAATGTGCTTGGATTTAGAGTGCTGGATAGGATTCTTAGCAAGATTAATAGCACTAGTATTATCATAGATGATAGGGATTTTGGAGTATAGGTGATAATCTTCTAACTGTTCCTTATTTACGACATTCGGATGTAGCAGTTTGCGATAGCTACATATTCATCTTCAGTTGTAGAGAGAGCGATGGTATTAGGGAGTTTTGAAATTATTTGGAAGAAAAATTAAATTGAGAGAATATTATTGGAAGAATTATCTGCACAAGGATTCCTTAGATTAAGAGTTTTCAATCATCGGTTTAAAAGATAAATTCATGGTGGTGGTTACTTTCATTAGTTATGCTACCATACAATAATGATACAATTCTACTTAATGGTTGCACAATCGCTTTCCCATTAAGGGTTTGACTAACACATGCACTAGTAATCCATAATCATGTTTCTATGAACCTATGCTAGTTTAATTATCAATTGCAGTAACCTAATTCCCAAATGGAGTTAATTCCAATCCTTTACCAATTGGATGTAATTTAATCAATTGACCAAATACCCCAATGGAATCCCAATCATGCATGCGGATGAACATACAATTAGACAACCCTAAAAATTTGTAATAATTCTCATAACTGATATTAGAGAGAAGACAAGAGGGAGAGAAAAACCAACCATAAATTGTAGTTAAAAATAGGAACCTCAAGAACAATCTTAATCTTCAGTTATCCTTGCATACGATAAAAGGATTACTCCTCCATAAGGGAAGGATCACAATCATTGTTAAGGAAGAGTGCAAATTGCAATCCCAAACGGGAGTCGAAATAAAGATTGGAAGCTTCCAAAACCTAGAGAGAAAGTAGAGAGGGAGAGAGAGAGAGAGAGAGAAAATGCTTGATGGTAAAAATAATAACAATGAGCCAAAAGGTCCTTACAATTATTGACCAACTCCTTTTTATAATGTGACAAAAATAACACAAAGTTTAGGCCCAGCCTTATAAAATCGCGCAAGCGCACCTGTATACGGTATGACTGCCTAGGTGGCGTCTACCACTAGGCAGTCACTAAGAAAATCTGGAACTCACATTGTAACACCCTAATATTTAACCCAACACGTCTAGGAAGCATTCAAGTTAATTATTAAAATTTACTCTTTCATTCTAGTCTTTGTTGTTAACTCCTGAAAATACTTTAGTAAAAATACAAGTAAATTTTTTTTTATTTTGAACTTTGAAAACAAAACATGAGTCGTGCGTACTAAGTAAAACCCATCATCTTTCTCGCTCATATAGAGGAGAAATAAAAACAAGTCAAGCATGTACAAGTACAAACACAATAATCACATGAACATAATCATATCATCATATATAATTATAGCATAAGTATTAACCGTTCCACATCACACACCAAAATAAACTACTAAAAGGGTATCATGCCCACCAACGGAGGTTGAGCTAGGTATAACCATCTGGAAAAGACATAAATAGTATATGGATAGAAACTAAAACAACCTACTAAAATATCTCCTTCCACTACTCCTACCGGAGCATGCCTCGAGTAGATAACCTCTAACAAAAATATCAAAAGAAGGCTATCCTTTCCACGAGATATGCACAAACACTCCAAGAGGTCTATAATCAACACCTACTAATGACACTCAGAGAGGGAAGGTATCTGAGCACATGAGCAAGGTCGATAAGAGTAGCGAGATGACCTACAAAATGATAAGACTAGTTGGCAGGATGGAAGTGCATCTCCCAGGTGGGAGCATCAACATAAATCATGAACATAGCCATTGCCCTCGAAGACCAGATGGAAAGAAAGAGAGAGGGAATGAGAAACTTGTACAAGAATTAGGGTTTTCGTCTCCAAACAAATATCATCATTTTCATCCTTAGGAACCTCGGGTTTCATTATGAAAATAGTAGACATAAATAAGATTCATTTATTAAGTTCCAAATACCATTATCCGAGGCCCGTATCTTTTAGCATGAATCTTAATTTCATGAATGCATCATACCATATTATGAAATGCATGTCAATGTTTATGCAACGTATCACAAGACTTGAATGAATTATCATAACATAAGGAACATAATTCATTTTAATATAATCTTTCTTCTTTAGTTTCTTAGGTGACTTAACTTTCTTGTTCTCTTCTAAAGGACTACCCTAATAATCTCTCCTCTTGAGAATTATAGATTATGAGCTCATACCTAACTAGTCGTCACTAGTTTATACTTATCCTCTCGATAAGCTAATTCTCGACTCCAGAGTGCGGGACAGGGGGTATATGATCACCTTTCATAATCATTAATTCCTGGAGTCTAAATGATCCCCTTATTGGATCACCTTTGATAACCATTAATTCCTGAAGTCTAGAGGATAATTTCCATGTGTCTTATGTCCCTTTAATCTTAGCATGTCATTTAGAGATGCAAATATGAGCACATAAACATGGCCAATATCATAACTTATCATTCATCATTTTATGCTCAAAATTCCACAATTTTTCTAAATCCACAAATTTAGTAAAAATTTGACGCATAATGGTTGCGAACGAAATTTCCCTAAATTTGCTTCTTGTCATATAACATATCAAACATGCATCTCGATCAATCATTCATAATCACAACATGCCATAAATCATCATGTAATTGATCACATAAACATACATCACATTCTTTGCATATATCCATAACCATGCTATCATCAATATCTCATTTTAAATCAAACATGCTCCTACCCAGTTTGTCAAAAATCAAGGACCGGACTCAGTTAATGCACTTTAAAATATTATTAGAGGTTCTTTATATATTTTTAAGCTTCCTTATGACTATATATATATATATATATATATATATATATATATATATATATATATTTCCTCTTGAAGATTATTGCAACTTAAATTCTTAAAACTTTCTCTTTATAAGACTTTAATGTTTTATTTATAGTTCTGACATCTTTTACATGAAAATTTATAACTTTCTATATACTTAATATCTTAGCCTCTTAAAGGTATTTCCAGATTCCTAACTCATCAAACTTTTCATTAAGGGTAATTTCATTTAAAACATGTTTATGATTATGCCATAGTATCCTTGCAAAGTACCCTTTCCAGACTCTCTCAACACATTGACCTACAAGTTTATTTCTCATTCAGTATTTTTATGGTGAAAAGATTTATGCATACCATACATGGATGTGTTTCTATGTGTCTTAGCTTTCCAACATAGTTGAAATCAGACCATTTTCATTTTTATAGAGTGAGTTACACCTATTTTAATACTATAAGGTTATATTTAGAGTTTCAGTCTTTGGCTTAACTTTGAAAATTTATATCTTAAGCTAGAGAACTCTGTTTTTAAGTGATTTTTTTTGGAGAGTGTTCTTTGTTAAGTCTAATTTGTAGCAAAAATAGTTTTATTCCCAAAAGCTTCATATTCTGTGAGTTTCATATTTTGAAGTAGCTACTACTAGAAATAGCTAAAAATCCAGCGCCTATCATTTTCATGTTTGATGTTACTCCCTCAATAGAAGGACCATCTACCATGTTTTTAAGCTATATATGAGCATGAAAATATCATAAAAACATTTATAACAGAGAAGTAGATGCATTGATTCATAAAAATATATTTCACAAATAACCATTCAAAACTCTTGTCAATAACACAAGCTTGAGGCATTCTAACCATGGACAACGTTAGAAACCAGCAATACTTGAACAAATAAAGAAGAAACTCCTACCTCTTATGTAAGGTCTAAAAAAATTCATTCTCTTCTTCCTTGAGCTTGAGCAAGAGTCCTTGGAGTGGATGACCCTCCTTGTATCTTGGCTCTAGAACTTGAGTGCTTAAGAAAATATTTTTCACTAAAGGTAAAGATTGTAGCTCTTGTGAAGGCTAGTGAAAGTTTGGGCTTAGAATTTAAGTGTTTGGCTGAAGTTTAGAGGGTAAAGAGAAGTCCTTGAAGAGAAGAATATAAGAAGAAATGGTAGAGAAAGAATAAGAGAGAAAGAACACTTAGGGAGTTTTTAAGGCTTGAAGACTAGCAAGAGTGTATGTATTTTACAAGAGTTAGAGGATATAGCTCTTGCAAAGCATGGTGAGGTCTCTTTGTGGCTTGTAAATGGAATGAATGGAAGAGAGTTTGAAAAGTATTTATAGTGGGAGGATCAAGAAAGAAGAAGAATGAAGTTCTTAGAGAACTAATGTTTGGAGCATAATTTATGCAAGCATATTGGCCAAATTTTGGGATAAAAAATGCTCCATATTTTATGCAAACATGTAGGCCTAATTTTGGGATGAGAAAATGGTATGTGTTTTATGCAAACATGTTGGCCTATTTTATAATTATTAAAGTAGTGGTATTGTAGTAATTATTAAAGTAGTGACATTGTAGTAATTTCTTTAACCAAGATAAGGGTATTTTTGTAATTAGACAATGGTAGTGGCATTCTTATAATTCCATTTATAGAATAAGGGTGTCTTTGTCATTTATTGATAAAGTAACGGTAGTTTGATAATTTCTTTTACAAAGAAAGGGTATTTTCATAATTTTACTAAGTAATGACATTTTTGTAATTCTTTGCATCTTTTTTTAGACACATTTGATTATTCTAACATTATTTGTTATTTTTCATGACATTTGTCTAATTTCTATTAGTTTTACTCTTTTTTTTTATCATCGATTATGATTAATCTTTCAAATCAATTTCTTACTATCTATTTGATTAATGTAATTTACTAATATTGATTAGGAAATTTAACCTAGTAAATAAATTGTCCTTGTCCAATATGCTTAATTTAGGGTTTATGTCTTAATAGTACTTATCATTGCTTATTTTTGTGTGTCTTCTAACTATGCTAATATCATTAATCAATGATAAATCACTAATGTTGACCCTTCCTCCTTGGGGCGCTCAACCGAACACTTTCAAGCCTATTTTGACGTCCAAAAAGTTCAAATTAGCTCTTTGGCCTAGAAATAGACGTTGCTCTTTGAATAAGCTTTCCAACATAGTAAGAATCCCTTAATCGGACATATGTAACTGTAAATATTGGTAAAATACTAACTAAAGGTCAAATTATACAGCATAAGAACATCAACAACTTTTAATCTTGCAACTCGATTTTCAAAACATCTTTATTTGTCTCAATATGATCTCTCAGAGAGACATACAAATTTTCCGTTGAAATACTTCTTATAAATGAGCTCCAGAACTCTTCTATTTAGCTCCTCAAATTCTCCAAAATTGATCACTGCTACAAACTCTAGCATTTCTATTGTCTTCATACGCCAATATGGGAAATCCATGCAAACAAAATAACATTCATAAAAGAGGATTAAAAGTACAAGAAGCTCTAAAATATATTTATTTATCAAAATGGTGCAAAGAACCATGATTTTATTCGATGATTCCCAATGAGGACTAAATATGAATCTACCAATTACCCATCAATTAAGTTCAATTAAGATGCAAAATGTCTAGAGTTTGGATGGAGAATGGATGCATAAATGCAACCCATCAACTCCCCCATACTTAAATAATTACATGTCCTTATGTAAGAGTCGAAGATGGATGCAACAGGACTGACTCTAAACTCTACTAACTTTAAAAATACATGATGCATGGAAAATAACAATACCCCAATCTAATGGACCTAGAGATACAAGCAATGAGCTTTCACACCATCAATCAAAGAGGACCTCAACAAGCAAGGCATGAATGAGAACATAGCACACAAGGTGGAATCCACATACATGATGAATAAATCACATACAAAAATCCTCCCAAGGTTAGTGTTTGCCATTCATTCACTCAAGTGTTTTAGGATACACTCAAGTGTTTTAGGATAAGATGTACACTCAAATCACCTTAAATGAAAATACATTACCATAGGCTTGTCAGGGGTCTTATTCTCCATTTGTTACACACACATGCATACTGAATCAAGAAGACTTGCTTTTGGTTGTGGTGGGGCTTAGGTGAAGGTGGGAAGATATAAAGGCTAGTGGAGCTAAACCTCTAATCAAAGGAGAGCAAATGCATACACAAAGAGCACAAGTGCCTAAGGGTATAATTTGTCTAACTTAACCATTCACAGGCCCTTAATTTGAAATGTGACACATCTTCATCCAAACTTTTATATTTTTTTTGCTGTTTTTTTATCTTTTTTTTTTAGTGTGCCACTTGCTGAAAATTTTTTTGGGCTACTCACATATACACATTGTCCCTCCCCCATACTTAAATTGGGTCATGTCCTCATGCTTTCCTCCATACTTCCACTTAAACACATATATATAAAAATTGCACAAATGCTCTCCTTAGCCTAAAAGGTCAGGAATTTCATGGTTTTTTACTTTTGCTTAAGAATGTGCTAAAACAAAAGAATAGGGTATAAGGCTTAAGAGGGGAAAAGAATGGTAATATGCAAAGGTTGGCTATATAGTTAAGTGGCTAAAAATAAGAAAATTGTCTCAATCACCTTCAAGTATGCACATGGGAACATATTTTCAAATAAGATTCTAGGCAAGTTCTAGAATGCAAATCCAGAGAGAAACACATATGAACAAAGAAGGATGACACATGATAGTTTAAACTAATCAAAGAGGCTAAAAAACTCAGGTAAATTGGATGTACTTAATTCAAACAACACAGTGAATCACCAAACATGTAACACATTATAAAGTCAATGCCAAGTAAGTCAATATAGTGCTTGTGGTGTTAGCCTATGCAAGTAACCTCTAAGGTATCAAAGGAATGGTGTAAGACACAAATAAAATGAAACATGATGCAAGACTCAAAACTAAAAATAAAAATAAAAATAAATAAGATGCAAATATATATATATATATATATATATATATATATGTATAAGGGAAAAAGTAAAGCATATATGCATCATAACACATGACAATTCTATGGAAACATAGTCGGTCCAATCCTAAGGCTGATAGGATAGTCCTTAATACCATAATGTAACACCCTCCTAATTACCATATTCTACTCAAGTATTGACATAGTAACTAGCAGAGTATTACTTACATTCAAAATCTATACTAGTCGAAATACAAGGTAGTAAAGAACTTTAGATACATATGTTGCAACACTCATATTTACATATATGAACATAATCTCTAAGTTTACAAGATATACATCATAATGCTAAACAAGTCAGTTAACCCCTAAGCTAGTAAGGGACTCCATAACAAAAGGGCTTGCCTGGGTATCGGTCCAACAAAATCACATATCGATACAAATGAACCTGAATACATCCACTAGTATATCTCCGAGGCTGGTACCATCCTAACACTACCCTACTACTACGTACAAGCCAAAAGTCCTGAAAACCTCACGTCCTCCTATAGGAAGCCATTGGCCATCGTATGATAGCCTCACCTCCCATCGGCGTCGACCCTCAGGTGGGTCCGAGTCGGAGGATGATGATGAAGAAGTGGGTAAATCTGCTGGAGCGGGTACATGTGGCGCGGAAACATCCACCTCTGGGTGTGCCATATGAAGACGCACGCGTCATAGGGAGAAGCGGGTCAAACTTCTTAGCAAAACCGACACACTGAAGGAATGCCCAAAAACACATATTCATGAAACTGAGAGTAGCCTACGGCATACAAGGAGTCGAGTGTCGAATCATACTACCACACCCATTGGGCGAATCAAGGAAAAATATTAGTGACGACATCTAAAATCTGAGTAATACAAGGACATAAGCAGGGGTGAGAATACTATAAAATTCTTGGGGTGGTTCCTAGATACTATACAAAATATAGATAATGAGTTTGTTTATATAAAACATCCATACAAAAGTTATAGGCATCAATGCTAAAATATGTAAATCATGGGAAGTTAGGATGTCATCACAGTAATAAGTGTAACACCCGAAAATTACTTAAAAATTAATTTGAGCTTTGTTAGTCGTAATTTTAAAAATATAATAGTTTAACAACGATGAGGGTGGCCCAATGAATGTTTAAAAAAAAAAAATTTCGGGCCGATGAATAGTAACCTTGCGGGCCCCACAGGCCCGGACGCTAAACCCTAGATTCGGGTCCGGAGATCCGAAATTAGGAAAACATGGGAGTAAGGTACGGTGTTTACCGTTCGGTGAGATTTCGTGTGCGGTTTCTCAAAATGAAACTTGCAAGTGAAATTTTGCCACCTAACTAGACAAGTGTGTGGCTTAGAAGAAGCCATACCATTACTACTTTATTACAACCAATAGGATGCTTACAAAAATTACTAGACTTATCTTTAAGAAAATAAAACATTTTGTACTTGAAATTATTATGCATTTTGTCATAAACTCATAAAATCAATATCTCATCATTCCTTGCATCAAAATTTCGTCCAGCACACTCCAAGAAGCTCTCCTCCATTGTTCTTCCTCTCAAACTCCATTAACAAACTTGGAGCTTCATAAACCCTAGCCTAAACTTGATAAAACCTCAAGATCTCTTCAGAAAACATGTCCTACACTTAATTCTCTACCAATCTAACCGAACAAAATTTCCAATCCTTATCAAAACCTTGTCTTGTACCTCACACCTCACTGATTTAAGAAGGGTTTGGAGTTGGTTTGGCTTTGGAGTGGAAGGATTCAAGCTTGGATTATCTTGAAGCCAAAGATCCACTAAGTTGCTAAAAGTAGGGTTTTTTTATTGTCTTTTCTTGCCAATTTTTCTGTTCTGTTTTGGGTTGATATATGTCCGAAATTTTTGATGAAATTGATTGATATTATGTTGAAATTGATGTATGAATTTTGGTTGTGTGTTTGGATGGTGTTAGAAAATGGTTTTCATCAAAATAAGTTTGGACTAGGTTGCTGGAATTTCTGTTGTCCTATAGGCAGCAGTGGTTCACGAATTTTCTGGAATATTTGTGGGTGTTTTGATGAGCTATAAAAATTATATGTTGGAGAAACATCTTAAAATAACTACATGAATTTTCTTGGGTGTTAGTTTTAAGGTTTGATGCCTCAGAAAAATCAGAAACCGAAATGAGGCAGATGCTGTCCTGATTGTTGAGACTGAGACAGTAAACTTGTCTGAATTTATTACCATAGCAAATGATTGAACTAGCTCTTGAAATTTTTACACGAAGTTACTAATATATTTAAGTGTCACTGTGAATTTTATTGTGAATTAATTCAATCATTTGCTGGGGTTAAAAAAATTAGGGAACTCGTTCTAGTCTGGGAATTGATGGCCCCTGACCACTAAATTTGTACATTTACTGAGGTAGCTATAGAGCTCTGTTTGTCCTGAAAATTTTACAGGTTATTCTAGACACATTGAAGTGTCATACAGAATTTTCATGACTCTTGAAATGGCTATTTGATATGATAATGAAATGTTGTGCCTAGGACAGTAACTCTGCCCATTGTGCTGGAAATGGAACAATGCTTTGAATTGAAAATGTAATGGCACTTTGGCTTCTAATATGACATGAGTATTTGATATTAAGTGTTTGGCCATGTGACTTATGACATGTGAATGCATGCTATGGATTTTAAAGATTGAAGTATGAGAAAAGAATGAGAATTTCATTGTGAATGATTGCCTATATGTGGCCTATGTATGCATTTGAGAAAAGAGAAAAGTATATGATGCCATTATAAGGATGTATAAATTTAAATTGTGCATGTTCTGACATATGGACAAAATAGAAACAAGACTTAGATTGAATGAGGGGAAGGCAAAAGTAGTAACTTCCCAAAATTTATTTTGAGTCGGTAGACGTATCGGCTGAATAAATCTGTGTGGGATTCGAAATGGAAAAAAATGAAGTTCGATGACCACGTATAGGAATAGCTTAGTCCTGATAGCGTCTATTTCCCTTGTGTGGTGTGATCCACCATAAATACCCGTTGGGTATAAACGGATCTATTGTGGAATTGTCCACTAAAAATACCCATTGGGTATAAACTAAGTCTTTCCTATGTCAATGAAAAGAGAAAAATGCACTAATTGGCTTTCTATGGCCATGATGGAAACCAAGTCACTTTGAGAGAACTTTACTATTTGACACATGCATCATCCATATCATATGAAATCCTTTAAGTAGATTTACTTACTATGTGTTTGAGCTTCTGGATATATGTACATGTACTGATTGATTGTTGAAAGCTACCCACTTCGGAAGGATGATTTTGGAATCTTAAAATGAACCTTTAGAATATATTGCATGATCAGTCCTGAATAAACCGAAGTGGCTTGGGCGATGACGATGACATTATGATTATGATTGGGGAGTTGTCCTACTTAGAATTATAAAATTCTCACCCCTATGTGTTTGTTTCCGTGTCGCCTCGGGTTAAGCAGAGGATGATGATGCTGCTATGCAAAGGAGTGTAGGATTGCTGAGTGTAGTAATTACTATTTTATTCTCCTATACTTAGTGAAATGAGTATGTATGTAAATGTATTAGAAGACAGATATGTACTAAAGCTCATAGAGGAGCTTCCTTATGTATTTTAGCTGTATGTTTAATAAAACTTGATGTTTACTTGTAATATGTTTTAATAGAATTACGCTTAGTTATCTCTGTAAATCGAGCTTGCTATAGATAATTAAGAGGTCCGCTAATTAACAAGTAACAACTCTCAGTACGATATTCAGCTTAAGAATGGGGTTGTACTTGGGAGGATGTTACAATAAGTCATGTACTATTGTTTGGGACCATAAGTTTAATTCCATGTATTTTCCTCCTTTTGTTAACATAGGGAAGGCTTAATTCCACATAAAAATGTATCTGCATTTGACAATTCCGCAAAGGACAATAGACTTAGGACATGAGCTCATTCCTATTGTGATCATTGGACTTAATTTTTTTCCATTTCCGAATCACACAAAGTTCTACTCTTAGCCGATACGTCTATCGACTCATCAATTTCTCAGGGAAGTCCTTGTCTCTGTTTTCCCCATATGTTAAAAATATGCACAAGTGACATGTATAAATTCTCTTTTCGCATATAAGTATATCTAGTACGTTTCTCTTTCCCCAAGGCGTGCATAAACCATATATATTCATTCATGCATAATGTAATCTTTATTCTTTTCTCATAATTCAATCATTAGAGTTCATGGTATGCATTCATTCACATCCTAGTTGAATTACAAGTAATTATAGTATTAAATCAATATTTGTAATTCAGTTCCAGCATATCGGCAAAATATGTGCTTAAGTAGCAAAATTTATCTTTCCCTACACATGGTCGATTCAAGGGCCACAAAAATTCTCCGTGACACTTCAGTGTGTCTAGGAGGCCCTGTAAAAATTTCAAGACAAATGGAGCTGTCTAACTCCTTCAGTAAATTGTACAAATTTTGTGGTAAGGGGCCACCAAATCACAGACCAGACTAGAGTTCTCATAATTTTTAACTCTAGCGAATGACTGAATCAATGCACAATAAAATTTATAGTGTTACTTCAATATGTTATTAACTTAGTGTAAAAATTTCAAAGGCTCATTCAATCATTTGGTATGGTAATAAAATTGGACAATCATATTGCTTTAATTACAACAATCAAGACAGCATTAGTCTCATCTGGTTCTGATTTTTTTGAGGCAGTAAACCTTAAAATCAACACCTAAAAAAATTCATGTAGTTATCTTAAGATGTTAAATTCACCATATAATTTTTTAGCTCATGAAACTAACCACAACTATACCAGAAAATTTGTGCATAACTACTAAGGAAAATAAAAAATCCAGCAGCCTAGTCAAGATTTCCTTTAACAAAAATCATACTCTAATACCATCCAAACCCACCACCAAAATTAATACATCAATGTCAACATAATATAATCCAACATAACCATAAATTTTGGGCTTGGCTCCATCAAAACACATTAGAATAAGTTTGACAAGAAAGAGCAATCAAAACCCTACTTTTAGGAACTTAGTGGATCTTTGGCTCCAAGATGATCCAAGCTTGAATCCTTCTACTCTAAAGCCCCTAAACCAACTGCAAACCCTTTTTAAATCAGTGAGGTGTGAGGTAACAAGACAAGGTTTGATGAGGAATAGAGATTTTGTTCGGTTAGATTTGTACAAATCAAGGTGTAGAACAAGTTTAATGAAGGAACTTTGAGGTTTCAACAACTTTAGCTTAGAGTTTTTGGGGTTAGAACTCAAAGTGAAGCTTAAGGAAATGAAAATGGTGGCTGGTTCTTCTTTCTTCCTTGCTAGCCGAAAATTGTTTATGGCTTAGGGAAGAAGTTGGTTTGATATTTTATGTGTCATCATGAGGAAAAAGTCTTATGACATACATGATGACTTTATGATGTAAGGAAGACAAATGGATGGTTAGGATTTAATCTTGGAATCCAAGATTAAATCTTGGCTTTCCACTTGTCTTAAATGGATAGATATTATCCATTGGTGATGATGGAAATATCTTTCAGTGTTAAAAATCACACACCGAAATTTTCCCGAACGGGTAAACAGCGTACCCGAAAAAATTGATATTACCCGAAATTAATTCTAAGCATAAAATTTTCATTTCTAACTATTTCTAACCTTATTCCCATGTTTTCCTAATTTTGGGGATCTTCGGGTCCCAAATCCACGGTTTTGCCTCTGGGACTGGAGGGCTCACAAAATACTATTCATCTTTTTTTTTTTGGCTCGATCATAGATTCTTTCTCATCACAACTACATCTATCAAAATCTTAATATTCCCATTAACCATTCCTCAATCAATTTCTAAAAAAAAGAACTAGGATGTTATATTACCATCCACCTTAATAGAAAATTTTGTCCTCAAAATTTGTATCTGGAAGCAATTCCGGATAATCTTTCTTCATGGTTGACTCTAACTCCCATCTAAAATCTTCCTTCCCTAGCCCACCCCAAGCTACTTTTACTAGCTCATCGAGTTATTCCTCAGTTGCCTGACTTCTTATCCACGATCTAAGCGGGAGGCGTTTGAAACATTAAATTATCCCGTAACTGGATAGATTCGGGTTCAATGATATGGTTTGGGTTTGGGTGATACATTATAAGTTGAGATACATGGAAGACATCATGAAGATTGGATAAAGGCGGAGGTAGGGCTATTTGATAAGCTGACCTAATCCGTTGAAGGATTTGGAAAGGGCTTATAAACTTGGGTGACAACTTTTTGACCTTTAAAGCCCTACCTACTTCCATAGTGGGCGTGACCTTCAGGAACACATGTTCTCCCTCCTGAAACTCTAAAGGTTTCCTCCGTTATCCACATAGCTCTTTTGACGACTTTGCGTGATGAGGATTTTATCCTTGATTTTCTGGATTTGTTCCGTCGTCTGATTAACTAGATCGGGTCCCAACAACCTTGCTTCCCTGAATCGTACCAACACAATGGAGACTGAAATTTCCTTCCATATAAGGCTTCATATGGGGCCATGCCAATACTAGCATGAAGGCTATTATTATAAGCAAACTCCACCAATGGGAGCAATTTATCCCAACTTCCCTTCTGGTCAATCGCACATGCTCTCAACATATTCTCCAAAGTCTGGATGGTGCGCTAGTTTGTTCATCCGTTTGGGGGTGATAGGCCGTACTTAAACAAAGTTTAGTTCCAAAGGCCCTTTAGAAAGCTCCCTAGAATCTTGAAGTAAAATGGGGATCTCTATCGGAAACTATTGAAGAAGGAACACCGTGTAGTCTCATTATTTCTTGAGCGTACAAAGAAGCTAACTTATCCAGAGGACAACTAGCTTTGATGGGTAAGAAATGAGTAGACTTGGTCAATCTATCCACTATAACCCATATAGTATCATGACCTGATGATGTCCTTGGTAAACCCATTACAAAGTCCATGAAGATACTTTCCCACTTCCATTCTAGGATTTCTAAGGGTTGTATGGTCCCAGCCGGCTTTTGGTGTTCTATTTTGATTCTCTGACAAGTTAGGCACTTTCGAACAATCTCTATTATGTTTTCTTCATCCGGCCCACCAAAAGATTCTCTTAAGATCTGCATACATTTTACTAATTCCAGGGTGTATGGTGAATTCACCTCTACGCGCCTCCTTTAAGATCTCCTGCGAGATTACTACTTGCAGGTATACACACCCTACCCTTATACCTCCATATACTTCGTTGGTCCTGGTTAACTCTGGTAACTTCCTTGTATGAGCCGATTCTAAAATCTCTTGAAATTCTCAATCTTCATGTTGTGCGGCCAGAATTTGTTACTTGAGCTAACTCGTTACTCTTATTTGACCTAACACCACACCCTCAGGGCTTCAGACGTACCTATGCTAAGCTTCTTAAAGCTTTTTACTAGCTCTGTTTCCTTGATCATCAGGCATGCTATACTCAGGGATTTCCTGCTAATGCATCCGCCACAACGTTCGCTTTGCCTGGATGGTAATTCAGACTAAACTCATAATCCTTGAGGAATTCCATCCACCGTCTTTGCCCCATATTCAACTCTTTCTAAAAAAGATATTTTAAACTTTTACGATCAGAGAAGACATTGAACTGTACACCATAAAGATGGTGTCGCCAGATCTTTAAAGCAAAAACCATAGCTGCAAGCTCAAGGTCATGAGTTGAGTAGTTCACTTCATGGGGTCTAACTGCCGTGAAGCATAGGCAACCACATTTCGGTCCTACATCAACACACACCTAAGCCTTTACTAGAAGCATCGCAATAAACCTCGAAGGTTTCAAGGATCGAGTAACACCAATACATGAGCCATAGTCAACTTTTGCTTCAACTCTTAGAAACTACTCTCACACTCTGGCATCCACTTGAATTAAGCATTCTTTCTAGTCAACTTTGTCAAGGGTAAGGCTAGCTAGGAAAAACCCATAATAAATCGCCTATAGTATCCAGCTAATCTTAGGAAACTTTGAATCTCAGTCACCATGGTTGGTCTTCCCCAATGAAGTCCTGATTTCACTTCCTGGGATCTATGGAGACTCCTTCTCGTGATACCTCATGGCCAAGGAACTTAACACCTCCCTCCAAAACTCACATTTTGACAATTTAGCATACAACTTCCTCTCCCTTAGGATTTGTAACACAACCCTAAGATGCTTCGCATGTTCCTCTTCAGTCCTTGAATAGATAAGTATGTCATCTATAAAGACAACTATGAATTTATCCAAGTACGGGCGGAAGATCGGTTCATATAATCCATGAATATCACCGGGGCATTGGTCAATCCAAAAGACATCACCTTATACTCATAATATCCATATCGAGTTCTAAAAGCAGTTTGGGGATATCCTCGTCCATAACTTGAATCTTGGTAGCCTGATCTAAGGTCAATCTTTGAAAAAATGGTTACCCCACGTAATTGATCCATGAGGTCATCAATTCTTGGTAGAGGGTACTTGTTCTTGATTGTTACTTTATTCAACTGTCTATAATCCACACAAAGCCTCATACCCCCATCCTTTTTCTTTACCAGAAGAGGGGCTACCCATGGAGAGGCATTTGGTCTAATGAAATGTTTTCCTAGTAGCTCTTCAATTTGTGACTTTAATTCCTTCAACTCTAATGGGGACATCCTATAAGGAGCAATTGAAATAGGACCCATTCTTGGGACCAACTCAATGGAGAATTCGACTTCCCTCTTAGGTGGAAACTCTGAATATGAGCTGGGAACACATCTGGATACTCCTTCACCATGGGAATCATACTTACTTCATGGTTGCTTTTAGTTTCACTAGCTGAAAGGAGAACATATTCCTCGCAGTTGCCTTACTAGGGTTAGGTGTCACTAGGTCTAAGTAAAAAGAAAAAGGAACCACATGAATAGAAGGAGATATAAAGAAATATATAGCAGTTCTAGTTGGACAATGTAAAAGCACATAATTTGGTACCAGCCAATCCATACCTAAGATGACTTCTAAACTAGATAAAGGAAGGAAAAATAAATTGGAGTAAATTCTCTAGTCTTTATAGGAAGAGGAAGGTTCATGCATGCCTGACAAGTCCTAATAGGACCCGCAGTAGGGGTGGATACAAGAAGATCATAAGGTAACTCAGACACAGATAATTTTAACCTTTGTACATAGTCATGGGATATGAAAGAATGTGTGGCACCCGAATCATATAGTACATCTAAAGTATTACCATTTATTTCACACTTACCTTGGATTAGATCGCAGATTGAGAAGCTTCCTTGGCACTAAGCAAAAACACGTCCTTGTTGTTGTTTCCTCAGGATGGCTGCTGAACTTTCTTGTTGGGGCA
Source organism: Dalbergia oliveri (assembly GCA_030441495.1). Lineage (NCBI taxonomy): Eukaryota > Viridiplantae > Streptophyta > Magnoliopsida > Fabales > Fabaceae > Dalbergia > Dalbergia oliveri. The sequence continues at coordinate 5,960,827 of JAMLFY010000013.1, read as the reverse complement.
TTCGAATATCTTATGTCCTGGTCTCCCATAACCGAAGCACACAATTTGTGTTGTCCAGCATGGCCTATTTGCGTGATATTTCCCACATTTAAGGCACTCTCGTCTTATCTCCGGTCTGGGATTGAAGCTGCTTCCTCTATTATTGTTGTTATTAGGTGGAAATCTCCCCCTAAGTGTATGGCCCTTGAGACGCTAATCCTCTCTTGGCATTGTTTTGTGGATACTTGAAACTTGCAAGCTTCTTATTAGATTCCTCGCATCCTGACACTTATTCACCAAAGTAGGATAGTCTCGAATCTCCAAGAGGCTTACCGCTGCTTCAATGTCTTCATGCAGACCCCTTCATATTTCATGCATTTCCAGGACTTCATCTGACACACTGGTAAATCATAGAAAACTTGTAGAGCTATTCAATTTGGCTGTATACTCTCTACACTCATAGGTCCTTGTTTAAGAGCCATGAACTCTAACTCCTTCGCGTTCTTCACTGAAGCGGGAAATACTTACAATAGAGGCCTCTTTGAAGATATCCTAGGTAATCTCAGTCTAGGAAGCTTCAAATAATCCCTTAGTACCAATCCACTAGAATTCGTATCTACTTCTAGCATATAGGTGGCAAAAGCCACCTTTTGAATCTCTGAGGGCAGAATTGAGAAAATCTTTCCATTGCCTTGATCTACTCTTTTGCTTCCAGGGGTTAAAAGTTCCTCAAAAGGCGGGGGGTTTGCCTTTCTAAATTCAGCAAATTTCTAGTATTCCCCATCCACTTCATTTCTTCTCGGGTTGCCAACGGGTTCTGTTCCTCATTGCGGTTCAGTCTTTCCATCATTCTATTGGCAATTCAGCTTGTTCCCTCATTGTCGTGGCCATCTCACGAAAGGCATTCATCATTTTTGTGTCATTTCCCGCTCGCTCCTAGTTTGCCAATTTGAAGTCATTGATTCCTATCACACAAAACAAAATATTGAGTTGATCAGGTTCAATACCAAGCTAAGTGTGGCAGTAACCCACAATATTCCTAACCAGTAGTCATACACACATATAAGCATATATGCATCATAAGCATGACAGTTCTATGGAAACATAGTCGGTCCAATCCGTAGGTTGATAGGATAGTCCGACTCTGATACCATAATGTAACACCCTCCTAATTACCATATTCTACTCAAGTATTGACATAGTAACTAGCAGAGTATTACTTACATTCAAAATCTATACTAGTCGAAATACAAGGTAGTAAAGAGCTTTAGATACATATGTTGCAACAGTCATATTTACATATATGAACATAATTTCTAAGTTTACAAGATATACATCATAATGCCAAACAAGTCAGTTAACCCTAACTGGTCAGGGACTCCATAACAAAAGGGCTAGCCTGGTTAGGTATCCGGTAACAAAATCACATATCGATACAAATGAACCTAAATACATCCAGTAGTACATCAGTCCATAGGCTGGTATCATCCTAACACTACCCTACTACTACGTACAAGCCAAGAGTCCCTGGAAACTTTACGTCCTCCTACAAGAAACCATTGGCCATCGGTATGATAGCCTTACCTCCGTCTGCCCCTAAGTCGAAAGGATGATTATGAAGAAATGGGTACATCTGCTAGAGGGGATACATGTGGGACGCGAAACATCGAACACCTCTAGGTATGCCATATGAAAAGGCACGCCGTCATAGGGAGAAGTAGGGTCAAACTTCTCAAAAAAAATCGACGCACTGAAGGAATGGCCAGAAAACACATATACACGAAACTGAGTGTAGCCTACGACATACAAGGAGTCGAGTGCTGGATCGTATTGCTACACCCATTGTGGTGAATCAAGGAAAAATATTAGTGACGACATTTGCTGAATCGTAATACAAGTACATACAGCTAGGGTGAGAATACTATAAAATTCTCAGTAGGGTGGTTCCCAGATACTATACAGAATATAGATAATGAGTTTGTTTATATAAAACATCCATACAAAATTTATAGGCATCAATGTTAAAATATGTAAATCATGGGAATTTAGGATGTCATCAGTAATAAGTCATGTACTATGATTTGGGACCGTAAATTCAATTCCATGTATTTTCATCCTTTTGTTAACATAGGGAAGGCTTAATTCCACATAAAAATGTATCTGCATTTGAAAATTCCGCAAAGGACAATAGACTGTTAGGACATGTGCTCATTCCTATCCGTGATCATCGGACTTAATTTTTTTCCATTTCTGAATTACACACAGTTCTACTCCTAGCCGATACATCTACCGACTCATCAATTTTCAGGGAATTCCTTACTCTTGCCTTCCCTCTCTATCCCATCTAAGCCTTGTCTCTGTTTTTCCCATATGTTAAAAATATGCACAAGTGACATGTATAAATTCTCTTTTCGCATATAAGTATATCTAGTACGTTTCTCTTTCCCAAGGCATGCATAAACCATATATATGCATTCATGCACAATTTAATCTTTATTCTTTTCTCATAATTCAATCATTAGAGTTCATGGTATGCATTTATTCACATCCTAGTTGAATTACATGTAATTATAGTACTAAATCAATATTTGTAATTCAGTTCCAGCATATCGGCAAAATCTATGCTTAAGTAGCAAAATTTATTTTCCCCTACACATGGCCGATTCAAGGGCCACAAAAATTCTGCGTTACACTTCAGTGTGTCTAGGAGGCCCTGTAAAAATTTCAAGGCAAATGGAGTTCTCTAACTCCTTCAGTAAATTGTACAAATTTAGTGGTCAGGAGCCACCAAATCACATATTAGACCAGAGTTCTCATAATTTTTAACTCTAGCAAATGACTGAATCAATGCATAATAAAATTTACAGTGATACTTCAATATGTTATTAATTTCTTGTAAAAATTTCAAGGGCTCATTAAATCATTTGCTATGGTAATAAAATCGGACAATCATATTGCTTCAGTTACAACAATCAAGACAACATCAGTCTCATCTTTGTTTCTGATTTTTTTTGAGGTCAACACCCAAGAAAATTCATATAGTTATTTTAAGATGTTAACTCCAACATATTATTTTTTTAGCTCATGGAACTAACATAACTATACCAGAAAATTTGTGCATAACTACTGCTTCAGGAAAACTTAAAATCCAAGCCTAGTCAAGATTCCCTTTAACAAAAATCATACTCTAAGACCATCCAAACCCACCACCAAAATTAATACATCAATATCAACATAATATCATCCAACATAACCTGAAATTTTGGGCTTGGCTCCATCAAAACACATCAGAATATTTTTGACAAGAAAAAGCAATTAAAATCCTACATTTAGGAACTTAGTGGATCTTTGTCTCCAAGATGATCCTAGCTTGAATTCTTCCACTCTAAAGCTCGCAAACCAACTTCAAACCCTTCTTAAATTAGTGAGGTGTGAGGTAACAAGACAAGGTTTGATGAGGAATAGAGATTTGTAGAGATCAAGGTGTAGAACAAGTTTAATGAAGGAACTTTGAGGTTTCAACAACTCTAGCTTAGAGTTTTTGAGGTTAGAACTCAAAGTGAAGCTTACGGAAATGAAAATGATGGCTGGTTCTTCTTTCTTCCTTGCTGGCCGAAAATTGTTTGTGGCTTAGGGAAGAAGTTGGTTTGATATTTTATGTGTCATCGTGAGTAAAAAGTCTTATGACATACATGATGACTTTATGATGTAAGGAAGACAAATGGATGGTTAGGATTTAATCTTAGAATCCAAGATTAAATCTTGGCCTTCCACTATCTTAAATGGATAGATATTATCCATTGGTGATGATGGAAATATCTTTCTGTTAAAAATCACACATCGAAATTTTCCCGAACGGGTAAACATCATACTTGATAAAATTGATATTACCTGAAAATTAATTTTAAGCATAAGATTTTCATTTCTAACTATTTCTAACCTTATTCCCATGTTTTCCTAATTTCGGGCACCTTCGGTTCCGAATCAAGGTTTTAGTCGCGGCCTGTGGGGCCCGCAAAACATTATTCATCTTTTTCTTTTGGCTCGATCATAAGTCGTTCTCATCACAACTACGTCTGTTAGAATTTTAATATTCCCATTAACCATTCCTCAATCAATTTCTAAAGAAAAGAACTAGGATGTTCCAGAGCTCACTAATGGTGGGTTGTCTCCCACCTAGCACTTTGTTTTAACGTCCTAAGTTGGATGCTCAGAACCCTCATAGAGGCTTATGCTTGAATTAATCAGGAATTCCTACCAAGGCTTGTGTCTTTTCACTTCACCTGGATCCTATAGTATATGAATCATGCCATAGGCCTTGAAACTATTAGGCTTCCTGGGTCCAAGTGTTGAAGAGGATGATGCATTCTTGGAAGCCTTGAAGCTCTCCTAGGCATCACATTTGGAAAACAAACCACTTCTAATGGGGAGGAATGTGTAACATCCTCCCAAGTACGACCTCATCCTTAAGTTATGGCATCGTAGTCGAGAGTTGTTACTTATAGATTTGTGGACCTTTCTTAATTATCTATAGCAAGAATCGCAAACGCGTATTAACTAACTCGTGGGTCTTTCAAACTATATTGCAAGAAATATCGTATTTATTTAATACAAGTCAAGTATAATAGGAAGCTCTTCTATGAGCATTTAATCTACATAGGGTCTTTACTACATTTATAGACATACATATATGTATAACTATGTACAATAGATACGAGTTCCCACAACTAAACTATAGGAACTACATTTTAGTCTTTCTTGTAGCTGCTTCACTATCTTCTGGAATCCACCTAGAGACAACACGGAAACACAAACAAGAGAGGTGAGAATTTTGAAATTCCCAGTAGGGTCTCCTTGAAAATACATAATCATAATGCCATTGTCATCGTCTCAGCCACTTGGTTTATCGAGAAAATGTGATCATATAGTATATATTAAGTATTCATTTTAAAGTTCTAAAATCATCCTTTAGAAGTGGGTAGCTTTTATTATTCAATCACATATCATACTACTCGACATCATATAAACCCTATCCTGCTAAATCACAACTTAACATATTGGCCTCAATATTAATACTAGAATTCCTCACTTAGCACTTAAGCTAAAGGACTACTTTAGGGTAATAACTATTTTCAGGACTAAGCTTATTCCTATACATGATCATTGGATTTACTTTCTCCAATTCTCACACAGATCTATTCCTAGTCAGGTTTACTTTCCCTAACTTAATTTAAGGGTAGTCAGGTTTACTTTCCTCGACTAGTAAGGTTTACTTTTCTCGACAAACCGGATTTACTTTCTCTAGCCCAAGAATTATAAATCTTATGCTTTTCTTGGTAGTCAGGTTTACTTTCCTAACAACGGATTTACTTTTTCCCCAAGAAACATAATATTATGCTTTTTTTTCACATATTCGCAATTGTAACAAGCTTTCATATCTATGTGTGCCTAACCTCATCAATAAGTCCACATGCTCAATTATACATATTCATATTCTTGTGCTCATGCCATACTAGTACAAGATGCCATTATTTCATCAATTCAAAGCATCAATTCATTTTCTGCATAGTGGCAGATTTCACATATTCATAGTGCAATTTATTTGCATAACAAACAATCAATTCAGAAGCTATGAAAATTCTCAACCACACTTCAATATGTCCACAAGTTTCCATTAAAATTTTAGAGCAAAAAGGGTTTTTTAACTATGTTATAAAAATTAGACAATTTCGGTGGTTAGAGACCACTTAACCTAAGCTAGAATTGAAATCTCATAATTTTTAACCCTAGCAAATGATTAAATCAATTCAAAATAAAAATCAAAGTTACCCTTCAAGATGTTTTCAACACCCTCTAAAAATTTCAGAGAAAAACTCAATCATTTACTATGTTAAAAAAATCAGTAAAATTCACAGCTCTAGTTCCAATAGTCCAGACAACATGGAAACCATTTCGATTTTTGATTTTTTTAAGGCATTTAGAGTCAAATTTAGACCTCAAGAAAATTTTTGGGACTAGTCCAAGATGTTAGTTTAAACATATATTTTTTTCAACTCACGAAAATGTCTACAACATGCCCATAAAAATTGTGATTATACATCCATGAAGAAACCCGAAAATCCAGCAAGCATCACTCAACATCTCTTTGACCAAACTGATTTTTGCCAACATCAAGCCACTCCACCAAAACTAACACATCAATATCAACATATTATCCATCAAGACAATTAAAAATTTCAGACCTAACTAAATTAGAAATCATTAGAATAAATTTCAAGAGAAAAGGTAAAGAAAAGCCCACTTGGCTCTTTGAAGCTTAAACTCTTGTTCTTCACTTTGCTTAAGGATTCTCCACCAATTTCTTGATCTAACCCTCTCTCTAATCCTCTTACAACACTGTAAATAACAGCTAACTTAATGCTATGATGAGGTAAGGGTTTTGTAATAAGGAATTGATTTGAAGTCACAAAGGGAGTATGTAGATTAAGCTTTTGGTTATGGAGTTTTTTTTTTTTTTTTTGGATGAAACTTAGAGTTCTTCAAGCTAGGGATTTGATTTTTGAGGAAGAAGAAAGTGAAGATGGCTGAATGGGATATGTTGGCCAAACTTTTAGGAAGAGAAATGGCAAGAATTTTGATTTTCTTTATGTTAAGATAAGGTACACATAATTCCTATTTTGAAAAAGTTTTCTTAAAGATAATTATTATAATTTTGTGCAATTTCTATTGGTTAGTCATAAAGGTGTAATGGTGTGGCACATCTCAAGCCACACACTTGTCCTCCTTAGGTGGCAAACTTGCACTGCAAGTTCATTAATGTAAGAACACAGAAATCTCACCGAACGGGTAAACAGTACTCGAATGAACTGATATTATCCGAAAATTAATCCTAAATATAAAATTATCATTCCCACCTATTTCTAACTTTATTCCCATGTTTTCCTAATTTCGGGCACCTCAGGGCCCGAATCTAGGTTTAGGGGCAGGGGGCCGCAACGTTACTATTCCAAGCTCAAATTTTTTTTTATACGTCCATTGGGCTATCCTCATTATTACTTGCACTATCAGATTTTTGAAATTATGACTAACAAAGCTCAAATAAATTTTTAAATAATTTTTAGGATGTTACAGAATGTGTGTTCCTAAAAGAAGTTTTCCACTGTGACATGCTGCCACCAAGTTCCCTAGAAGTTCCAGCCACCTCACCATCCAGTGCACATAAAGCTTGAGCTGGGTATTAGTTTCTAAACGGCATACTCATTCTACTCTAGAAGGTGCTCAGGGAGGGTACATTCCAATTTTAATAAAAATGGTTGGCTCTTAAGAGGTGGTGGCTGGGCACATGATACAACCTATGCAACCAACATTTTAACCATGGAATCTTCCCTTGCAGTATCAACAATCTTGTAATTATCGTCAACTCTCCTGTATTAGCAAAGTCCTCAGAAATAGAAGGTGAACTCTCCAAATCTTCAACATGAGTGGGGTGTTGAAATTCCCCAACCAAAATTTCGAAAGGGATTATGTTTGAGGTAGAATCACTCACGTTGTTGACATTAACACTGTCTATAACTTTACCACGATCAAGGTCATCAGAATTGGCAAATGGAGTGCAAGGAACATCAAATGTCCCCTTAACCAATTCCTCTTGTGGTGTTTCACCCATACATGTCGTGCCTTGTTGAGATGTATCATTACTCTGCTCAAAACTTGGCACTACATCTAGAATCTAAAATGAACTTGCTTGTTAGAACTTGAGTTTTGCAATTCAGTTATGTCATTCATCATTTCCTACAAAGCATCATTAGTTCTCTTTTGACTCTCCATTATTATGCTCATCGTTTCTTGCCATGGAGATTCAAAGATGCTAGGAGGAACAAACAATGCTGAGGGTGCTGACCTGCAACTCATAGGTCTCTTGATATTGGAGTGGTTGCAAGTTTTGATATAGTGGAGGTGATGGCTGGAATTGCTCCTGGAAATATGAGTGTTGAGATGGCTTAACACCCATATCCTTGATCCATACAATCATACCAATTAGATTGGGACATGCTGAGTCAGCGCATGTCCATGTTGTGATGGCTGAGCATGGTTCCTTATGGCATATTGCTCCAATAAATATTTCATCTCATCCAATTGGCATTCCATTCTTTGATATGGGTTATAATCAGCAACTTGTGTACCTGCAACATTACAAGAGCCATATGTTTGGGAACTAAAGTATGAGTTAGTAAACATGAAAAATCAAGTGAGAAAAGAAAATAATAATGTAAAATAAATAAAACAAAAATAATTTTTTTTAGCAACAAAAATAAAAAAAAGGAAAAAGAAAATAAAAATAAAAATAATATAAAAATTAAAATAAAAAATATTTACAAAAAAATATGAATAATAAAAAATTTGAATATATTTTGGTTTCCTTTTTTTGAAAGCTAAAAAAAAGAAAATAGAAAAATAAAAATAAAAATTATTTACAAAAATTAACTAGTACCACTTCCTCGGCAATGACGCCAAAATTTGATGCGAGTCGCGACTTATGTAATGACTTGGGACGAGGGGGAGTAGTCGCGATGCAAGAAAGCACGGACAATGAGCGACTCCTGCAGCTTCTAAGCGGAAGGGTGCATGAATGAACTGATTACACACCAATAAGAGAGATCCTAGACTGTGTAGGTATGAGACTATACAGTTAAGATGACTTATATGAATTGATTTGTACTACCTATACCGACAAGATGCATCTTCTTTTTGGTAGCCTATTACTAAAGAACTCCACATTTAAGCGTGCTTGGCTTGGAGGATGGGTGAACTTCTGGAAAGTTTTCCCAAGAAGCGTGTGAATGAGGACAAAGCACGCTGAAAAGATTCATGTTGGTTTGTGGGAAGTCTCAATCCTTAAAATAGCAAGGGATGTTACAAATGGTATCAGAACTTGTCAACCAACGTGTGACCATCCCAACCACACAAGTATGGTGAGAACGATCCTCTCCTGCCCTGATGACACCCCGTGTCTCCAGGAATATCATCAAGGCCATTTGTCGCGGGATCGCGCGGGGCGAAAAAAATTTAAGTTTGTTAAAATTGGGAGTCGCCACCAAGTTTATTTAAATTGGGAAAACATGGAAAAACCCGTTTTATTAAAAATTGGTCTTTGAAACCAGACTAGCTCGGAGTCGGTTATGCATAGGGAAGGGTAGGATTTAATCCTACGCACCCTAGTACACCGTCCTTAAACGGTACCTTAATTGATTTGTGCAAATTATTAATAACCTTTCAAAATATTCATTTTTATATTTTTATTTACAACAAAACTTTAAAAATAAATTGAGGAACACCAACTGTCACAACGGTGTTAAAATACTGTGTTAACAAACCGTACGGTTAAATTAACATTTTTATTCAAAATATAATATTTCACAAATAAGTAACAAATTTAAACTAAATATATGAAAATGAAAATCTCTCATGAATTATAAATATTTACAAATAAGATAAAAATTTATTTTGATATTTTTACAAAAATAAAGTAAAATATAAAAGAGAACATGCTTTTAAAGAAATTCAAACATCAAGTGTCACAACTCAATGTCCAAAATTGGAGTTAACAATTCGGGCTAAATTAACCCTTTTTATTTGAAATAAAATATTTCTTAAAGAAACGATTATTTAAATTAAATAAAATATCTCATAAAAAATTTTACAAATAAGACAAAATTTACAAAAATTTAATTTTGACTTGACAGGGAGAATTGCCTCCTACGTATCTAGGTGCAATGGGAATTCAAAGTCACGTAGTTCTGTTAAAAATATTTGTGGGTTGATTGATTATTTTAATTTTGAAAAGAAATTTTGAATATAAATTTCGCAGCTAAAATATTCCAGAATATAGAATTAACAAGGTCACGACTCAGTTAATTTAAAAAAAAAACAATTTATCAATTAATTGACTCAAATCCATTTTTAGTAAAGTAAACTCTTCTAGTATTTATTTAAACCCAAATTATATAAAATATTTTTTATTTTAGACGTTTTAGATCCAAACTAACCCAAACCCAAACAAGTATAAAAACTAAAAAATAAATATTAACGAACAAATAAACCTTGAATCCAAATGAAGGAACCCAAAATCTAATCCGACAAAAACAAAAATAAAAATAACACTAACATTAAAATAGAAATAAAATAAAATAAAATTACAATTTCCTATTATTCTAACCCCAATTTATCTGGTTTAACTTAATTTCACTTACTTAATACTACCCATTTCCCCATTCTCTCTCTCTACACACACGCACGCACGCATTACTCTTTCTTTCTCACTCATTGACTCTTAACACACACATACACATTAAGGAAAAGAAGAGGAGATGAGAGAATAAGGGAGAGAGAGAATCCTAGGGACTAGAGAGAGAGAGTGGAATGCTAGAGAGAAACTCCGAGAGAGAAGTGTGAGACGAAGCGGAGGAGGGTCGCGTTACGCTCGGAGACGCGGCGCCGCACGAGGCAAGGCTCCGCGAGCTGGGTGGCGATGGTTCGACTGGCGAGAGCGATCGCGACGCTGAGGATGAGACTCGCGCGGCGTTTGACGAGGTCGAGGAAGAGTTGTAGCGGTGAGCCGATCCGCTGCCTCAGCCCTGCCGTGTCGCGAAGGAGGTAAGGCTCTCGGTGATGATGTTTGGTTCGGTAGCTATGAAGGGAACACGGAGCGAGGAAGGAAACCGCGGTGGCCTCCCAGGAAGCCGCGATGACGACGAAGAAGAAAGAACTGGCGGCGCAGCCACGGGGAAGGCGCGTGCATGTGGCGATGCGCGCTGAGTTTATGAAGAGGAAGAGGAGCGAGAGACCACGGCAGCGGTGGTTCACCGGTCCAGGTGCACGACGTCTGAGCTCGCGGCGGCATGGGCGGTCGGGCAGTGGTTCGCGCCGCGAGGAGAGGAAGTCGAGCAGAGCGGCCGATCTGAAGTGGATCTGGTTCCGGTCCTCGGCATGGTGGTCTACGAAGGTTGGCCGTGTTCCGATGCAGGGAGAAGGAGGGCGCGCGATTTGAAGGGAGGGCCGAGATCGGCGAGTTGCGATTGTGGAGCGGAGGGAGGTGTTCACAGGGCGAGTTTGAGATGGAAGGGTAAGATGATTTGGCCGTGATGATGATGGTGGGAGGGAGATGACCCGCTGCAAGAGGAGGAAGAAGAGGAGAGCGGAGGGTTTTGATGATGATGAGGCCGCGGCTAGGAGAGAGGCCGCGGCCTCTTCCTTCCCTTTAGTTGTTTTTTTTAGTTTTGATGATGATGATATTGTTGTTGCTAGATTTACCTTGTTCTTACTGGATTTTTGCTGGAATTGTTGGTTTCTCTTCTCATTTTGCAGGATTTTTTTCTATGTATGTGTGTAATTTTGATCCTTTTTGAATTCCTTTTGATGAGTATTGAAATTTTTTCTCCTCCTGGCGTTGCATCTGTTATTGGGTCTACTTATAGTTGTTTTCAAAATCATTGATGATCCTTTTGCAGGTTACCTTGGATTCCAAGCTTGGTTGCAATGGTTCCAAGCTTCCAATTCATCACGAAAGGAAGTTTAACTTCTTGCTATTGTGTACGGCATCCTCATCATCACCATTTGCTGTGGCTTTACGGGTTTTTGGCATGGATGAACCAATAAATTTCTGCCCTCTCTTTTTTTGTTTTTTTGTTTTTTTTCCTTTTTCACTTTTTTTTGTTGTTTTATTTTATTCTACGTATGAAATGAACTTAAGGAAAATTTTATTTAAATGAACATGAACCAATAAATTATGGGTATAATGAAAATGGGAAATAAACTGATGCTGAAAGAAATTAAAATGAGTGAATATTTTTGTTTTTATTTTATGTAGGAATAGGTTGAACAATAATTATTTTTTGTTTATTATATATTTTTTTTCAAAAGGACTAAATAAGAAACTATAAAGGAAATTAAACTAAATTACGAATTATGCAAATTTTGGGTTTTAATTTAAGAGATTGGACAAAATTGGGTGTTCACACCATTAATCACGCTTTGATTACACGGCCATGGTTTATCCACTAGACTTAGGTTCCTGTCTCCTTAGAGCTCAAGGATATAATGTATGATCCTATAAGTAACTACTACTTACTATAATGGCAATGGGTGTTCAAGGAGGCCTTTTACAAGAAATATTTTCCTGTTTCTATAAGGAATGCAAAGGAGTTGGAATTCCTAGACTCCAACAAGGAAATATGGACCTGCCTAACATAAATTTGAGGAATTATGTAAGTTTTCTACCATATACCAACAGAACCCTAATGAGGAGTGGAAATGTGTGAAATATGAAGGGGTCCTGAGAGAATATTTTGATGATTGTGGGATCAATGGAAATTAGAGATTTCCCTACATTGGTGAATAAGAGCTATTGAGTAAACATTTTATCCGACCCAATACATCACCATGGGGAGCTCCTGACCTGTTGGTGAAAAAGGTGGGATATGGAGGTATCAAGATCAATCTGTGTACTAAGAATGAGAAATCTTCATCATGATATTCTAGAAGAGGCTCACCAAGGTAATTTCTCTATACACCTAGGAGTCACAAAAATGTATAGAGATCTTAAAAGATGTTTTGGTAGCCAAAAATGAAGGTTGATGTAGCAGAAATAGTATCTAAGTGTTTGAATTGTCAGAAGGTGAAGATTGAAGAAAAGAAGTCGCTAGGTACACTACAACCTCTTAAAGTTCCAAGATGGAAATGGGAAAGTATTTCAATGGACTTTGAGACGGGATTACCCAAAACACTCTGGATATGATGCTATCTGGGTCATAGTGGATAGACTAACTAAGTCTGCACATTTTCTACTTATCAGAGTCTCGTATTCTTTGGAGAAATTGGCTAAACTCTATATAAAGGAAATTGTGAGGCTGCATGGTGTTCCTTTAACTATAATCTCAGGCCGGGATTCGTGATTCACTTCAAGATTTTGGGGAACTTTTCAGAAAGCTTTTGGAAGCAAACTTTGTCTAGAGCACGGCTTATCATCCCAAGACTAACGGGCAAATTGAAAGGACCATTCAAACACAAGAAGATATATTGAGAGCATGTGTGCTAGAATATCGTGGGAGTTAGGAAATGTTGCCGCTAATCGAATTTTCCCACAACAACAGCTATCATGCAAGTATCGGAATGGCTCCTTATGAAGCTCTGTATGTAAGGAAGTATCAATCGCCTCTTTGTTGGTATGAATCAAGCGAGACTAGTCTTTTGGGACTAGACCTCATCGCAGACTACCAAAGATAAAGAGGATCCGAAGTAAGATTTTCACTACTCCAAGCCTATCTCTTCCAGTATAGTATGGTTCGGGGACGAATCAAGTGGAAGTTGGTGAGCATGTAACACCCGGGATGAGGGGCGAGTGATTACTCCAAGAAGGCACATACAATGAGTGGCTCCTGGAAGCTTCTAAGTGGAGGGGTGCATGAATGAACCAATTATACACCAGGAATGAGGGATCCTGAGATCTGTAGGTACGAGACTATACAATTAATGATGGCTTATATGAATTGATTTGTACTACTTATACCAACAAGATGCATCTTCTTTTTAGTAGCCCATCACTAAAGAACTCCACAATTAAGCTTTCTTGGCTTGGAGGATGGGTGACCTTTGGGAAGTTTTCCTAGGAAGAGTGTGAGTGAGGACAAAGCACGTTGAAAACCCGTGTTGGTTTGTGGGGACAGTCATCAATCCATAAAGCAGCAGTAGATGTTACAACTTACAAACAAATTAAAATTTATAAAGTGCCAAGTTGCACCACAAATATAGTAAAGGGCACAAATCAGGTTGTCTCACAAGGAAGTGTTACTAGCCAGTTAGAAATTGGGGGGTTTTGAAATTATTTGGAAGCAAAATTAAATTGAGAGAATATTATTGTACGAATTACCTGCATAAAGATTTCCTAGATTAAGAGTTGTTCAATCATCGGTTCAAAAGATAAATTCAAGGCGGTGATTACTTTCATTAGTTATGCTATCACATAATAATGATGCAATTCTACTTAGTGGTCACACAATCGCACTCCCATTATGGGTTTGACTAGATATACTAGTAATCCATAATCATGGTTCTATGAACCTATGCCAGTTAATTATCAATTGTAGCAACCTAATTCCCCAATGGAGTTAATTCCAATCCCTTACCAATTGGATGTAATTTAATCAATTGACCAAATACCCTAGTGGAATCCCAATCATTCATGTGCATAAACACACAATTAGACAACCCTCAAAAATATAATTGTAATAATTCTTACAATCAATATTAGAGAGAGAAGACAAGAGGAGAGAAAAACCAACCATACATTGCAGTTAAAAATAGGAATCGCAAGAACAATCTTAATCTTCAGTTATCCTTGCACACGGTAAAAGATTACTCCTCCATAAGGGAGGATCACAATTATTGTTAAGAAAGAGTGCAAATTGTAATCCCAAATTAGCCGAAACAAGGATTGGAAGCTCCCAAAACCTAGAGAGAAAGTAGAGAGAGAGAGAGAGAGAGAGTCGAGAGAGAAAATATGCGATGGTAAAAATAATAACAATGAGCCAAAAGGTCCTTACAATTGTTGACCTACTCCTATTTATAATGTGGCAAAAATAACACAGTTTGGCCCAGCCTCATAAAATCACACTGTTCTAATGTCTTGCATGCATATGATCGCCTGGGCGGTCGTCTACCACTAGGGCTGTCACTTAAGAAAATTTGGAACTCGTATCTCCCACCACCGGGCAGTCATAGACCAGGGCAGTCAACCGAATACTTTCAAGCCTATTTTTATGCCCAAAACATTCAGATTAGCTCTTTGGCCTGAAATAGAATTGTTACTCTTTGAACAAGCTTTCCAACACCATAAGAATCACCTCAATTGGACATCTGCAACTCTAGATATTGGCAAAATACTAACTGTGGGTCAAATTAGACAGCATCAAAACATCAACAACATTTAATTTTGCAACTTGATTTTCACTAAGAGGCGGTTAAAACTAGGTTTTGAGCTAAACATGAAATTATAAAGGACTTTTTGAGCTTTTCAAAACATCTTTATTTGTCTCCATCTGATCCCTGTAGAGAGAGATAAAAATTTTCTATTACAATACTTCTTATAAATGAGCTCAGAACTCTTCTATTTAGCTCTCCCAAATTCTCCAAAATTGATCACTGCTACAAACTCCAGTACATTTATGGTCTTCATACACCAACATAGGTATAAGCAAATAACATTCACAAAAAAGGATTAAAAGTACATGAAGCTCCAAAATATATTTATTTATCAAAATGGTGCAAAGAATCATCATTTTATTCAATGATTTCCAATGAGGACTAAATATGAATCTACCAATTACCCATCAATTAAGTACAATTAAGATGTAAAATGTCAGAGTTAAGATGGAAAATGGATGCATAAATGCAACCTATCATTTCATCATAATCAATTCCCTCTTGTTGATTATAACCTTGTGCAACCAACCGTAGCTTTATCTAGCTTTTTTAAACACCCATTTGGTTTCGATAATGGTCTTTCCTTTGGCCTTTTCCATTAGCATCCAACTTTGCTTTTCTGGAGCTGGTCCAGTTCCTTCTTGCATAGCATCCACCCAACATTGAACATTCAAAGCATCTTTAATGCAATCAGGGCTCGATGGTGGAGATGAAAGCATAGTTAGACACATTTCTGAGGGAGGATCTTGTTCTCACACCTTGGAAATGTCTCCTAGAACTTTGTTATGAGAAACTACTTTTAGATTAGAAACTCCTTTGTGGTTCTTGTAACCTTGATGTTCTTTAACTTTTCTTTCATCTTCAGGTTGCTCTTCTTGATGCTTAGAAATGTCACTTTTTGAGGGCTTTGGAGTTCCAAGTAAGCTTTATGAAGAGTTCATGTTTTGGAGCATACTTTCTAAATATTGTGCTTTCATTTGCTTGTTTCTTGAGGATTCCTTGAGGTTCAGTTTCTCAAGGCTTTCTTATAGCTCTTCAAGATCATTAGCAAAGTCCTTCTCTAGCTTTTTGAATTTTATGTGGATAGTCTCTTCAACACATAGCATTCTCTTGTTATACATCCTAAGCTTTGAAGATCGAAGAGTATCCTAAGAAATTCCATCATCAGATTTAGGATCAAACTTTGAGTTTTTCCTTAGTGTTAAGAATAAAACAAGATGAGCTAAATATATGGAAATAAGATATGTTGGATTTTCTACCCTACCATAGCTCATTAAGAGTTTTTTTGAGGATTGGACTTAGAAATATTCTATTTTAAATATAGCATGAGGTGTTTAAGCCTTTGCCCAAAAACCTTTAGATAAACCACTTTTTCTAAAAGCATGGTTCTGGCCATCTCTTTTGAGCTTCTATTTTTCCTTTCTATAACCCTATTTTGTTGGGAGTTCTTAGTGTAGAACTTACAGAGATGCCATGATTTTCACAAAATTCTTCAAAAACATGATTTTCAAATTCCTCCATGATCCGATCTTATAGAGGTAATTTGAGAATCTTTTTGATAAAACTCGTTTTGCAAAAACCTTGAATCTTTCACATCATCTTTAGAAGCTAGGAAGATAACCTATGTGAATCTAGAGAAATCTTCCACTATGACAAGGCAATATCTCTTCAGGCAAGACTTGGAGTTTGGTTAGTCCAAAGAGATCCATATATAAAAGCTCAAGTGGCATAGTGATTGAAACCATATTTTTATTGTGGAAAGAAGCTTTGGTCTGTTGCCTTTCTCACAGAAATCACAAGTTGAATCCTTGTCAATCTGATCTTAGGTAGGCCGTCAACAGCTTTTCTGAGATAACTCATAAATAAGCTGTATATGAGCATGTTCAAGCTTCTTATGCCATAGCTACTTATCATCCATGAAGGATGCGAGACATTTTACATCTTGATCTAGAATGTAGTCCAAGAATAACACATAAGTGTTATCATGACTCTTCACAGATAAGATGACTTATCCTGAAGTAGGATTTACAATTTTATAAGCATGTGCATTAAATAAAACCTTAAAGCTCTTGGATGATGCTCATCGGATTATGAGCTAGACCATCAACAAGTAAAACATTAGAAATTTGGTGGAGTCATCATTTCTAACAATTCATATAGCTGTGACCTTGGCCTTACCTTCATCAGTAAATTTGATTGATCCTTGGGATTTAGGTCTTTGAACTATTTCTTGGATCTAGACATATGTCTCTGAGCAGCCACTGTCCATGTACCATTTGTTGTCTTGGTCAACATGCATTCTCAAACACACCTAATAAATAGTTTTACTTTAAGTACCCAGACTTTCTTGGGTCATTTTGGGTTAATCTTGAGGGGGAAGTTTCCAACCTTGAAGATTTCTTCCTCATAAAACACTTGTCAAGTGGGTGTCCCTTTTTGTGACAAAAAGTACAAGAAACTTTATTCTTTACTTTCTTATATGAGGTTGATTTTCCTTTCTCATCCATTTCACTTTCATATCCAAACCCAGTCTTTTGGAAATAAGGCCCTTGACTACTAAAAGCATTTCAAGATTCTTGGAGCCATTTACGATTTTCTCCATATCAGATTTCAGGTTTTGAAGTCCTCTTAAGTTTAGAAATTACTTTCTGAGCCTTTTGATCTTTTTCCGTGACTTCGACTTTTATGGCTTTGAGATTTATGTTTAAAAACTAGTTTTCTCGATTTATTTCTTCCTTCCTTCAGGCTTTAGATTTTTAACATCTGATTTAGCCTTTTCAAGTTTAAGAACCACTCCCTAATGGTTCTTTTTGAAGTTAAGATAGTGAGAGGAGAGAGCTTGAATTTTTGAACAACTCATCATATAATGCAAGTAATTCATCATACGAGAAGGTTCAGATGTTTTTACCTCAGGTTCCCTTCTGATTCTAAAGCATAGCCAACCATGAAGTACAAGTTTGCAATATCTTCTAGCTCATCCTAATTTTCTGAACCATCCTTCTCCTCTCTGAGTCACCCTAGGTTGCTAGCATTCCCTTTTTCTTTGAGGGAAACTTCTTTTGTTGACTTTTTGAGCTTGGGACTAATTTTGAAGTGTCTCTTCTTTTCCGTTATAGCAAGTAACATTTTCCAGCTTTGCTTTTTTGTCCTTTTTTTAGGTTAATGTCTATTCTTTTCTTTATTTTGCTTTGCTTGAATATATTCCTCACGAGCATGGAAATCTCATCCATCCCCTTCTTGGACTCTTTGTAACATCATGCTGCTTTATGGATTTTCAACTCCCCACAAACCAACACGGGTCTTTTTAGCGTGTTTTGTCCTCACTCACACGCTTTGGAAGTTCAGAGGTCACTCATCCCAAAATTACCCTAGTTAGCACGCTCACTGTAAAGTTCTTTCGTGATAGGTTACAAAAAGAAAGATGCATCTTTGTGACATAGGTAGTCAATCAATTCATATAAGCCCTCCTTAACTGTATAGTCTCATACCTATATAGACTCAGGATCCCTTTCATTCATGTAATGCTTGGGACGGCGGGGAGTGTTCGCGGTGCGAGAAGCACGAACAAGGAGCGGCTCCTACCTCCAAGCGGAGGGTACATGAATGAACCGATTACACACCCGAATGAGGGGATCCTTAGTCTATATAGGTATGAGACTATACAGTTAAGGAAGGCTTATATGAATTGATTGGTACTACCTATGCCACAAAGATGCATCTTTCTTTTTGGTAGCCTATCACAAAGAACTCAGGAGCGTGCTTGACTTAGGGTAATTTTGGATGGGTGACCTCCTGGAAGTTTTTCAAGAAGCGTGTGAGTGAGGACAAAGTGCGCTGAAAAGATCGTGTTGGTTTGTGGAAGTCGTGATCCATAAAGCGCAGGGGATGTTACAAATGGTACTAGACCGCGCCTCTTCCAGTACGGTATGGTTCGAGGATGAACCAAGCGGAAGCTGGTGGGCATGTAATGCCAGGGACGAGGCAGGGAGTGATCGCTGAGAGAAAGCAACAAGGAGCGGCTCCTACCTCCAAGCGGAGGGGTACATGAATGAACGATTACACACCCAAATGAGAGGGATCTTGAGTCTATATAGGTATGAGACTATCCAGTTAAGGAGAGCTTATATGAATTGATTGGTACTACCTATGCCACAAAGATGCATCTTTCTTTTCAGTAGCCCATCACGAAAGAACTCCATAGTTAAGCGTGCTTGACTTGGGATAATTTTGGGATGGTGAATTTCTAGGAAGTTTTCCCAATCGTGTGAGTGAGGACAAAGCGCGCTGAAAGACCCGTGTTGGTTTGTGGGATAGTCATCAATCCATAAATTAGTAGGGGATGTTACACTCTTCATTAGATTCTTCCTCATCATTAGAGGTTTTAGCAACTTGCATTGCTTTACCCTTGTTCTGTTTCAAATGTGATGACTTCAGGGCCATGGACTTGCACTTCTTTATGGATTCACCATGAACTTCAAAGAGCACAATCTCATGGGTTTTGAGTGACCCAATTAGTATGTCCAAGCCAAGAGTTTGAAGGTCTTTAGCTTCTGAGTTGTGACCTTGGGTACCCATTTGGCAATGAGGCTTCTTAGAATTTTTCTAACCATTTCAGAGTTAGAATATCTTTTGCCTAGTCCTTTAGTTGATTTATATTGTGCATAAACCTTGTGGTCATGTCATCAATACTTTCTTTCTCGGTCATTTTAAACATTTTGTATTGATGGACCAACATCCTGATCTTTGTCTCTTTGACTTAACAGTACCTTCATGCAATATATGAAGTTTGTCCAGATCTCCTTGGCCATGTCACAAGCGATAATTTTGTCATATTCTACTTTGCTTAGTGCACACGTGAATAGGTACTTAACTTTGGAGTTCAATTGAACTCTAGCTTTGTGTTTTTCTATCCACCTACTCCTAGGGACTTCTTTAGAGGTTGAAGGTGCATCATCAGTTCAGGAACTTCTTTTGTTTGAACATAATCTCCTTCTTGTATGATCTCTTACAAGTCAAGACTTATGTATTTGATGAATAGCTCCATTCTATATCTCCAATATGCATAGTCTCCACTATCAAAGAATAGTGGTCTATTTATGGAGTGCCCTTCTGCTATGTGGATGTTTTGTGCCATTTTGTAGTTGGCATCTTTGCCCTCTGCAGCCATTAAAATGTTCAACCCCTTAGAGGCCTGAGCTCTGATGTTAATTGCAAGTTGAAAAGTGCACGAGAAGAGGGGTTGAATCATGCCTGAACTTTTGTTTCTTTTTTCTGTTTCTAAAAACTCAAACAAATGCTATCAAGTAAGAACTTGAAGCGCAGTGAAAATAAATGTCAGTATACTTAGAAAGTAACTTTCTGAAACTATTAAATGAGTTTATACAAAAGGTTTTCTAGAAAACACAATATGAAAGGCATAAAGCAGTAAATAAAAGAAATTCAAGGAAGGAGAAGATACTACACCGGATTTTATCCTGGTTCGCTAATCTGCCTACATATAGTTCTCAACCACTGTTGAGTTCCATTAAAACCTTTCTCAAGCTGAGAAAGTTAGATAGTCATTATAGTATCCTTTTCAAGCTCTAACCAGTGACTAGTAGCTTATTCTCTGCTATACCTGAGTAGTTTTTGACCAGCCTCTCCAAGCTAATTCAGTGACTATAGCTCGCTCTCCTGTCACCTTACAAGTAGTCTTTGCTTAGCATCTTCAAGCTAACTCAAAGCAATCATTATAGGATCAGGGTTACAAAAGTTTGTGTTTAGGTTGAATCATTCAAATGAAGCTACACTTAAGTTTTCACATGATAAACAATAACATATTTGCAAAACTTAAATGCCTTCTTTCTATGTATTCTTCCTAGGAAGAACGTAATCTCTCAAAGAATGTAGAAAAAAGATTTTTACAGCAAACTGATTACAAGCCATAATAACTTTACAAAGAATGAAGATAGGAAATTTCTTCAGTGTTTCAGTAGTTTGATATAGCAAAAGTCTCTACATTGTAAACATTGTATCTCCTTTTATACTTGATCTGCATTATGGGTTGCCCTTGATTTGTTTTCCAAGTGACACGTGTTGATCTTTTTTTTTTTGTGTCTTGGAAACATAGTCTAGAGGAGTAGCTCGGCGTTGTCAAGAGCGGAGAAGTTGTTGTGTAATAGACGTTTCTAAGTTCACCTTCAAAAACTACTTTTTACTTTCTGAATGAGGTTCTGAACTTTTCCTTCTAGAAGTTGAGGTAGTTGACCAAGTTGGAAGAAGAGATGTCATGTAGTCCTTAAACGGGTTTGACTTTAATTTGAATTTCAAAAAATCCCTCCTTTTCCTGCAAAGTGCACCATTTCCTGAAACATGCTTTCTGAAGTGTCATCTAACTTTTGGGTTTTTCTTTGATCTTCTACTCTTCAATCATAACTTGTTATTGATGATATGATTACGATCATGATGATTTAAGATGGTAGTACACACTTGCTTTAGAGTTGGACTGAAATCTTCACTTGAATTGCACTTTTTGAAGTCACGTGCTACTTTTTGAAGATCTGAGCCTTGGTTTCTTATACTTGAGAGTTTTCTTTAATCCGTTTAGCATATATACGTTCATTCCATAATATAGTTTTCACTTTTGTTAAGTCCAAGTCTCTTCAAATGAGATTAAACATGTTTACACATGTCATTGTGAAAAAAAAATTCTCATTTAAGAGGCATGTATGCTAATATGGAAAGACGTATTTGTTGCTTCAAGAAACTTAGAAAAATATTAGTCCTTCTTCAAAGTATTTTCTCGAAATTGGTTATGTTATCACTTTAATATTTAGCACTAAAGCTTTTTGAAGGGTTTTGGAGCTAACACTTTTGTTGTGCATAAACAATGATTTTGTCATATTCAGCTTTACTTAGTGCACATGTGAGTAGGTATTTAGCTTTGGAGTTCAACTGAACTCTTGCTTTGTGTTGCTCTATTCACCTACTCCTAGGAATCTCTAGTAAAGTGGCAGATCCATCTTTAGCTCCTAGAACTTCCTCTATAAGGGTATAGTCTCCTTCTTGTGTTATCTCCCACAAGTCAAGACTTTTGTATTTGATAAACAACTCCATTCTATCCCTCCAATAGGCATAGTCTCCACCATAAAAAAATGGTGGTCTATTTATGGAGTGTCCTTCTACAATACATATGTTCTGTGCCATATGTCCTTAAGATCTTAACCTCTGCAATTGTTTGACTACTCAACGCCTTAGAGGCCTGAGCTCTGATACTAATTATAGGTTGAAAATAGCACGAGAAAGGAGTTGAATCGTGCTTTAAATTCTCTTGTAGATTCTGAAAAACATAAACAAAGTCTATTAAGTTTTCACATGATAACGTGTACCATGTGAAATGTGTTACCAACATGATATAAAGTGCTTGAATGAGACTGAAGTACATTAATAATACATCTATGTCAGTTAAGCATATGGTTTAATGCACATGCATGTTCATTTTATCATGCCTTCTAGCATAGAGTAAAATAGCTTCCCTTGATGCATCTTTTATGTTAGGAGCTCATGTTTACTAGCATCAAGTTTCATACCCTAGGTACACATGTCCCTAGACAAGTTCCATACGGCCCTAAGGTCCCAGAGACTACCTCCTGGGAATTCAGGAAATGTGAAAAGGCAAAAGGGTGCAGATTGGGTGTTATCCTAGGATTCTACAGAATCACTAAAGGAGGTGGCAATGTGAGTGGACTCAATATCATAGTGCAAAATAACGTAGTTTCATAAGTGAGATCCCCACCTTTATAAAACACCTCCAAATTGGGAATCCACACTAGAAACCAAAACCCTTTGTTTCAAACACTTATCTAACCCTTTTCTCTCAATCCATTATCAATCCTTCTCCTTCTAAGATTAAAGGTAAAGATTTGTTAGTTTTTGCTATCTTCTTAAGCTCCATTTCATGTTCTATGCTATGGGTATCTTTGTTTCTCATTGTTTTCAAGTCTGGGTGCTCTTCTAATGTTGTTAGAGTTATTTTAGAGTTATCTAGAGGTGATTAGAGTTTGATCATGAGTCTATGTTGCTTTATGGCAGTTATTAGTGTCATTCCATGCTCTCAAGGTCAAGTTGGTGCTGCCCACATACCCCCGACTCCAAACGGTGAATGGGCTCAAACTCATGGCCTTACTTTTAAGCATTATGAGTATGTTTTATGCATGATAATTGTTAAATATGAAATTAGAAATGAAAGTATAATTATATATGATTTTGCAAGTATGGCAAGCTAGCCAAAGATTATGATTTTGAGTATAGCATGAAAACATGTTTAGAAAACCATGGGACCATGATTGGTATATTGTATGTTATGAAAATGTTTTATGTGCATGCCCAAGAGATTTATTACTAGAATATATGATTTAATAACTTGCTATTTTATCAAACACGTTTTAAGAAGTTTATGATATCTTTATGCTTTAAGACTTGAGGTTTCAAGTATTGATTTTAGAGTATCAGTTAAGATATTTTGGCAAGAATGTCAAATAGAGTATGACTTAGTTTATGAATAAAGATGTTATTATAATGCTAAAGTTTAATGATTATGAACCTTTCCATTTCAAAGTATGTTATTAGAATTATTAAGTTATGAAAAGATGTTAGCTTGAGAATAAGATTTTAGAAATCCTTTTATGATACTCAGAAATATGGAATTCAGCATGACTCATAGCAACTACCAGATACATATTCTGTGTAACACCCTCCTAATTACCATGTTCTACTCGAGTATTGACATAAAAATTAGCAGAGTATTACTTACGTTCAAAAACTATACTAGTCGAAAGACAAGGTACTAAAGAGATTTAGATACATATGTTGCGAAACTCATTTATACATATATGAACATCATGTTTCAGTCACAGTGTGTACACTACATCAAAGCCCGATGACCCCTAAGCTAGTCAGAGACCTTGTAACAATAGGACTAGCCCTCGCCTAAGACCTAGCCTGCTCAAGTATCCCAACAAAAATAACATATAGATACAAACCTGAAAACATTTAATAGTATATTAAGCTAGGCTGGTAAAGTCCTAGCACCACACTAATACTATGTACATGCCAAAAGTCTCTAGAATCCTGATCGATCCTCCAGGAAGCCATTGGCCATCACAATGGCCTTGCCTCCAGGGGTGTCCTGGGCCCTCAGAACGGGTTCGAGTCTAAGGAGGATGATGACGAAGGGTCGTCTGTGGAGGGGCGCAAGTGGTGCCTGGTGGGGCTACAAAAACATTGGGGTGTGCCATGTGTAGAGGCACACCATCATGGAAAATTAAGGTCAAACTCTGGGGTAAATAGAAGTGTTGAATGAACGGCTGAAGAATATGTAGGCTCTGATCTGGGAATAGGCCACAACATCCAGGGAGTCCAGGTTCTCGTAGTGCCACTGCCACTGGGGCGAGTCAAGGAAAGAATCACCAATAGCATCTGAATGCAATACAACATATATGCACATAGGGATGAGAATATTATAAAATTCTCAATAGGGTAATCCCTCATATATGATGCAGAAATCAACAATAAATGCATTCACATAAGAATACTCATGCAAGAATTATAAGCACCACCACCAAAGTATGTACATTATGTGAAATCAAGATACAACCCCAATGATGAATTATGCGTTGCTATTTGGAACCATGGAATCTCATTCCGTGCATTTTCTCTTTTTATTAACATAAGGAAGGCTTAATATCACATCAAGAGGTGTCTGCATTAAACAATTTCACAAAGGACAATAGACTGTAGGACATGAGCTCATTCCTACTCGTGATCATCGGACTTCATTTTTTTCCATTTCCGAATCACACACAATTCTATTCCTAGCCGATACGTCTATCGATTGATAAATTTCTGGGGAAGCCCTTATTATTGCCTTCCCTCTCTCACCCATATAAGCCTTGTCTCTATTTTTCCCATATGTTAAAACATGCACAAGGGAAATTTATACATTCTCTTTGGCATATACTCGCTTTATGTACTTTTCCTTTTCTTTTCTCAAATGCATGTATAACCAATATGTAGGCATTCATTTACAAGGAATTTCCCATTCTTTTCTCATGAAGCAATCATTAAGGTCCATAGCATGCATTCATTTACATTCTAGTTAAATCACAAGTCATTATATCACTAAATCAATACTTGGATTCAATTTCAGCAAGTTGGCAGAATTTATGTTGAAGTAGCAAGATTTATTTTCCCTACCACATGGCCGATTTAAGGGCCACAAAATTCTCCATGACACTTCAATGTGTCTAAGAAGTCCTATAAAAATTTTAATATAAACGGAGCTTTCTAACTCCTTCAGTAAATTGTACAATTTTAGTGGTCAGGGACCATCAATTCATTGATTAGACCAAGGTTCCCACAATTTTTAACCCTAGCAAATGATTGAACCAAGTCACAATAAAATTTACATGACACTTCAATATGTCATTGAATTCTTGTAAAAATTTCAAAGGTTTATTCAATCATTTGCTATAGTAATAAAATCGGGCAATTTTATTGCTTCAGTTTCAACAATTAAGACAACATTAATCTCATTTCGGTTTCTGATTTTTTTGAAGGTAGTAAAACTTAACATCACACCCAAGAAAATTCATGGGACTAGTCCAAGATGTTAACTTGGACATATAAATTTTTCAACTCACGAAAATTACTACAACATGCCCAGAAAATCGTGACTATACCTCCAAGAGACCCAAAAATCCAGCAGTATCACTCAACATCTTTTTGATAAAAGTGACTTCTATCATCATCCACACATACTACCAAAATTAATACATCAATATAAACATAATATCAACCAATATAAAGAGAAATTTCAGACTTAGCTCACTTAAAACACATCAGAATAAATTGGACAAGAAAAGGCGAGAAAACCCTACTTTGAGGGCTCTTGAGCTCTATGCTCCAAAGGGTGCTCTATTTGATTTCTCTTCACTTTGAGGACTCCCAATCAAACACCAAACCTCCCCTAAGCAGTGAGAAGTGAGGGATCAAAGTGAGAATTGGTGTAGGATTGAAATTTTAAACGGTTAGATTGTGGGGATTGAAGTGTAGATGAAGTTTTGTGAATGAAGTTGGTAATTTTAACAACTCTAAACTAAGGTTTTTGGGTTTGCAAGTTTAGAACTCCTAAGGAATGAAAATGGTGGCTGAAACTTCTGTTGGTGATGATGGCCGAACAAGGAGGAAGGAATTAATGGAATTAGGTGGTTTGAATTTATCTTATAATAAGTAATATCATTATTGTAATATAAAGTCAAATTGCTTTATAAAAGAAACTAATGTAAACGCTAGGATTTAATCTTGCTTTGCAAGATTAAATCTTAGCCTTACACTTAGCTAAGCAAGATAAGCATTATCCATTAATAAGAATTCACTGTCTTTGATGTTAAAAATTGCACACGAAATTTTACCGAACGGGTAAACATCATCCTCGATTAAACCAGGTATAACCTGAAAATTAATTCTAAGTATAAAATTTTCATTCCCACTTATTCCTAACCTTATTCCCATGTTTTCCCAATTTCGGCACTGCGGTCCCGAATTAAAGTTTTGGCTCTTTTGGCGGGGTTATGGGGCCCACAAAATACTATTCACTTCTTTTTTTTTTTTGGTTCGAACATAAAGTCATTCTCATCATTTCTATGTAGAATCTTAATATTCGCATTAATAAATCCTCAATTAATTTATAAAGAAAATTAGGGTGTTATATTCTGTGGTTGGAAATTAATTACCTCAAGCGGGTGGTCTCTTAGGCATGATTTCACAATCACAGTTATGTTAAAGTCAGGTTGTTAGAGTTATAAAAGTCCAAAGCTTTCAGAGTTTCAAAGGTTTTCATATTTAAATGATTTTATTTATACTAGATGTAACATCCCCTCCGCTTTATGGATTAATGACTGTCCCCAAAAACCAACACGGGCCTTTTCAACGTGCTTTGTCCTCACTCACACGCTACTTGGGAAAACTTCCCAAGAGGTCACCTATCCCAAAATTACCCCAAGTCAAGCACGCTTACCTGGAGTTCTTTTGTGATGGGCTACCGAAAAGAAAGATGCATCTTTGTGGCATAGGTAGTACCAATCAATTCATATAAGCCCTCCTTAACCTATAGTCCCATACCTATAAGAACTAAGATCCTTCATTTAGGTGTGTAATTGGTTCATTCATGTACCCTGGGCTGAGAGGAGGAGCCTCTTTGTCTGTGCTTTCTCACACCGACGATCACTCCTGCCTCATCCGGGCATTACATGCCCATAAGCTTCCGCTGGTTCGTCCCAGAACCACACCGTCCTGGGAGAGGTGCAAGCTCTGATACCATTTGTAACATCCCCTGTTGCTTTATGAATTAATGACTGTCCCACAAACTAACACGAGTCTTTTCAGCGTGCTTTGTCCTCACTCACACGCTACTTGGGAAAACTTCCCAGGAGGCCACCCATCCAAAATTACCCCAAGTCAAGCACGCTCGAACTGGAGTTCTTTCGTGATGGGCTACCGAAAGAAAGATGCATCTTTGTGGCATAGGTAGTACTAATCAATTCATATAAGCCCTCCTTAATTGTATAGTCTCATACCTATAGGTTTAGATCCTCTCATTTAGGTGTGTAATCGGTTCATTCATGTACCCTCGGGCTGGAGGAGAGCCGCTCCTTGTCCGTGCTTTCTCGTATCGATCACTCCTACCTCATCCCAGGCATTACACTAGAGATCTTGTGATTTATGGAGTAAAGTATTTATATATGATAGAGTTTTAACTCAGAGAGCCTAACACAGAGTTTTAGAGAAATAATTGGTTTTTATGATTTAGAATCTAGATGGTAGCTATAGAGAAAAAAGCTGAGTTAAGCTGGAAAAATGATCATTAACCTTGGTATCAAGTTTTCCTTAGAGGCAATCTCAGAGCAGAGATGGTGCCTAGTTAGGTGTCCGATTTAGATCCTTGAGGGATTATAGAGAATTTGTTATGTCATAGTTGACATGCATAACCGGAATGTATATTGTTATGCAATGCATAACTGAGCGATCTCTATTTCTCTAGAATATTGTTATTTATGTTTTTGGGATTATTAATGCTTTTAGAGAATATTTTATTTAATAGCTATTGTGCATATGTATGGAAAATAATTTCTCATTAGAGTAAGAATTTAGATATGCTTTTCTATGAATTTATAAAACAGAGATATGTTTCTATATGGTTATGCATATAAATATCCAATGGTTTATGATTGTTGCATGTATATTGCATATTGTATATTTCTTGGTTGTCCCATGTAACACCCAAAAAATTATTCAAAAATTAATTTGATCTTTATTAGTCATAATTTAAAAAATCTAAGTTTTAGGAATGATGAGGATGACCCAATGAACGTGTTAAAAAAAATTTCCGGGTGTAAATAGTAACCTTGCAGGCCAGGTGGCCCGTGGAATGGCTAAAACCAGAATTCGGAACAGGAATATCCAGGACTGAGAAAAGAGAGGATTAAGATTAGAAATAGTTAGAAATAAGGATTTTATACCTGGAAAATAATTTTGGGTCACGTTTGATTACCCAGGTACAATGTTTTACCCGTTCGGCAAAATTTCAGTGTGCGATTTCTAACACGAAAGATAGTTTAATCTTATAAAAGGATAATGTCTATTCTTTATATGCTAAATGGAAGACTAAGATTTAATCTTACATTACAAGATTAAATCCTAGCCATCATTTGTTTTTCATTTCTTTAAAGGGTTATTCATTAATATTACATAATGTTTACATTTATAGCAAGATAAGTTAAAACCACCAAACTTACCATTGAAGCTTACCATTCTCAGCCAAGACAAAGAGAACAACCCCCTCCATTGTTTCTTCACAAAAATTGTAAAAACTTGAATTCAAAACTCCATTTTCCTAACCTAGACTTGATAAAACCACAAACTCCCTTCACAAAACTTATTCTACTCATCAATACCTACCAATATAACCGATTGAAATTTCAATTCCTTACTAATCCTCACCTTGATATCTCATGCCTCACTTATTAGGAAGGGTTTGGGGTTGATTTGGTGACCTTGAAGTGAAGAGAAACTATTTGGAGCCTCCTTCAAAGTAGGGGTTTGTGTTCTTATTTGTTGTGATTCTGTTTTCCAGATTTTCACCTCTTGGAATTTTGAATTTTCTAGTTCTAATGTATAATTTCACGTAGATATACATGTAATTGCATAGGTGGAGTAGTTTGGGGTTGTGGAAAAATCATTTTTGTCAAAAGGAGTTTTATAATACCTTGCTGGAATTTCGATTTTATTATAGGCAATGAGTGTTCACGAATTTTTGGTACAATAGTAGGAATTTTTATGAGCTAGAAAAATTATATGTTGAAGCTAACATATTAAGACAACTCCATGATTTTTCTTGGGTCATGTTAAAAACTTTTTACTGCTTAAAAAATAAAATCATGAACTAAAATGATACCTGTGTTATCTTAATTGTTAGAATAGAAGCTGTGAATTTTACTAATTTTGTTACCATAGTAAATGATTGATTTTTCCTTTGAATTTTTTACAGAGTATTGAAAATATCTTGAAGTTCAACCATGATTTTTATTCTAAATTAATTCAGTCATTTGCTAGGGTTAAAAATTAGGAATTTTGAATTTTCAGCTAAGACTTAGTAGTCTCTGACCACCAATTTGTCTAATTTTGTTAACATAGTTAGAGAATAATTCTGGCTTTGAAATGTTTAAAGGACCCTATGGACACATTGAGGTGTCATAGAGAATTTTTATAGGCTCTGAATTGATTGTTTGATGTGCAAATAAATTTGTGCTACAATGGTGTGAAATCTACCCAATTGCTGGAAATGAACCCAAACCTAGAATTGTAATGTAATGGCATTTTTAGTTCAAGTATGATATATATGAATGCATGCTAGTGACTTGAGAGATTGATTTACGAGGCATGATTGAAACTACATTGTCAATGAATGCCTACATATTGTTTATGCATGCATTTGAAAAGAAAAGTACATAATGCAATTATGTGAGAAAAGAGAATATATAAACTTCAATTGTGCATGTTTTGACATATGGACAAAACAAAAACAAGATTTATGTTAGGTAAAGAGCAAGCCAAAAAGAGGAACTTCCCTAGAGAAAAAGGAAAGGCAAAAAGAGGAACTTCCCTAGAGATATTATGAGTCGATAGACGTTTGGCTAGGAATAGATCTGGATAATTGAAGAGGAAAAAATGAAGTCCAATGATCACATATAGGAATGAGCTTAGTCCTTACAGTCTATTTCCCTTGCATGGTGTGATCTACTATAAATACCATGTAGTATAAACTAAGAGTACAAACTAAGTCTTTCCTATGTCGATGAAAAGAAAAATACACTGATTTGATTTCTATGGCCATAAGTGAAACCAGGTCACTTTGAGATAATTTCACTGCATTTATCATATGCATACTCATGTTATTTTGAATTATTTGCCTAGGATGATTTACAATTTATTGGAACACTTCAATATATGTGCATTAAGTGACTGAATACTAAAAGAAACTCACTTCGAAAGGATGGTTTTGAACTCTAAAATGAGTCTTTAATATGATTTGCATGATCACATTTTTTTCTTAATAACCGAAGTGGCTAGGACGATGGCGATGACATAGATTCTAGTATATATTTTGGGGATGCCCTACTAAGAATTTTATAATTCTCACCAGATATGTTTGTGTTCTGTGTCATTATAGGTTGATCCAAAGCATAAGGAGGCTACTATATGAAAGGAAATCGGATTTACAGTGGTTTAAGGCTAAAGCTTATATGGATTGTACTTAGTCATATGTTATGTCTGTAAATATAATAGAGACCAGATATGTATTGAAGCTCATAGAAGAGCTTCCTTTTATATTTACCTTGTAATTTTAACAAAATCAGTATTAGTTACTTCACAATTTGATCAATCTTGCTATAGATAATTAAGAAATGTCCGCTAATTTATAAGTAACAACTCTTAAGTATAATCTCATGACTTCAAGATGATGTGGTACTAAGGATATTACATCCCATGTAGGTGATGGGTGAGAGCTCACTCATTGAGTCTGTTGACTCACCCTCTCCTTTCCTTTTCATAGTTAGGTAGATGTTGCTTAACCTCTTAGTTGTCAACGTACTGTTGTTCTGAGTAGTGAGTCTTACTTTGGAGTAAGGCTTAGTTTAGAGCCTTGTTAGAATAGAGTGCTTTAGTAGATGTGCATCCGAGCCATGCATTATTTTCATATTATGTATTTAATTTTAGTATTTGGACACTTATGTATATGATTTCAGTTTACAAGTATGGATTTGAAATGTACAAGCTAAAGATGAATTTATGATTCAGTTAACATGTTAGATTGATTTTCAGAGTATGATTAAAATATTTTCAGAAGCTTCATATATAAAGTATTTTAGTTTTATGATTCCAGATATAAAGTTTTAAAGATTTAGATAAAGTTATGCTTTTAGAATAAGAAGTATGTTATTTTATGTATATAGAGAACTTAGAGGTCACGAGGCTTATGTGGGGATGGGATTCCTCACGTGCTAGTCACGTTTCCTAGTCGGGTTGTGACATCAAGTTTCCCTGAAATGCTATTATATTGCTATGTTTATAAGCTTGACATGTGATTGGGTGAGGGTGTTGTTGTCACGACCTGACTTGGAAATGTGACCAGCACGTGAGGAATCTCATGCCACGTAAACCTCATGATCACTGCGCTGTATTATATGCATATTTTATTCATAAAATCCGTTTAAACAAAATGTCATTTCATTTCTAATATAAATTTTTCTCTTGGAAACAAAATCTGAAACTGTAGCTAGGATATATAATTCAACTAAGTTGCTCATTTACAAATAGATTCATGAAAGCTATATCAAAATTTGAATACAAAACAAATCATTAAACTCAAAATGCAAAATATGAATCTATGGTCCGGACCTACCCGTCACATCACTGGAGCACTCTACATAAATAACTAAACTTTACATCAATGTGAAGCTCACCAAAGCTGGAAAATACTAGTGCTGCTGAAGAGGAGGAGGATCCAAGGGAGCTTAAATCTGAGAAAAGGAAGAGGGGAGGGGTGAGTTTTGTTACAAAATGATGAGTGGATCTTCACTCATAACCATAAATAATAATAATGCAATAATTACAAATCATTTCTATTTATTTTACGTAATAACCATAAAATTGTAATTCATTTCTCAAGGCATTACAAAGAGACAGATATTGGAAACGGAAGGGTGGTAGTCCCTAACAAATATGAGTCTGCAGCTAAGACTTAACACCTCAGGAATCACGTCCTGGTGAACTGATCTAGTATCAGGATAACTGCCCCTAGCGGGCCTTGGTATACCATGGTTAACGGATAACTACCGTTAACTCAAGTTTGTTTCTTGGTAATTCCCTAATCTAAAATCAACTGGAATCATAAAACGAAGTGTTCTATATGTTCTAAGTTTGACATTTCTCAGCTATTAAAATTAAACTTAAGCTTTACATATACTTTTATTAGTCATACTAGCTCTCATTATCAAAATCAACTCTAGGATTATGAAACAACTCATAATATCAAGTTAATTTCAATAATGGTCCCATGCACTTTGAAAATTCAACAATTTTCATGAGAAGCTTCAAATTCATGAATTCACATTCTAAAATAAAATGCATATAGTTCCATATTGTATAAAAGCTCAAGTTCAAATTTCTAAACACTTTGTAAAGCTGGAAAATAATTTATATAATGATCAACTTAGGGCCATGAGATCAAACCCATTCACCTGGAGGGGTGGAATGGGAAGCACCAACACCACTAAGACTCCTGGGAGGAGGGATAGCACCAATGTCTACCATTACAACGATAAAACTCAATAAGAAATCTATGGTTGCTCCTAGATTACTCTAAAACAACACTAACAACATTGGGAGAGCACCCTCACTTGACAACAATGGAGAACAATAATAGCTCAAACCTAATAACATAAAAGAATGGAAGAAAAGAAACCAAAATCTATCAACATAAACATACCTTTGATCATTTGGGGAGCTAGATTGGAGAGGATTTGGGAGAAAGAGAGGAAATGAGGGTTTGGAAGTGTTTGGTTTTGGTTTCTGAATGGGAAAAATCGAAGGGAAGGGTCTAAAAAGGTTGGGAGGCTCACTTATCAAAACTGATCGTTTATCACTATGCTAACATCGAGCCCACTTCCTGCAGCAAACTTGGAGAAGCAATCACTCATTGCAGTGAATACATCTCGCCAGCGAGACTCCTGCCTCTGCCTCACTACAGGAGGTACACATGAGGCATCATGAGACTTTTCCATCACTTTCTCTTCACCTCACCTATATCAGGTACACACAAACGGTCCCCAAAGTGCAACACACCCTCCACATCAATTGAAAACTCGTGATTCTCTCCTCCTGCACATCCTCCCTACGCTTCACTAACTTAGGGTCTTCCCTTTGCCGTGCTTTAATTTCCTCCACTAGGGTTGACTAGGCCCTAATGTGAGCAAGAAATGCTCCTAAATCACCCATGCCAAACCGATCTCCTTTAGCCTCTAACTCATGGATATCCTCTATCAACGATGTTCTCAAGGGTATAATGAGGGCCAAACTACCCATAGACTTTCCGCTCAAGCATCAGCTACCACGTTGGCCTTGTCTGGATGATACGAAATCGTGCAGTCATAGTCCTTAACTAACTCTAGCCATTTATGCTGCCCTGAGATTCAGATCCTTCTACTGGAAAATATACTTCAAGATCTTGTAATCTGTGAAGATCTCATAATCTCTGTATAGATAGTGCCTCCAAATCTTCAAGGCAAAGACCACTGCCACCATCTCTAGATCATAGGTCGGTAATTCCCCATGCCTCTTGAGTTACTCAGAAGCATACTCCACAACTCGACCATGCTGCATAAGGACATAGCTGAGTCCTACTCTCGAGGCATCACAGGATACTAAGAAACCACCCATGCCCAAAGGCAAAACCAACATTGGACTTGTGGTCAAATAGGTCTGAGCTTTTGGAAACCCTCTTCACATGCATCTGACTCTGAAACTTAATATTCTTCTTGGTTAACTTGGTCAATGGCGCTACTATTCTTGAAAAGTCCTTGACGAACCTCGATAGTAACTTGATAAAACCAAGAAACTACGGATCTCTAACACTGTAGAGGGCCTTGGCCGCTTCAACTTTCTTTGAGTCCACTAGAATACCATCCTTGGACACTATATGTCCAAGAAATGCCACCTAATCAAGCCAAAACTCACACTTGGAGAACTTGGCATACAACTAATTCTCTCTCAAGGTCTGGACGACAATCCTCAAGTGCGCTCATACTCCTCCTCGCTCCTAGAGTACACTAAGATATCATCAATGAAGACAATCACAAAGTGGTCTAGGAATGGCTTGAAAACCCTAGTCATTAAGTCCATGAAGGTTGCAGGGGCATTGGTTAACCCAAAGGACATCACTAGAAACTCATAATGTCCGTAGCAAGTCCTAAAGGCCGTCTTGGGCACGTCCTCGCCCTTAATCTTCAACTAATGATAACCTGAACGTAGGTCGATCTTAGAAAAGCACCTATCCCTTGGAGCTAATCGAACAAGTCATCAATGCATGGCAAGGGTCCTGTTCTTGACTATCACTTTATTCAACTGCCGGTAGTCTATGCACATCCTCATAGACCTATCTTTCTTCTTCACAAACAAGGCCAGGAGCACCCCAGGGCAAGGTACTTGGCTGGATAAACCCCTTTTCAAGCAATTCTTGCACTCTCCTTCAACTCATTCAACTCGCTAGAGCCATCAGATATGGGGAATAAAGATAGGCCTAACCTCATGCTCAACCTTTATCCCGAACTCCACCTCACTATCTAGTGGTACACCCAGGAACT
The DNA here is from genome assembly GCA_030441495.1 of Dalbergia oliveri. NCBI lineage: Eukaryota > Viridiplantae > Streptophyta > Magnoliopsida > Fabales > Fabaceae > Dalbergia > Dalbergia oliveri. Next base: position 5,925,914 of record JAMLFY010000013.1, on the reverse strand, counting down.
TTCCTGAACACATATGGGAACTCACATCTTTGACTTGGAATTGACTCCAAGCTCAACAGCACTTCCATCTTCTTAAACTAAAAATCCACAACTGCCCTTGTCCAAAAGCCACATAGCACTCATTGATGGGATCAAGCTAGAGGGAAAATAACTGGTACCCTTAAACTCTGGAAGCTCACCTCCCAGAACCTCAAACTTCACCACCTTATTATAGCAATCTACCATAGCATGACATGAAGCTAACCGGGCCATGCCCAAGATGACGTTAAAGTTGGACATGTCCAACATGTGAAGATCTGCTAGTGTCTCCATGTCACCGACCTTAACCTCATAACCCTTATATATTGACTGGATATAAATGGGATCTTCAGAAGGTACCCTAATATAAAATGGCTTCTCTAAACTAGTAGGGAATCTCTCGAATCGCATAGCAAAGAAAGGGGACACATAAGAATATGTAGATCATGGGTCAATCAAACACTAAGCCTTGAAGGAACATACCCCATAATACCTGATAACCGCATTGCAGACCGTCGTCTTGACGTGTCATGGCAAAGATGGGCTGCCCCCGCTCCTGGCCTTTACCGCCCATCCCCGCCTCCTTGGCCTCTATTCCTAGGGCCTCTGGCTCCAACTCCCTTGCCTGGAGCCACAGAGCCTTTCAGGTTATTACCAGAAGATAGTCCTAGAGTAGTAGGGTTCATCGACCCCTGGCTGGATGCTCTCCTTAATAATGGGCAATATCTCCTGATATGGCCCTACTAGCCATAGCTATAGCATCTAGAAGATCTTCACATACATTGCCCGAGTGCCTCTTCTCAAGTTTACACTCAGAGAGGGATGCCTAACACTTTGCCAACTAGGCTGATTGCCTCCCTTGCTCTGACTCATAGGCAGGAGACCAGTCCTGATAGGCTCTGAAAGGCTGCCTCACTCATTATGCCCTTTTCTGGCCTCCTAGCCCTCCCCCACTAGACCCAGCTCTACCAAGAAGATCCATGGGTCTTGGCCCTCTTGGCCTCAGCGATGCTCTCCTTTCTGCTCAGGCCACCCTCTAGCCCAATAGTGTCTACCACCTGGGCATAGTCCATGGTCCCTATATGCGGCTGTAGGCTTAAAAACATATCCTTGGGCAGTCCATGGGCAAACCGCCTTATCCTCTCCATCTCCGTCGAAGTAAACCCTCACTCTTGGGATAGATATGTGAATCTATCATCGTACTCGGCCATGGACATACCAAGAGTCATCCGAAGCCTCAAAAACTCCTCAAGCATTTGAGCCCTGAGCTCTCTAAAAGGAACCTCCATAAGAAAGTTACCCAGAACTCCTCCCAAGTTGGTGGCTCCGAATCGCCTTCCTAGAGGAACTCCTCGTACCATATACCAGCTGGGCCTCCCAGCTTGAAGCCAGCTAACTTTGCCGCCCTCTCAAATGTGATGGATAACCCGTGTGATCTTCTCTACTTCACGAGAAACTCTTGCGGATGCTCTGCCATCAAACGTCCATGCAAGGTGGGCGGATCCATCCTCCTGAAGCATTCAAGAGCGGATTATCCCGATCTCTACAGGTGGCTGAACCATAGGCTCAGCTGGCTATGGATTGCTTTTGCCTGCCGGCCAACACTCCAGGAAGGGTGGCCAATGCCCCTCCAGAACTCTGAAGCGGGTATTGAGCTCTAGAACTCGTTAATGCAAATGGGCGTACTTCCATTTACATAAACGTTGTGCTACCTATGGACACTTGCTCCAGTGACATGTAGGGAAACCTAGGCTCTGATCCTACTTTGTCATGACCCGACTTGGGAACATAACTGGCACATGAGGAATCCTATTCCCATGTAAGCCTCATGATCACCGTGCCGTACTATATGCATATTTTATTCATAAAACCCATTTAAATAAAACGTCATTTCATTTCTAATATAAATCTTTATCTTGGAAATAAAATCCGAAACTATAGCTAGGATATATAATTCAACTGAGTTGCTCATTTACAAATAGATTCATGAAAGCTATATCAAAATTTGAATACAAAATAAATCATTAAACTCAAAATACAAAATATGAATTTGTGGTCCGGGACCTTGCCCGTCACATCACTAGAGCACTCTACATAAATAACCAAACTTCACATGAATGTGAAGCTCACCAAAGCTAGAAAATACTAGTGCTGCTGAGAAGGAGGAGGATCCGAGGAGCTGAAATCTGAGAAAAGGAAGAGGAGAGGGGTGAGTTTTGTTACAAAACTCAGTGACTGGATTCTCACTCATAACCATACAAGAGACAAGGAAGAATCATACATAAATAATAATAATGCAACAATTACAAATTATTTCTATTTATTTTACATAATAACTATAAAATCATAATTCATTTATCAAGGTATTACAAAGAGAACAAATTATCTGTAAATTGAAGGGCGATATTCAGTCCCGCGAACATGAGTTCATAGCTAAGATCTTAATAGTCCCTGGCAAACTGGATCCAAGTGGACTGATCTAGTATAAGGATAATTTGCCCCTGGTGGGCCTTGGTATACCAAGGTTAATGGATAACTGGCATTAAATCAGTTTGTTTCTCTAGGTAATTCCCTAATCTAAAATCAATTGGAATCATAAAAGGGGAGTTCTATGTGTTCTAAGTTTGGCATTTCTCAGCTATTAAAATTAAACTTAAGCTTTACGTATACTTTCATTAGTCATACTAGCTCTCATTATCAAAATCAACTCTAGTCGAAATAACTCATAATATCAAGCTAATTTCAATAATGGTCCCATGCACTTTGAAAATTCAACAATTTTCATGAGAAGCTTCAAATACATGAATTCACATTCTAAAATAAAATGCATATAGTTCCATATTGTATAAAGGCTCAAGTTTTAATTTCTAAACACTTTGTAAAGCTGAAAAATAATTTATATAATGACTAACATAGGGCCATAAGATCAAACCCACTTACCTAGAAAAGTGGAACAGGAAGCACCAACACCACTAGGACTTCTGGAGGAGGGATGGCACCAACGTTTACCATTACAACGATAAAACTCATAAGAAATCTATGGTTGCTTCTAGATTACTCTAAAACAACTGCAACAACACTGGAAAGCACCCTTACTTGACAACAATGGAGAACAATAATAGCTCAAACCTAAGAACATTAAAGAATGGGAAGAAAAAGACCAAAATCTATCAACATGAACATACCTTTGATGGTTTGTGGAGCTAGATTGGAGAAGATTTGGGAGAAAGAGAGGAAATAAGGGTTTAGGAGTGTTTGGTTTCGGTTTCTAAATGGGAAAAAGCAAAGGGGAAGGGTTTAAAAAGGTTAGGAGGCTCACTTTTCAAAATTGCATCGTTTTCCACTGTGTTGACATTGGGCCCACTCACTACAGTGAGATTTACTAGCTCAGGGAACTTGGAGAAGCAATCACTTGCTGTCGAGTTTGTTCTGAGAATCTTAAGCAACAGCATGCAGTTGCATCTAGATTGTCTTAACACTTACTTATTTACATTAACTTTAGAATATAAATGTAAATAAAGAAATACCCCCTATTTGGATTCAAATAAAATATCAAAAAAATTAAAATCCTAACCATTCAAAATCCAAATGTTGGGTTTTAGTTCAAATCCAAGTTCTTGAGATTTTCTAAACTTTTGGGCTAAAAATGAAACTTTTAAAGGTTTTGTAAAATTCATTAAAAATCACTCTTCAACTTATTTTCCCTCTAAGAACAATTAATAGGACTTTTGATCCCAAGAATATGACTCTAACATATAGCCCTCCAATAAGGTGTAGGGCCTAGACTTAGTGAACTTTAGGACCCTGGGTGAGGACCCTTAGGCCATACAGAACTTGTCTATGACACGTATACATTGGGTATTACGTTGTACCTTTGCAAAATGGTTTTATGAATACTTGAGGTTTTTGGTAAATGTTTTGCAAGATTCTAGATGGAAAGATTTTCTCAAGGAGGTTTTAATAACATTGCATTACCATGAATAATTTTTAAAACGGAGAAAAGGAGAAAGTAGAAATATGTTTTACCTACGAAGACTTGAATTTCTTAAATGTTTTATGGCCCCCAAACAGTTTTGTTTTTCACAAAGATGTTTCACTTGGTCTAAAGTCAAACCACTAATATGGGTTGCATTTTTCTTTGATATGGAAATAGGAGACATGTTGGATTATATGACCATTATGCATGATTGGTTGATGATTTCTTTTAGCATAATTGAAACCTCATGTTGATGTTTTGTATGACGAGTTAAGGAGAGCTTAGATTTAAAAATCTATGATATTTAATATGCAACTTGGTAACAGGATGGTGGAGTGTGTAATGGACTTAATAAGCTAATAAGAAGCATGTTGTTTGCCTTAATTGCATGAACTTGTATAATTTGTGAACATGATTGGATGTCCTAAATGCATGTATTTACACTATAAAAGGGGTTTAGTGATGGATTAGGAAGCTAGAGGCAAAGGAGTTAGCGCATAAGGTTAAGACAAAATGTTTCAGAATACTAGAGCTTCCATGCTTGTTGGTTGCATTTTGGTGAATTGGTTTTGTTTTCCATGCATGATGCCTACAAGTAACGAGAGACTCCGCTTTTGGTTGTGCATACGGATAGAGTAGTTTAACCTCCAAGCACGGCTCTTGCATAGAGAATCGAGTTTAGAAATCGAGGACTAGGAGTCGCTGGAGTATCTGTCAATGTCAGACACAACAAAAAGAGTCTATGTTACTCTATGGAGTTGTTGGTGTCATTCCAAGCTCTCAAGGTTAAGTTGGTGGTGCCCACATACTCCTGGCTCCAAATGGTGAGTGGATTCAAACTCATGATCTTATTTTAGTCATTATGATTATGTTTGATGCATGATAATTGTCAAATATGAAATTAGAGATGAAAGTGTAACATCCTCCCAAGTATAACCTCATCTTTAAGTCATGACATTGTACTTGAGAGTTGTTACTTATTAATTAGTAGACCTTTCTTAAATATCTATAACAAGCTTAATTAACGTGTGTAATAACTAACCATAATTCTATTAAAATATATAACAAAGAAACACAACATTTATTGAATACATAGTTAAGTACAAAATGAAGCTCTTCTATGAGCTTTAATACATATATGTCCCTTATTATGTTTACATATATATAACTCCAACTAAGTACAGAAAAATAAAAACATTAACTACTAAGCTACTACAATCCTAAGCTCTTCATGTAGCAGCCCGTTGTTTCTAATCAACCTGGAGGCGACAGAGGAACAAAAAAAACACATAGGGGTGAGAATTATACAATTCTCAGGAGGGCAACTCCCTAGTTACACAATCATAATGTCATCGTCATCGCCCCAACCATTTCAGTTTATCAAGAAAATATGATCATGCAATACATATTAAAGATTAATTTTAAAGTTCTAAAATCATTCCTTCAAAGTGGGTAGCTTTTAACAATCAATCACTTAGTGCACATATATCATGAAGCTTAAACATATAGTAAGCAATTCTAATCAAGAGATTATATATGATATGATTATGCATATGCTAAATGCAGTGAAATTATCTTAAAGTGACCTGGTTTCACTTATGGTTATACAAATCAAATCAGTGCATTTTCTCTTTTTATCGACATAGGAAAGACTTAGTTTATACTTAGTTTATACTACATGGTATTTACAGTAGATCACACCACACAAGGGAAATAGACGCTTATCAGGACTGAGCTCATTCCTATAAGTGATCATCGGACTTCATTTTTCTTTTTCTGAATCTCGCATAGATCTATTCCTAGCAGATATGTCTATCGACTCAAAATATCTTTATGGAAGTTCCTCTTTTTGCCTTCCCCTCATATAATATCTCTAGGGAAGTTCCTCTTTTTGCTTTTCCCTCATTCAATCTAAGTCTTGTTTTTGTTTTGTCCATATGTCAAAACATGCACGATTGAAATTTATACATTTTTTTTCTCATATAATTGCATCATGTACTTTTCTCTTTTCCCAAATGCATGCATAAGCCATATATAGGCATTCATTCACAATGCAATTCCCATTTATGTTTCATAAATCAATCTTTAAATTGTCTAGTATGCATTCATACCCATCATACTTAAATTAAGAGTCATTATATTACCAAATCAATACTTGAGTTCATTTTAGCACAATTACAGCATGTTGGTAGAATTCAAGCCTAAGGAGTATGATTTATTTTGCATAACCAACGTCCATTGCAAGGGCTATAAAAATTCTCAAAGACACCTCAATGTGTCTACAAGACCCTGAAAATTTCAGAGTAAAAATCTCTAACTCTGTTAACAAAATTAGAAAAATTTGGTGGTCAGAAACCACTCAACCTTAGCTTATAACTTGAAATTCATAATTTTTTACCCTAACAAATGATTGAATCAATTCAAAATAAAAATCATAGTTACACTTGAAGATATTGTCAACACTTTGTAAAAAGTTTAAGGAAAATTCAATCATTTGCTATGGTAATAAAATTAGAAAATTCCAAGCTTCAGTTTAACAATCCAGGCAGCAAAGTTACTATCTCGGTTCTTGATTTTTTTTTTAAGTATTAGGATCCAAATCAGAACTCAAGAAAATTCATGGATCTACCCTAGGATGTTAACTTCAAAATATAATTTTTCTAACTCATAAAAACACCTACAATTCACTCAAAAAATTTGTGATCAGTGACTATCCATATAGAAATTGAAAATCCAGCAGCATGGTTCAAAATTTCTTTCCATAAAAATGACTTTTCATAACATCAAACCACTCCACCAAAATTAACACATCACTATCAGTATATTATCAACTAATTCAACTAAAAATGTTTAGTGAAATTAGTAAGAAAATCACAAAAATAGAGTTGAAGCAAAAGAAGTTTAAAATGCCCTACTTTGGTGGCTTTAAGGATCTTGGCTTCAAGGATATTCCAAGAGTGTTCTTGCTTACTTCAAGGCCACCAAATCAACATTAAACGCTTCCCTGAATAGCAGATGGTGAGCTCTCAAAGTAGAAAAGGTTGATGGATTCAAATTCTAATCGATTAGTTTGGCAAATATTGAGGAGTGGAACAAGTTTTGTGAAGAGAATTTGTGGTTTTATCAAGTGTAGGTTAGGAAAATGGAGCTTTGAAATCAAGTTTTTATGGTTTTTCTTTGTGAAGAAGCCATGGAGGGTGTTGGTTCTTTGCTGGCCGAGAATGGATAGCTTGATGGAGAAGTTTGGTGGTCTTAATTTATCTTAGGATAAAGTAGCATTTATGTAATAGTAATGTATAATTCTTTAAAGAAAAGAAAAACAAATAGATGGCTAGGATTTCATCTTGTAAAGCAAGATTAAATCTTAGCCATTCACTAAGTCAAAATGGATATACATTACCCTTTTGTAGGATTAAACTATCTTTTAGTATTAAAAATCGCACACTGAAATCTTACCGACAGGTAAAATACCATACCCAGGTAATCAAACATTGCTCGAAAATTAAATTCAGGTATAAAATCTTCATTTCCAACCTTAGCACTATATTTTCTCAGTTTTGGGTATTTCTAGGTTCAGAATCTAGGTTTTGACTATCTCGATGGGCCCATGGGGCCTACAAGGTTACTATTCATCCCGGCTTGAATTTTTTTTTTAACACATCTGTTGGGTCATCCTCATCATTGCTAAAACTATCAGATTTTTGAAATTATCACTAATAAAACTCAAATTAATTTTTAAATAATTTTTAGGGTGTTAGAAAGTATGAATAAATATGATTTTACGAGTTATGCAAGCTAGTAAAGATTACGATTTTGCCAATAGCATGAAAAATGTGTTTTAAAAAGCCATGAGACCATGATTGATCCATTGTATGTTATGGAAATATTTTATGTGCTCAAGTTTAAGAGATTTATTGAAAAATATATGATTTAGCAAGTTTACTAAAGTTATCAATACATTTCATGATTTTATGATATGGACACATTTTCAAGAGATTTCAGAAACCTTTTAGAGTATCAAGTTGATTTATCATGGACAAACATAGAACAGAGTATGATTTAGCTTTTGAATACATATATTATTATCATTTCAGAGTTTTGTGATTATGAACCCTATTGGTTCTGAATTATAGTATTAGAGTGACCAAGATTATGAAAAAGGTTAGTTTGAGAAACGGCTTAGAAATTTAGTTTTCATAATACTTAGGAGTATGAAATTCAGTATGTTTCATAGCAATTGCCAGATACATATTCTATAAGCTTGAAATTGGAATGCCTGGAGCGGTGATCCCTTGGGCATGATTTTTACAGTAAGTTATATTAAAGTCATATTATTAGAGTTATATGAATCCAAATCATTTAGAATTTTAAGAGATTTTAGATTTAATAGGATTTTGTCAAACTAATTTAGACGATAGAGATAAAGAAATAGACAATGAGTTAACGGCTGCGAGAGATCATTAGCCTTGGTACCAAGTTATCCCTAAAGGACAATCTCACCTTAGAGTAGAGATGAAACCTAGTTAAGTGTCCAATTTGGGTCCTTGAGGAATCCAGAGATTAGAGAATTTGTTATGCCATAGTTAACATGCATAATAAGAGAATTTGTTATGCTATATTTAATATGCATAACTAGAGAAATTCAGAGATAGTTATTATTATTACTATGTATATATTTATCATGTTTAGCAAATATTCTTTCTTAGGGTTCTACCGCACCATTAGTTAAAATATTTCACGATTGATTATGAATTTAGAAATGCTTGCTTATGAATTTGTGGAATGAAAAGTGTTTTCCTAGCTAGCTATGTATATCAAATGATTTGTGCTTGCTGCATGTATAGTGCATTATGTATAGCCTTGGTTGTCCCATGTGGGTGATGGGTGAGAATCCACTCACTAAGTCCATTGACTCACCCCTCTCCTTCTTCCTCATAATTGTAGGTATAGATATCGTTTTCAGCGAGGAGAGATGAGCTATTCTATGGTGAGCCTTATTTTAGAGTAATGCTTAGTTTAAGCTTATGTTGAGTTTTAGCGTGCTCTAGGAGATGTGCAGGTAGGATTTGAGTCATGCATGTATTTTGAGATATTGTAGTCATTTTCAAACTTTATGTATTTCCCTATATGTTTCCAGAGTTCAAGCATGAATTTGAATTGTAAGCTATGACTAATGATTTAGTTTTCAAGTGTTAAGCGGATTTGTAGATTTAAGATTAATATTATGTGATGAAACGTTTATGATTTCATGGTCAGCGGATTTGGTTAAAATGTTTTTAGAGCTTGAATATTAAATACTTTCAATTTTGTGAATTTATGGAGAAATGGTTATTGATTTAGAAGAAAATCATATTGTAAGTATAATACTATGATAAATTATGCTTTTAGAGAGTCTTGTAGGGAAGGCTTATGTGGGGATGATATTCCTCACATGCCGGTCACATTTCCAGATTGGGTCGTGAAACATGTGTTGATCTTCTTTTTATGCCATTGGGAATGCCATCTAGAAAACTAGCTCAGTGTGTAGAACTACTTTTGCAGTTATAAAGACCGTTGTCAAATACGATTTTTGAGTGAAGCTTCAGAAACTACTTTTTACTTTCTAGATGTGGTTTTTAAACATTTGCTTCTAGAAGATGGGACAATTAACTAAGTGAAAAAGTAAGATGTTACTGTCAGCCCTTTTTGAGACTTGACTTAATTTAAAATTTGAATCTTCCCTCATTTTCTACAAAGCGTGCAAGGTTTCTGAATACACGTGCTTTCTAATTGGGATTTTTAGTTTTTGATCTTCTCATTGATCTTCATTTCTTCAATCCAAGCTTGATACAAATCTTCTTATCAAGATTGAAAATTATAATCACAACTTCCTTCAGAAACATAATACTTCTTTTACTAACGTAGTACTTTCTGAATGCGTGAACTTCTTTCTGAAGATCTGAATTTGGTTTCTGATACTTGACATTCCTTTCTCATATATCTCACATACTTAAGTTCGTTGTTAGATCTAATTTTCACATCATTAGGATTTTGAATCTGTTACAACGTACCCAAAGGGCACCACAACAAAATGACAACAAATAAAAATTTATTCCTAAAAGAAATAAAATAAAATGGAGTCACCACCAATTTTAATTTTGACAAAAATTAGAAAACCATTCGATTTGGCAAAACTAGTCTTTTAAAAGGATATGGGTCTAGGAGTTTAATTATGATTAGAGAAGGGTGAAAACTTAATTCCACTGCACCCCTAATACATTTGTATAAATACAGTTACCTTAGAGTTCGTTATGCAAATTAATTTATAACTTTAATAATATTTATTTTTCCCCAAAAAAATATAACAATTATATACAAATAAATAAATGAATAAATAAATAAATAATAAGTAGAAGAAGAAAACAACATTTGAAGAAAAATTAATTTTGGCTTGATAGTTATGGGCTATGCCAAAGTATCCTTGGTGCAAGGAGGAACTTTAAGTCATATCGTTCTTGTAGAAAATAATTATGTGTTTGATGAATTTTAATTAAAAAAGAAAATAAAAAAGTGTGTTGGTTGATTTTAATTTTGAAAATGGATTTTTTAATGACAAGTTATAAAAAGGAAATCTGCTCCTTGTATAGGATTAAAGTTAGTACTAAGCTACTCAATAAACCTTTACATTTCAATAATACATGAAGGAGGTGCCCACCTTTCTATCATGACTGTAGACTATTGCACATATAAAAAATTATTTTATTTTGGTTTTTTTATTTAAAAAGATCCAAAATTAGAATACTCAAGATTTGAAAAAAAAGACACACAAACGTAGCCTGAATTAAAAGCAAGATCTAGCCCAAATACCCTGATTCCTAAAAGCTAGAAAATAACTAAACAAAACCTAGTAAAAATAAAAAATAAAAAAAATGGGCCTTGACTGAAAAGGAAGAAAATGAAGTAAATAAAATAAAACTAAAACATAAAAGTAAAGATTGAACCTACTTTATTTAACCATTGTAACATGGAAACAAGGAAGAAACGAGACTTTAAGGAAATGATGGCACAGAGGGCGGCTTTAAAGATGACCACCATGGCGGTGGGCGGCCGTCACCGTAGGTCAGGTGAAGGTGTGAGCACAGGCGATAGTTGGCTCTTCGATAGCACGGGAGGGGACTGACGGGTTTAACGATTGAGACTGGAGACCACAAGGGTAGCTGGATGCGAACTTCGAGAGATAGTGGCCGTGCGAGGAAGAAGCTGCAAACAAGGGGCGGATGCTTCATAGTTTTGCTGTGCTTCTTGGGTTCTTGGGTGAAGGGCTATGATTTGGTTTGTGGGTTTGTTATGATAATAATGGTGGTGATGGGCTTGATTTGGTGAGAGGGTTGTGATAATGATGATAAGCTATGATTTTTTTTTATTTATTTAGAGGGTGGCTGTAGTTTGGTTTCTTTTCGGGGTGGCTATGATGAGGGTGATAATGGTAGTGATGAAGGTAATGGAAGAAAGGGAGTCTGAGTATATGGGTGTTTCTTGCTTCTTCTTTTTTTATTGTGCATGATTAACTATTATATAGAGACTAGATTAGAGAGATTTTGGGAGTCAGTTAGGGTTGAGTCAGTTAAGATTTTGATTTAATTTTTTTTTTTTGTCAGCTGAGATTAAATTTAAATTCAAATGCACACAAAAAGGAAAGAAAAAAGAAAAATAAATAAGTAAATTGAAGACAAAATATGGTGTTCACAGTTGCCCCTCTTTACTTGTTTTTTACTCAGATAGTATAAAAATGGTAGTTTTTGATATTTTGGTTGTAAGAAACTAGTAACGAAATGAACACATAATTTTGTTTCAACCTACATGTGAAAGTGTGTGAAGAGTGAACGCATAAAAGTATGTGAAAAATGAATGCATGATAGTCCTGGAAGAATGTGAAAGTAAAACTTGATGGTGCTGAAAGTATGTGAAATTAAATTGACATGTTAAAAGTATGTGAAAGTAAAACTTAATAGTGCTAAAAGTATGTGAAATTAAATTGACTACGATGAAAGTATGTGAAAGTAAAGACTTGACAATGCTAAAAGTATGTGAGTGTTTAAAGTATGTGAAATTAAATGTCTGATAGTGTTGAAAGTATGTGAAAGTAAAGACTTGGTAATGCTGAAAGTATGTGAAAGTAAAGACTTGATAATGCTGAAAGTATGTGAAAGCAAATGATTAACATGTTCATAGTATGTGAAATTAAATGTCTAATTGTGCTGAAAGTATGTGAAAGTAAATGATTGACATGTTTAAAGTATGTGAAATTAAATGTTTGATAGTGTTGAAAGTATGTGAAAGTAAAGACTTGCAAGTGCTAGAAGTATATGAAAGTAAATGACAGTCTGAAAGTATGTGAAAGTAAAGACTTGACAATGTTGAATGAGGGAAATGACTTGTAGAATATTTATAAGATATAACACCCAATTTTTTTTTGAGTACGAATGACCAAAATGCCCCTGAGGTCATTTTTACCGAAATTAAAGGATAGCCAACCCGGCAACCTCAAATGGGTCAACTCAATGTTTGAAGGGGATTATAACTGTAATGTTTGATATCCGAGGTGAAAATCTCTCTGAATTTTCGGCTCAAAATGACCAAAATACCCTATAGCATTTTACGCGGGTAAAGGTGCCATTTGAGCCCAAAACTTTTCCAGGAAGTTCAGAATGATGTTTATGAGTGGTTTATGATGGTTAGTCGCCAGGAGGTCCCAAGCATTTTTAGTGCAAATTACCATTTTGTCCCTAGAATGTACAGTGAGCCTAATGATGTAATTAACCAAACCTAAGTAATATTAGGCTCTAATCGAAGGTTAATTAATTTCAATAATTAATCTAGAGTCAAAATAATTTATTAAGGTTAATTAGAACCTAAGATTGCTTAGTTAAACTCTAATCTCATTCTTTGATTCAAGATTCCTAGTCATGGAATCTTGAATAATAAATTCTCTCTCCAATTCCTTAAATCAAGGAATTGTGTCTATGATTTAATTTGACTTAAAAAGAGTTTTAATTTGTTAATCTAGCAAGATCACCCCTAAATCAAGTCTTGACAACCTTAATTGACCATTATCTCACCTAAACACTTTCTTACAAACTCCTAATCAAAACCTTAATCAAAGAAACACCTAAACACATCATTAAACCACAATTAGATGAACAAAATCTCTCCTCCCCTTGGCTGAAATGTTGGCTGAATACATACCCTCTAAATTGTGTCACATGTTGTTTTTGTTTCACTCAAAGAACTATACCTTAAGCCATACTTTGGACCATACTTGACCATACCTCCACCCATGCCTTTGAATGACTAAAGTTTGAAGATATTTTCCTCCCCAAAGGCCAAAGAAACCGTTGGCCTTCCTCCCTTTATAGCCCCATGGTTACATTTTTTATATAAATACCAAGTCTTAGAGAACTTAGTTACACTTTAGAAACCTTGCCAAGTTCAAGCTTTCTTGCAATTTCCTCACTTTTCTCTCAAATTCTCTTCATCTTGTTCTTCTTCCTCCACTACCAAAGAAACCTTTCCACCACCACAAACCACCACAAACAACCTTGAACCACCACTCCCCCACCTCAAACCACCTCTCAAACACTAAACCTTTCCATTTCCAAGCTCACACTCTCAAGGAAAATTCACCTTCCTTGAGTTTTCTTCATGGCCGAATCCTCACCACCCTCAAAGAGAAGATTTTTTCTTCTCACTCCTCAAGGAACCAAGCTTTCTTTCATCTCATTCAAGACTTCATTTGGTAGGGGTTTATTTTCAAGGTTTTGTTTACTTTCTTTAAGAAAAGTTTTAGTTTTCTCTTGGTTTTCAAAACTCTTTCTAACATCCTCTTTATTTCGGCCTTAGAGCCTTGTTCAAGAGAAAAACTTTGGCTTGATAATGAGATTTCAAGATAATGGTCTTGTTGATGCCATGTGATAAACTTCTGAAGCTTGAAACTTGGTCTTGGACCATATATGATTTTGGTTTCCTTTTCTTTTCCTAACTCAAGATTTCAGTTCATTTTTTCCCCCTCAAAGATTTCGTTTTCATTTCCTTTATTTGTACAAAGTTTGATAAAATGTCAAGTAGCTCACTAAAAGGTTTTGTTAAGAAACTTAATCACACATTTCAAAGAGCTCTAAGCTTACCCTTGCCAACCTTAAAGTTAGTCCGTTCTAGAGTTTACTCTAGATTGAAGCTCATGAGTAATAAAATGAAGAATATGAGTAGTTCTTTTATGTTTGTTTTGGTAAGTGTTGATGTTTATCTCTTAGTCCATTTTCTTGAGTTTGATGATGATGTTCAAACCATAAGACTTCTTTGAAGACTTGGTGCTAAGAACTCTAAAGCTCACTTTATATTATTAGATACATGTTGGGTTAAGGCTATTGATGTTCCTCTAAAGTCTTGCATGAGCTCTAGTTAAAATAAAATAAGTTTGCATTCATGTTTAAGTTTATGCCTTGCATATGATGTTTACTTTTTATGCCATCACTAAGCTCTCAAGAATAAATAAATGAACTTGCATTTCATGTTTAAATTTCCAAGCTTGCACTTCATGTTTATATTTCAAGTTATCACTTAATCTTTAAAGATAATAATGAGGTTACATCTCATATTTATTTTATACTCTCACTTTATTTTATAATGAAGAGTGAAACATAGTGCATAGCATGTTTAAGTTCATACCATCACTTAAATGTCTTAGAGCTCAAAGACTTGCCCAAGTATCACAAGTAAAGTCTTAGGAAATGGGAGTATTTTATGAAAGCCACCTTGGCCTTGTGATGGTGATGATGAACTTGATATGGGTTCATCTAATCATAAGTGCCAATAGCCTATGTCTTGGAATTTTTCTAAGCTTAGGTGAACTTAGAAAGCATTATGAACATGATTCTATGTTTTAAATCCTTTTTATAGGAAAAATAAATTAGCTACTTTCCTTACTCATGTTTACACGATTTTAATGAGATAAATTAGTTTCTAAAAGAGTTTTGAGTTCCTAAAATTATTCCAAGAGAAAACTAGCAACTTATATGCACTTAAAACATGAATTTATGTGATTATGTGTGATATACATTTCAGTTTCTACCTTGTTCCTTTGGCCACTATATTAATTCTGTTTTATGGAGTTAAATGTGTAAAATTGTGTTTGAGTAAGGCAAGGACCAATTTAGGGAAGTTAGGAAAGAATAAGTAACTAGAAAGGATTCAAATGAGAATTCTAGAACACTTAAACACATGCATTATAAATTCTGTTTCAGCATAATTGAACTTAAAGAAAATGGTTTATAATTAGTGGATATGTGTAGGAATCCCTAATAATTGGTTTAGGAATTGAATATAGAGCCTTAGGCGAAGACAGAACTTAGAAAGGGTCAAAGACGTAAAATCTAGAACCCCATAATCGAATTATACTATCTTGCTTAATTTATGCAATGCTATTTGGAAGAGTTAGTGAGCATAAATATTAGAAAGAATTACAAGTAGTGATCCCCTAGGTGTATCAAAGATCTATAATGGGCATTAGGATAACTAGAACACAAGTTTTAAGACCCGTAAGGGCCAAAGCATAAGATACTATAAGATAAAAGATATAACATAAGTAAGTGATCAAGTGAACATATATTTATGTTATGTTAAGAGCATGTGATAGTATTCATGTTATGTGTATGAGAATACATGAATTTATGACGTGATTGTTATGATAATGCGACATGCTGTGATTGAGATGCATAAGGATATAAGATGATGATAAAGTGGAGGAATATGTTTATATGACTTTAAAAGATTTGCTTAACTGAGATATTGCATGAGAAAATATGTGTTCGGTGAGTTATGTGGCATGACTCAAATTTGAGGAAATTCATTGTACAGCCGTTATACTACCGAATTTCCATCAAATTTGAGAGACTTAAGAAAGTTTTTCAAAGTAACATTTTAAAGGTGACATGCTGACGCATTTCTCCTACTACGTGAGGAGAAAGTAAACCCATGGGTATGGTCGTGGAGCCATACCGAAGCGGACAATGTCATTGGTCTTAACCAGTTGATGCATTTCATATACCGAGACATACTTCTCCTGCTACGGTGAGGAAAAGGTAAAACCGTAAGGGCATCGACATCAGCCTCCAAAGCAGACAAAGTCACTAGTCTTAACTAGTTGATGCATTTTGAAGAAGGAAAAAGTCCTATCATGGGTGATCCTTAGGCCCCCTACCCGTACTCGGGAGTCGGGATTATTATGATTGTGATTATGTTACGCTTATCAAGAGGATAAGTAAGAACTAGTGACAACTAGTTGAGGTATGAACTCATAACCTAGTTTTTAGGGTGGCGATGATTCTAGGTTTGATACCTTTATGTCACAAGTTTGAGAAAAGTGAAAAGGATGTGAAGTTCCATACTTACAAAAGAGAAAGGTTTCATGAGAAGTTACATGCCACTCATATGATGATAAACTATTGATGTCATGTTTTTAATTGTTTACTTGTATAAGGTATTGCCATGCATTCATATTTTGCTATGCTGCATTCATGCATTAAGATTCATTATAAAAGAAAACACGGACCTTGGATAATTACTTTTATAAAACCACATAATAAACCTTTGCATGTTAAACCTTTTCATAATAAACCCAAGGTTCCTAGGGACGTAAACGATGATATTAGGGTAGGAGGATTCCCTAGAGATTCTTTAGTAAGATTCTTACCCCTTCTATTTTCTCTTTTCCCATTACGTCTTCAGATCTCGATGGCGTTATTCGTGGTCTTCATTGACACGCCAATCTGGGAGGTGCACTTTGACCCAGACCATCAATCGTATCATTTTGAGAACGTTGTGTTGTCCGTATTTTTGCATACATGGGACGCCCGTTCACGCATCTAGTTTCCAGCTTTCATTTCACTCCTACCTCACCTATGACGATGACCTGATTTTTGAGAGGACTCGACCCGCGACGAGGACTCGTCGTGCCCGCCCTTCGGCTTTGGCGGTGTGCGACTACCCCGAGTATATTCCTCGCTCGAGGCGTTCCGAGACTGACCCAATGGAAGACTCCCCACCCACATCTATTCGGAGGGATCTGCCCTACGGTCCCCATGGACATCGGAGAGGAGTGAGGACACGTGATGAGCGGAGGCTAGCTCGACGCCTAGAGGTGCACCCACGTCGAAGAGGTCATGTTCGTCCCCCTTTCCGCTTGCACGTGCCGAGGAGCTCGCCCAGTTCATTGGGTACATACCTCCTAGGGATGAGGATCAGCCCGCCGGTATATTCATGATGAAGGATCCCTACAAAGTGCCGAGCTCGTGAGGATTCCCTTCTGCTACATCTTTTGATGGGGATGATGTTGGATGAGCACTCTTAGGTTGAGGAAGGAATACGGTAGCTGGTATCTAGTATTTTGATGCTCCCCATGTATTTTCCGTTTTTATGTATTTCTTTCTGTTACTTATGTATCGAAAGTTCAGCCTTATGGGTGTGACTCCATCTGTGCTAATTCCTATGTATTCAACTATGTTATTTAATATTATGACATTTGCTCCTATGGATGAATGTGTTCTTTATTGCTCTTAGCTTGTATGATTATGTTCTCTGCGTTTTACGATTCGCTCATGGTTGTACGTGCATGGCTCTAGTTTTGATTTAGGCTTTTCAAAATAAAAATATTTACCTATATTTTCCGCTAAATATTTTGATAAAAGGAATTTAAAAGAAGTAATAACTAATAATTAATCTTAATACGTCCTAGGCGTGTTGGGTTAAATATTAGGGTGTTACACAAGAAGACAATGATTCATGGTGCAGAAAAACAAATGCCTGGAGATGATTATGCAATTATGGTATGATGAATGATGCAATGGATGAATGTCCTAACATGATGGAATGATGAGAGAAATTTGCCCTAGTTTGTAGCATGGAAATATTGATGGCATGAGCACGATGAATGTCCTAAATGGTTTCGTGACTGAAAATGTGAATGCCCTAATGTGATGAGAAAACTTTGCACTTGATGAATAATGTGATGATGATGATGAAGCTTAAACAAGATGAGGATGCCCTAAAAAATTGCCCAAGTTTACTTGGAAATGTTGATGGCATGAGTCATGATGAGCGTCCTAAATGATTTGAGGATTCCCTAAAATTTGCCCCAATGTACTTGACACTATGAATATGACAATATTTGAATGTTGTAGTGATATGATGGCATGCAATGGAAAATTGAATGATGCGATGGCAAGCGATGCAAATGGCATGCAATGGACCCCAACTAGTCGTATGTAATCCAAAAATTTGCTTTGATTGCTTGATGCATAGAATGACTTCTTGCTCAGAAAGTTTTGTCTGATTTGACATGAGTATTATACTAAAAAAGTCGTTCAAACTATCCCATTTGATATTCTTTTGAGAGACTATGGCTTTCTTTCTCAACCCTTATCGAGTCTAGTGTGCCTAATCGTGATTAGGTCAGTTTTCACATGGACTGCCTTTCTAGGTTTTCAATCTAGTGATTCTTTTCTTATATTTTCTTCTTTTTTTTTTCTTCTTTTCCTTTTTTTAAATTTTTTAAAGGGATTTGCCATTGAGTAAAATCTTGGGATTGAACTTCCTTATCTAGTACCACTTCCCTTTATTCAGTTATAATGTCTGAATTATGCATGATTTCTTTTAAAATGGAAAAATGAATTATGTGAGATGGTAAGAGAGGAAGAAAAATGATAAGATGAGAATATAAACAATTAGACCACAATTTAAATTGACAGACATGGAAAACAGGTGGAATAAAAGCGAAGGGAAGAAAGGTGATAAACAAAGAATAAACAAGAATGAAATAAGAGATAAAAGACTGTATGGCTTTGTAGTTCTTTTCCAATTAATCCATCTGATTGATCCGTTAGTTACAACAAACGTGATTTCCGATCAAAATTTCAATCCTTTATTGGCCAAACGGACATGTAGTAATCCACGAGCTCTTCATTCATTTTAAGCCAATTAAATTGCCCTAGTTTAATGTCATTCTGGCTTCTTAACCCCTGTATCTTTGCATAGACCGCCCTTTTCGGTTTTTGATCTAGCAATCCTTGTGTTTTGTGCCCCTTTCTCTTTCTTTTGTTTTTTTTTTCTCTAGTTTTTGCCTAAGCTGCCCTTTTGGGTTTTCAACTTAGCAAGCTTCCATTTTTTTTATTATTTTTTTTTTGGCTCTAGCTTTTGTCCAAACCGCCTTTTTAGGTTTTCAGCTTCGTGAGCTCCTTTTTTTCCCAAAAAATGCTTCTTTGACAATGTAAGGCCCTTTATATGTGGGAGCCCATTTACCTCTACTATCTTCTTGATTTGGCAAGATTCTTTTCAATACCAGATCTCCAGGCTCAAATGTTCGAGGATGAACTTTTTGGTTGAAAGCTCTTGCCATCCTTCTCTGGTATAGTTGTCCATGGCAAATTGCCACCAAGCATTTTTCCTCAATCATGTTCAACTGTTCGTACTTCGCCTTAGCCCATTCAGCTTCTTCCAATTTTGCCTCAATCAAGACTCTTAGTGACAGGATTTCTATTTCCACCAGAGTCACTACCTCTATCGCATATACCAATGAGTACGAGTTGCCCTAGTTGATGACCTGACTGAAGTGCAATATGCATGCAGTGCATAAGCCAACATTTCACTCTAATCTTTGTAGGTGACAACCATCTTTCCCAAGATCTTTTTGATGTTTTTATTTGTAGCTTCCACTTGCCCATTCATCTTTGGTCAGTAGGGTGCTGAGTTGTGGTGCTTAATTTTAAACCTTTCACACAACCTTCGAACTTCTACACTATTCAAGTTAGTCCCATTATCTGTGATAATCCTTTCTGCGATCTATATCTACAAATAATGTTATTCTTCAAAAACTTTCCCACCACCTTTTGAGTCACATTAACATAAGAAGCGCTTCTACCCACCTTGTAAAATAGTTAATGGCCACTAGGATGAACCGATGACCATTGGAAAACTTGGGATTGATGGGACCAATGACATCAATTCCCCACATTGCAAAGGGCCATGGCAACATAAGAGTATGCAATGGGACCGGAGGAGCATTGATGCGGTCAGCATAGATTTGACATTTATGACACTTTTTGACAAAATCAATGTAGTCCTTTTCCATGGTAAGCCAATAATACCCATGCCTTAGAATTTGGCGAGATAGCATGTGCCTGTTGGCATGAGTCGCTCAAATCCCTTCATGGACCTCTGATACTATAATGCTCACTTCTTTTGCATTAACACATCTTAGCAAAATGCTGGCTCTCTTCTAATTGTAACTCATAGAGGTTGAACTTCTGTCCAAGGTCAAGCTTGGTCATGACAGCTAAGGTGGCTTGAGCATCAGCATATTGATTTTGGTTGCGAGTTAAATAACTAAAATCAACTTCCTCAAACTTCTCTTTTAGCTCAATCAGATGCTCATAATATGGTAACAATTTGGGCTCTTTTACATGCCACTTTCTATTCACTTGGTAAATGATGAGTGCCGAATCTCCATAGATTTTTAAGTATTTAACACCAAGTGATATTGTTGCCTTCAATCCTGATGTGCATGCTTCATATTCAGCCATATTGTTAGTACAGTCAAATGCTAACTTTACAGCGATTGGCAACTGCTTCCTATTTGGAGATATCAGAACTGCTCCAATTCCATTCCTATGAATGTTGACTACTCCATCAAAGTACATGCTCCATACCAGGTCTCCTCCTCTATCCGCTTATTCGACAGTTGTAAGGATATCTTTATCAGGGAGCTCTACCTTCATCAACTGGTATTCATTAAGTGGGTTCTAGCAGATGATTTGTTATTACACTTCTTTTTATTGCCTTTCTGTCACATATTTGATGTCGAACTCGCTAAAGGTATTTGCCACTTAGACATCCTCATCGAAATATGTGGGCTTTCCAAGATATACTTCAAAAGGTCCATTCGAAAAACCAGCAAAGTTGTGTAATATAACATGTACTGTCGTAGTCTTTTCGCAATCCACACAAGTACACAACAAGTCTTCTCTATGGCCATATATCGAGTTTCGTATTCATTGAACTTCTTACTCAGGTAATAAATGGCTTGCTCCTTCCAACCTGTTTCATTATGTTGACTTAGCATCACCCCAATGGAATCATGCAACACTGTAAGATACAAAATAAGGGTCGTCTCTGGGTTAAAGGAACCAAAGGGGAAGATTCGTCAGATAATCCTTGATCTTATTGAAAGCTTCCTGGCATTTGTTATCCCATCTACCAGGATTATCCTTCCTCAACAACTTGAAAATCAGTTCGCATGTATGGGTCAGATTAGAGATGAATCTTGCTATGTAATTCAAATGACCCAGAGATCCCTGATTTCGTTTTCTATTTTAGGTGTCGGCATGTCTTGGATGGCTTTGATCTTATCCGGATTGACCTCAATACCCTTCTTGCTAACAATGAACCCTAATAGCTTCCCCGTAGATGCTCCAAAAGTACATTTTGCTAGGTTCAAATGAAGTTGGTAAGTTTTCAAGTCTTTCAAATAGCTTCCTTAGCATAACTACATGACTTTCTCCATTTTTTGACTTTGCAACCATGTCGTCAACATAAACTTCCAATTCCTTTTGGATCATTTCATGGAACAACATTATCATTGCCCGCTAATAGGTAGCCCTAACATTCTTCAACGTAAAAAGCATGACTTTATAGTAAAATACACACCATTGAGTGATGAATGATGTCTTCTCTTTGTCTTGTTTTGCCATAAGGATCTGAGTGTACCCTGAATATCTGTCCATGAAGGAGAATCTATGGCTTCTAGCCGTGTTATCTACCAGGACGTCTATATGGGGTAAAGGAAAGTTGTCCTTTGGACTTACTTTGTTCAAATCTTTATAATCCACGCACATTCTGACCTTACCATTTTTCTTTATTATGGGCACAATGTTTGCTATCCATTTAGGATAAAGGGGTACTTCCAAGAAGCCAGCTTCGAGTTGCTTGGTAACTTCCTCCTTAATCTTTAGGGATATTTGGGCTCATTCTTCATAACTTTTGCTGTTTAGGCTCCATTCCTTAAATTAATGGAATCCTGTGTGTAACTATGTTTTGATCCAAACCGACATATCCTTATAAGACCAAGCGAAAACATCTATATATTCTTTGAATAGCCCCGTATTTCTTCCTTTTTGGATTGTCAATAATTTTTATTTCCCTTTTATCCTCCGTAGTTCCTAGATTTATTGTTTCAACAATCTCCTCATGTGGATTTATCCCATTTTCTCTTGACTTTATCATTTTAGCAAATAGTTGGCCCCACTTAGGATCTTCATCTTGTTCATTACAATTTGTTTCCATTGTAACAGGGATCAATTAATGGGTCAACGTGGGAAGAGACCCCAAAGGGATGGATCACTGGAATTGAAACAAGACACGAAGTGAATAATTTGAGAGATACAAACGGACTCAAAAAAATAAATAAATAAAGAAAAAGAAAGACAATGAAGGAAATGAAAAGAAAGAAACCATGCATAATTATTCCATTATTAAATGAAGTTTGAAATACAAACAAAAGTGGTAAAAGCATTCATTACTCCAAATACACAAAATTATCTAAGGATTCATATTCCCAATTGTCCAGTTCTTTGCTTCACGACAACTGTAGATCAGCGACCATGCTTTTGTGATGCCTTCCAAGGTATTGACACCCTCATCTAGCTCTACCTTCCAAGGTATCCAGGCCTTGGCACTGCAAATATTTCCTTGATATGAGGAAACTTTTTCCTATCTGTCCCTGATAGTAATCCTTCACCCATAACTTCATACACAAGGCCAAATCTCCCTGTTATCCTGGTAGGGAAATTAGGTGTGCAATCCCTTGGAGTTGACATCCTAGTCCCTTTGCTTTGTAATACCCATTCTTTTGCATCATCTGAACAACTATTTGATTCACATTGATAATCTTTTCCTCTAGCTTCCTTTTGAGATTTTGAAACGACACTTCAAGACAACCCTTAACACAGTCAATATAAGGCACTTCAACTGGCTTAGTCATGATCAATTCTTCTTTTCCTTTTCCAGTGATGATTTTACCCTCGGTTATGAATTTCACCCTTTGATGTAATGACCCTGCTTCATGAATCCATGGCCTGCCCAATAGCAAAGTATATCCTGGCTCGATATCTATTACTTAGAATTTAGTTATAAAAATTGTTGGCCCTATCTCTAGTTCCAGAGTAATATCCCCTATGATTTCTCTTTGCATCCCATCAAATGCTTTCATGATTATACTATTTGGCTCAATTGTAGATGGATCAATAGGGAGTTGTCGTAAGGTAAAATAAAGGAGCACATTGAAAGCCGACCCTCTATCGATCAACACCTTTGCAGTGATATGCCCTTGACACTTCAACGTAATGTGAAGGGCTTTCAGGCGACCTAATATGCCGGGAACTACTTCCTTCTCGATAAAAGAAATTGTGTTGCTCACCCTGATTGCATTAACAATGCCTTCCACCTTTTCTGGAGTTATATCTTTGTAAACATATGGCTGGTCTAGCACCATCTTGAGAGCATTACGATGAGCTTCAAAAGCCATTATTAGGGAGAACAGAGATTTTTACTGATGTCTTTCTTAACTACTCTACTACATCGTACTCACTTTGCTTCATTATCTTCAGAAATTCTTCTTTTTCCTCACCTTCTTGGCATCTCCTTTCAGGCTCTTCATTGGGTTTCATTATAGCCTTTGGAACTTTCTCTGGCATATAATATCTCCCAATTCACATAATCCCCCTAGTTTCGACAACATTTGTTATTGAATTTGACTTAGCAAGGCCATTATCTACTCCATTGCTGGACTCAATGGTAGTCTTTGTTTGACTATCATGGAAAGACACCTTGAAAATGGGAACTGGTCTTTGAGTAGGGATCATTGTAGAGCTAGAACTGATTTGATCGCCAAATTCAACCACAGTTTCATACTTCCATGGGACTGCATGGTTGCTATGATAAGGGAATGGCCCTAGCACCTTAAATTTAAGTATCGGATTTGGAATTGACACCTTAAAAGTTAGGGCCAATTGGTGAACCATATTGACACTTCGCCTCTTATAGGTCTTGGGCACCGCAAGCACTCCTAGTTTGATCATTTTGGTCACAAAGAGCTTAAATTCAGGCAATTTTCGATGTGATGCCTCTCCCAGCCCAAGACATTTGCAAAACAAACCCTCTTCTACCGTCAATACTCGCCTTCCTCCTTTTCTTTCCCCAATCATCTTGTATCCTCTCAGCCTTTCAAGGACAGCTTTCATTAAGAATATAATATCCTTGACTTTTCCTCTTGCCTGTATTCACTGTAAATAGCATTTACTTGCCTTCCACTATGATTCAAGAATGGATTATTTCACACATTGGGTCCTCCCTTAACTTCTAAATTTATAGCCTTCGAATTAATCAACGCCATACAACATTTCTAAAGCCATAACAATCTTCAATGGAATGCCCCTGAGAATCGGAATGGTATTCACAAGTCAGGTTTGGATTGTACTAATGAGGTTATGGTGGATAAAAAGTCTTTCCTACTCACGAAGCTAATAGATTTTGCCCACATAAATGCATGAATAGCTTTGAGTTGCTCATGTGGAAATCAGGCAAAGGACAATTACTCATGGGTGGTTTGGGGGTTGCATTGGTTTTGGGAGGTAGCTGAGGAGGTGTTGTGGGAGGGTAAGTCATTTGGTTATTTGGGTTGGTTTGATAGGAAGTAAGTGTGGTAGATATATATGGTCTAGAGTAAGAAACATTGTTAACTTGATATGGTTGAGGTTGGTATGGAGTTAGTGGGTAAGATGGGTGTTAATATGGTGAAAAGGGTCTAGGTTGAAAGGTTGGTTGGCTAGGTTGGGATGGTTGTTACGACTGTATGAAGTTGATGGTTGCGTCTTTCTTCTCATAGGATTGTCCCTTCCTGAACTAAGACTCATTTGTTTCTTCAACGATTAACTCCACTTTGCCGTCTTGAATATTAGCTTCAATCCTTTCCCCAATTTCAATCAGATCGATGAACTTCTTCACATGAGTCCCCAACATGTTCTTGAAGAAAGGACCTTCCTAGGTACGAATAAAGTAGGAACACATTTCCTGCTCTAGTAACGGAGGGTGACTCTGCCTGAGAGCTCTCCACCTTTGAGCATACTCCTTGAATGATTGATCACTTTTCTTTTTCATCCCCTTGAGTTGGTCTCTAGTAGGTGCAGCATTCAAATTGAACTTGTACTAATTGGTAAAAGCCAGAGCCAAGTCCTCCCAACACTTGATTCGAGCCATGTCTAGTTGTTTATACCATTCCCAAGTAGCCCCCTCTAAGCTTTCAGGGAAAAAACTAATGAAGAAGTTCTCATCCTAGGACCACATACCCATCTTGGTACAATACATCTTCAGGTGCATGATAGGATTAGTGCTGCCATTAAATTTGACAAGTTCTGGCATTTTGAAATCTTTGGGAATAGTTACATTAGGAGCAAGGCATAGCTCCTTAACGTTCATAGGACCAACAGGCTTGGCCACCTCAATGCCAGAAATTGTTCTTGCATTTTCTCTTCAGTTCTTCTCTTAGTTTTGTTCGTTCCAACTCCCTAGTAGTTTCATTAGCAGAGCCATTATCATTTTGCTTGTGCAGAACAGATTCATCTTCATTCTCATATCCTGATTGGTCTTCATACTCAGCATTTTCAACATTTTCTTTGGCCATATTCACGGTGTCAACAATAAACTTTTTGAGCTCTAGCCCAAACATGTACTTCATCATGGCCTTAAGGTCATCAATTTCTTAACTCAAATTCCTTCCTTGGGTCTCTGATCTGCAACCATAGTCTTTTCTTATTTTTCTTCTTCTCAATTTTCTGTCTTGATTCTGGGTCATAGTTCGTATGGCTCTCTAGGTGTCCTGAGATCAGATGAAACTTTCTTTGAAGGAACAATGCTTGGAATACTCTGGCAATTAGAAAGGAAAGGAAATGTAAGTAAGACTTAATTTTAACTATTTTTGGCCAAAGGTTGTCATCAGCTTTTTTGACAGGAGAGATTTCCCCACACTTATTTGTCAAGCATCCTGCTCCATGGTGTTTAGTGTGGTTGATAATGAGCATGGAGGGGATAGGAACCTTCAACAATGCAGTCTTTTTTTTTTTTGGGAAACAAAATTTTATTTCACATTTATACGAGGATACCAAATCTCAAAGTAAAATGTGATTAATTGTTATTCCAAGGGAGTATTCTTCCTCTATAGAAATAACAGAATGATCCAAAGGAAACAGAATTTTATTTCACATTTATACTAGGATGCCAAATCTCAAAGTTAAATGTGATTAATTGCTATTCCAAGGGAGTATTCCTCCTTTATAGAAAGCTTTCAATGAAATATTGAAAATGATCTAAGAAATTTTATTTCTGAAATGAGGTTCAATACATCATGAGTTCATGAATCTAATATATCAAGAGTTTAGTTCTTTTTTTGAAACTCCTCGCATAGCCCTCACATATCTTCATAAACTCAGTTACTCCTTGGGGTAGATCGAATAACGGTGCCTCATTGATATGCTCTTTTGCCTCTTCAAAACATTGTACAACCTTAAAGCCATGGTGATCCACCTCATTGACCATTCTAGCATGCTTTTTCTTCAATCCTTCTAGCTCTTCCATATGGTTGGAAGCTTCATTCTTCCAGAATTTCCTATGCTCTTCTGCGTGGAAAAAAGGTGATGGTACTGGCTTGATGATTCCCATGCATAAGCACAATTATTTTTGTTCGAGCCAATATCTTCAACAAGCCTTCTACTTTGCATTCCAACTCCTTTCTTGCTTGTTGCTCCATATCAATTACCTTTTCCAATTCTCTTTTTACCCCATTCTCCTTAGTGATCTCTATTTCCAATTTTTTGATGGCCCTTTCTTGTTGCTAGCTTCTGCTTCTAGGTCAACTCTTGTTTTATTTTGGAATAGGATTTCTTTTTCAAGGCCTTCGTTTTCTTTTGAGAGATCACGTAACTCTCTTTCTAAGTTTTGAAGCTTGATAACCATCAGGGCATTCCCTTTGTCTGTTTTCGCTTGGGTGGCTGTTAGAGAATCTATATATTCATCCTTTAGCTTCTCAATTTCTATAGCCTTTTTCTTGTAGCGATCTTGGAGAATGATAACCTGGAAATCCACTTCTTGTTTCTTGTCCTCCAAGAACCTCATTGTGCCTCCAATACCTCGATATAAAAAGTCATATGATGTATTGATTGGAGTTTATCTTGGATTGATCTTTCAGGTCCTAGAGCTTTCCTTGGAACATCATCTTGCCTTGTCTTTATTTTTCTCCATTCTTCATATTCAAAAGATGAAGTTAGTCATTGTTTCCCCAACCTACTCTTCCCTACCGCCTTAATGTTTTCCCATCCCTTCTTGATTTCTAGCTCTTGTTTCTTGTGTCTTGACCCTTTTGATACAAGAAACTATAGCCTTCCAGTTGTCCTTCTAGAGGTTTGGTTTATTTCCAATGAAAGGCAGGGGAATATAATATGCTACCTCTTGGGCCCATTAAGGGTGTAACATCCTCCCAAGTACAACCTCATCCTTAAGTCATGGTATCATACTCAAGAGTTGTTACTTATATTATGCGGACCTTTCTTAATTATCTATAATAAGGGTCGATCGAATTGCGTGTTAACTAACTCGTGGTTCTATCGAGATATATAGCTAGAAACAACTTATTTATTTAATACAAGTCAAGTACAAAAGGAAGCTCTTCTAAGGGCTTTACAGTACATCCGTTATCTCTTATGTTTTACAGACATATACATACACTTAAGTACAAAAAAAACACAAGTTCTGCTACTAACTCCTGCAAAATCCACTTGATCTTCTCCTGATGCCTCACCGTCTTCTAGATCAACCTGGGACACGGAAAAACAAATACATAGGGGTGAGAATTCTAAAATTCTCAGGGCGTCCCCAAAACATATATTGAAGTTCATGTCATCGTCACCGCCCAGCCATTTCGATTTATTTAACAAAAGGTGATCATGCATTACATAATGACTATTCATTTTTAAAGTTCAAAATCTATCTTTTCGAAGTGGGTTACTTTTAAGAAAAACCAATCACTTAATACACCTCTACCATCAGATCATACTCATAGTAAGTTATGGCAACCAAGAAGAACCAATATACACAAATATGTATATACCCAATGTAATGAAATTCATCTTTGATTTTCCTTGATGAATCAAAAGTATCACATCCCTCTCTATTTGCCTTCGACAAGCCAAAAGGATCTCACTCACTCTATTTGCCTTTGACAAGTCAAAAGGATCTCGTGTGTCATTATTTGCCCTTGACAAGTCAAAGAGGATCTCATGTTTCATTATTTGCCCTTAACAAGTCAAGAGGATCTCAAGTTTCTTGGGATCATAGAATTTAATTCAGTACATCATTCACTGCATGCATAAAACACATACAGGCATCCATTCACAACGAAATTCTCATTTGTATCTTATAAATCAACCTTTTAAATTATCTAGTATGCATTCATATGTCACAAGACATACAGCCAAAAAGGTAACATCAAGTACTCATGTCATTCTAGAACCAAAAATTCCATTACTTCATCAATTCAAAGCATTGTTATATTTCCAGCATAATGGCAGATTTTACACCATTGTAACATGAATTATGTTGCCCCTCAAACAATCAATTCAGAGGCTATAAAATTACCCAAGACACTTCAATGTGTCCACAAGGTCCCATAAAATTTTCAATACAAATGGAGCTCTCTAACTCCTTCCATAAATTGTACAAATTCAGTGGTCAGGGACCACCAATTCACAGCTTAGACTAGAGTTCTCATAATTTTTCACCCTAGCAAATGATTGAACCAATGCACAATAAAATTCACAGTGATATTTCAATATGTTACTAACTTCGTGTAAAAATTTCAAAGGCTAGTTCAATCCTTTTCTATGTTAATAAAATCAGACAACTTTATTGCTTCAGTTTCAATAATCAGGTCAGCATCTACCTCATTTCGGTTTCTAATTTTTCTGAGGCATCAAACATTAAAAATAACACCCAAGGAAATTCATATAGTTATTTTAAAATGTCAACTACAACATATAATTTTTGTAGGTCACGAAACTACCCACAAATATGTCAGAAAATTCGGGTATCAATTCTACTTGCAGGACGCTTGAAATCCAGCAGCCTAGTTCAAATTTCTTTTGGTGGAAACTCATTTTTAACACCATCCAAGCCCATCACCAAAATTCATACATCAATAACAATATAACATCAACCAAATAAAATGAAAATTTTGGAGTAAAACCAAGCAGAACAGATCAGTAAAAATTTCAAGAGAAAAGACCATAGAAAACCCTACTTTGAGAGCTCTTGAGCTCTATGCTCCAAAGGATGCTCTAGAATGCTTTTGCTTCACTTCAAAGCTTCCCCACCAACATCAAACCCTTCCTTTAACCTCTGATTGTGTGCCCTCAAAGTTGGAAAAAGTGATGGATTCAAATTATAATCGGTTAGATTTGTAGGTTATGATGAATAGAATAAGTTTAGTGAAGAGAATTTGTGGTTTTAGTGACTTGGAGCTAGGGTTTTGCAAGCTTGAAGCTTGTTAATGGAGTTTGAGAGGAAGAGCAATGGAGGAAGGGTTCTTAGAGAGGTCTGGCCGAAATTGTGATGAAGGGAAATGATAAGATGTTGATATTTTGAGTTTAGGGCAAAATACATAGAATTTTCAAGTCCAAAATGTTTTCTTTGAAGATAATTATTGTAATTTTGTGCAATTCCTATTGGTTAGTCATAAAGATGTAATTGTGTGGCACATCTCAAGCCACACACTTGTCCTCCTTAGGTGGCAACTTGCTCTGCAAGGTTCATTCGTGTAAGACTCACAGAAATCTTGCCGAACGGGTAAACACCGTACCGATTAAACCGATATTACCCGAAAATTAATTTTAAGTATAAAATTATCATTCCCAGATATTCCTAACCTCATTCCCATGTTTCCCTAATTTCAGGCACCTCTGGCCGAATCTAAGGTTTAAGCTGTCAGGAGGGCCATGGGGCCCACAAGGTTAGTATTCACCGGAAATTTTTTTTTTTTTTTAGGGTCGTTGGGCCGCCCTCATCATTGCTAAGCTATTATATTTTTGAAATTACGATTAATAAAGCTCAAATTAATTTTTAATTAAATTTTAGGGTGTTACAAAGGGGACATGAAGGAAGTTCCTACAGCTATATATAATACTTTCCCCATGGTACCAAAGACAAACCCACTTAAAAGTGTTGGGGTCAATATCAGAGAATTCTTGCATCCACCCAAGTGCTGGTTGTTGCTCTATTGGGATAAGATTAAAATTCTTCAAGGGATCAAGCGAATGCCCCATGTGATTTCCAGGACGCACATGTGTCATGACCTACATGTACAACATGTGCAAACAACACTGCAATTGTCCTCCCTTTTCCAATGGCATACATCTATTGAAAGGAAAGTATCTGCTAGGATGGCAGGAATTGGATTCACCCCATAGGTGCAATATCTAAAAAATACATCCATGGAGGCTTGATCTATGATGTTCAACATGAAAGGAAAAGGCACTAACCCAAAAATCAGCAATGCTAAAGTTCGTTTGAACACATGCTACTCTTTCCGTTGGGCCAAGGTTTCAAGATGAGATTCGAGGAAATCTTTGCTCAACCCTCGAGTTGTTCTTCTTTCCTCCATCACTATCCGATCAGTTGGATCCCAATTAACTTGGTGACCTTTGTTTCTGCCACATAACTCCCTTGATAAAGGTATACACTCACCTTCTCTCAGATTGGTAGCCTTATCATGGTGATGTATCCTCTATAACTGGCATTATGTCCAAATTTGGCAATTTAAGATGTAACGACCCGATTTTTTAGTGTTGTTGTGATAAAATGATTAATTGTGAATAATCTATAGAGATTTTAAAAATTTTGAGACAAGTTATGATCACAATAATATGAGGAGTTTGTAAAAAAAAATTTATAGGTAACTACTCCTGACTATAATGTTGTGACTCAAGCATAGGACTATAGTAAGATGGGTGTTACACAAAACAATGGAGAGGAACCTTCCAAAATTGTGCGAGGGCACTAAGTAAGGTTCTTCAAGTGAAATATCCAACAAGTCTAGTATGTGTCCGTACTTTTTTGGAAATCAAGTTTATCTTCATGCGGCATTAGCCAACTCAATCTTTTCCTGTTTCCAAGTCACTATAAATCATGGTGACCTTAATGTTTCTTGCATTGCTAATGTTATTTGGCCCGCCTCCATGCCGTGTCTAAAGCTAATGACAACCCTTGTACCTATTTTCAAAGAAATAAAATTAAAAGAAATGCTTGAATAATGCATGTCATGTATGCATGAGTCTTTTTTTTTTTTTTTTGCATGTATCATGTATGTTATGAATGAATTGCATAATATGAATGTGTTTTTTGAATCATGCCATGAATGCAACATTTATGATTTGATTTTTATGCAAAGTGTAAAGGGGACGAGAATGGGAGTGACTGTGAGAAGGCATGGACAAGGAGCGGTTCCTGCCTCCAAGCGGAGGGGTACATGAATGAACCGATTATACATCCGAATGAGAGGATCCTGAGTCTGTATAGGTATGGGACTATACAGTTAAGAAGGGCTTATATGAATTGATTGGTACTACCTATGCCACAAAGATGCATCTTTCTTTTGGTAGCCCATCACAAAAGAACTCCAGTTAAATGTGCTTGACTTGGGGTAATTTTGGGATGGGTGACCTCTTGGAAAGTTTTCCCAAGAAGCGTGGGAGTGAGGACAAAGCACGCTGAAAAATCCGTGTTGGTTTGTGGGGAGCAATCCATAAAGCGCAAGAGATGTTACATAAAGAATAAGGTACGTGTTATGTGAGAATTTTATGCATGCAGTGAATGCAACATTGATTTTTTTTTTTTTTTGGGAATGCATGCCATTTATGCCATAATGATATGAATGACTTATCTATTATGATTTTTCTTCTATGCAATGGATGTAACATTTACATTTTTTTTTTTTTTTATGTATGGCATGAATGCAACATTTACTATTGTTATGCATGAGATGATATTATGAGATTATTTTTTTTGGCATGCAATGAATGAATTATATGAAGTGGAGAAAGAGTAGAGGAATGCTCCTTTGTGTCCTAATCAAGTTATTCCTAAAGGGTAGATGTCTCTAGGATCAAAACCTTAATTGGGGTAACCACTAGGTTTATTCTATTAGTGCACTTTTGGGATGGATCTAGACTTCTAAAAGGTGAAAAATCCCAGATTGCCCCTATCCATGAGATAGAGACCTAGTTCATAAAAGGATCACAAAGAGAGATGAACCCTCTCAATATGAGCGATTTGTGATACTAGTAGCAACCTGGGTGGTGTCCCACCAAATGCCAAGTGAGCATGAAGCCCCTCAATGACAATGTTAGGACCCCTTCTATTTCTTTGCACAAGCTCAAGTATAGAGCCAAAATGTGTTGTGAAATTGTGATGGTGCACCATGTGTGAGGAGCATGCCAACCTTTAACCCTTAGACACTATGTGTATGCACATCCCTGCAATGTAAAACCAACCATATCTATACAAAAAAAAATGTCAACTACCCTAGGGTTTGAGTAACACATATTTACAAAAAAATAAATAATTATGTACAAAAAAAGAGAAGAAGACCTTTATTTACAAAAGAATAAATAAACAAATGTGGTATGAAGGGGAAAAATAAATATGATAAGGTTATAATTATTTGCATAGTTTACTCTAATAAGCTTAACTCTCCAAAAGTCCCCACTGAGTCGCCGTTACAACGTACCCAAGGGCACCATAACAAAATGACAACAAATAAAAATTTATTCCTAAAGGAAATAAAATAAAATAGAGTCACCACCAATTTTAACTCTAACAAAAATTGGAAAACCATTCATTTGGCAAAACTAGTCTTTTAAAAGGATATGGGTCCGAGAGTTTAATTATGATTAGGGAAGGTGAAAACTTAATCCCACACCCCTAATACATCCGTATAAATATAGTTACGTTGGAGTTCATTATGCAAATTAATTTATAACTTTAATGATATTTATTTTTCCCCAAAAAAATATAACAATTATATACAAATAAATAAATGAATAAATAAATAATAAATAGAAGAAGAGAACAAAATTTGAAGAAAAATTAACTTTGGCTTGATAGTTATGGGCTACGTCGACGTATCCTCTAGTGCAATGAGGAACTCAAAACCACCTCATTCTTGTAGAAAAAAATTGTGTTTGATGAATTTTAATTAAAAAAGAAAATACAAAAGTGTGATGATTGATTTTAATTTTGAAAATGGATTTTTGAATGACAAATTATAAAAAAGGAAATCTGGCCCTTGTATAGGATTAAAGTTAGCATTAGGCTACTCAATACACCCTTACATTTCAACAATACATGAAGGAGGTACCCACCTCTCTATCATGACTGGAGACTATTGCACGTATAAAAAATTATTTTATTTTAGTTTTTTTATTTAAAAAGATCCAAAATTAGAATACTCAAGATTTGAAAAAAAAAAGACACAAAAACGTAGCCTGAATTAAAAGCAAGATCTAGTCCAAATACCCTGATTCCTAAAAAGCCGAGAAAATGACTAAACAAAACCTAGTAAAATTTAAAAAAAAAATGGGCCTTAACTGAAAAGGAAGAAAAGGAAGTAAATAAAATAAAACTAAAACATAAAAGTGAAGATTGAACCTACTTTATTTAACCACTGGAACGTGGAAACAAGGAAGAAATTAGACTTTAAGGAAATGATGGCACAGGGCGGCTTTAAGGATGACCACTGGCAGTGGGCGGGAGCATCGTCATTGCGAGGTCGAGCAAAGGTGTAAGCCAGGTGACGGTTTGCTCTCGAGACGCGGGAGGGACTGCGAGTTTCATAGTCGAGACTAGCAGACTCACAAGGGTGGCTGCGATGTAGACTTTGCGAAGATAATGGCTGTGCGAGGAAGGAGCCGAACAAGGGTGGATGCTTTCGGTTTCGATGTGCTTCTTAGGTTCTTGAGCGAAGGGCTATGATTTGGTTTGTGGGTTTGTTATGATGATAATGGTGGTGATGGGCTGTGATTTGGTGAGATGGTTATGATGATGATGATGATAGGCTGTGATTTTTTTTTTTTTTAATTTAGAGGGTGGTTGTAGTTTGGTTTCTTTTTGGGTGGCTATGATGAGAGTGATAATGGTAGTGATGAAGGTAATGGAAGAGAGGGAGTATGAGTATATGGGTGTTTCTTGCTTCCTTTTTTTTTTTTAAACTGTGCATGATTAACTATTATATAGAGGCTGGGTTAGAGAGATTTTGAGAGTATGTTGGGATTGAGTCAGTTAAGATTTTGATTTGATTTTGATTTTTGATTTTTTTTTTTTTTGTCAGCTGAGATTAAATTTAAATTCAAATGCACACAAAAAGGAAAGAAAAAATAAAAATAAATAGTAAATTGAAGACAAAATATGGTGTTCACATAATCTATTTGAATAGGATTAAAATCATGTTGAACCATGACATTGTGAAAAATATCTCGTTGATTGAACTTGTTTGTTTACGAGAATGATCTTGTTAAATGCTATAAAAACTCCAGTAAAACATTAGTTCATTCTTCAAAATATTTTAACAAAATTTACTTTATTGCCACTCAAAACCCAAGCTAGAAAGCTCTTTGAAGAGTTTTGGAGCTAGCAGATTCTATATCAATTTTTTTTTCTAATAAATTCTAATATGACAATAAGTCCAAATTCTAATTGATTCTACTTAACATATTAGTTTTTGAGAAAATAATTTTTTAGAAAAAATTATCTAAACTAAATAATTTATTGGTTATGTTACCTCAAATCTCAAATTTTCATCCTTAAATTTATTGTCAAGTGTTTTGAACACTTTTATGAAATAATTATATTTTTCCTAAAATTAATATCTTTAAATTAAATTAATATCTTATTTAATGTAACAAAATGATTAAATAAACATATTTAATTTAATTTGTATCATATTTCTAAATTCTAAGTGTGTTATTTACATTATATTTGATTTTATGCACTTAATTTTAACAAATTTTCTTTCTAAATGATTAAAAAATGGCAATCATTCTATATTTATGCTAAATAATAGTGTTTTGAACTTATTTACAAAATTATTGTCTTTGCCCCAGAACCAGGGTGCGTTTGTTTCAGTTTATCTGTGTTACAATCTTTTTGGGTGAAAAAGGTAATTTTGACCCCAAAAAAAACTTATCCAAATGCACTCTTAATATATTTAAATTTAATTAATTTTCTATTTAATTTGTGAAAATAATTATATAGATATTTTTGGTTGGATTTAACTTCATATTTATAAATTTTAAATGTGTTATTTATGTTTGACTTGATGTACTTAAATTTAGAAAATATTTTTCTAGTTGATTCTAACATGGCAATGTTAATTCAAAATTCTATTTGATTTTATTTTGAATATTATTATTTAAAATAAATATTCGATTTTAAAAAATGAAAAAAAATCATCAATTGATTAGTTTATCTCATTCAAAATGATAATTTTTAGATTAAATATATGATATATCTCTATAATTTAAAAATT
Organism: Dalbergia oliveri; assembly: GCA_030441495.1. Lineage (NCBI taxonomy): Eukaryota > Viridiplantae > Streptophyta > Magnoliopsida > Fabales > Fabaceae > Dalbergia > Dalbergia oliveri. Next base: position 5,890,212 of record JAMLFY010000013.1, on the reverse strand, counting down.
TCCAGTGCAGGCGCAAGCTTCATATTAGTGTATACATATATATCAGAACAATAATTTATATTAGAGTATTTACAATTGACTAAGCAATTTAAATTAGTTTTATAATTTAATCAAATAGTTTAAATACATTTATGGTAATTATATTTACTGTTAGAGTTGTAAAAATATTAATTGGATTACAAATAATTTTTGCATAAAGCTATTTAATTGATCGCGCAGAACTATTCATTACAAAAAATTGTGCAATTGCCAGTATCAAAAAGCAGGAAAAAAAAAATTCTTGTCACTATCCTGCTATTATATATTATAATAGATAGATAATATATAATTGATCCTTACTGTTTTTTCTTAAAAAAATTTAAAATGAATAATATTTTCATCACTTAGTTTTTTTCGCTTCTATTTTTATCAATTAGTTTTTTGTTCTTTTTAATTTGATTTTAATTATCATAATATGAAACTTCTAGTGTAAATATTAAAATGGTTTAAATTTCTATAGAAAAGGGCTTAAATTATTTTCATGCTACATTTAAAATGTTTTATACATATTAATTTTATTTTCTAAATGCCCTTATATTGCAGTGGTAAAAATACTAACAATATAATAAGCAGAGGTAAATAGTACAAGGAATTTAATGATTAGTTCAATGGTCATCTAGATATAATCCTTGTCATAATTATCAATGTTCAATTTTTTAGTCAACATTGCAGAAAATTATTAATTTCTACGAATAACCCGTGTGAATGAATGTTATACCATTTTTTAAAATGTTTGATCCAATGCACCTTGCGATATCCATCAAAAGAAATTAAATGCTCGCTAAATTTTAAATAGAGCTGATACGGTTATGGTTTGGAGATACAGTCAAAGAGAATAGAAAGGAAAAGAACGATTCGAAATCACCATAACGTTTTTTGGTAAAGTTAGTTAAGAGAATATGAGTTTGGTCTCGGATCGACCCGCGCACACACACACACAAATAAATCTATAATATTAATATTTCATATTCTTATAAGGGAAAGTTTTACATGTCACAACAAGAATAATTTAAGGCTTACAATTTTTAAGAAGTTAATTTCTGATTGTATTTTTAAAAATAAAACTGCAATTATTACATATTATTAGAATATTCCTGATAATCATCATCATTTAATAGTAAGATTGTAGTACAATAATCAAATATCTTTAAAACTTATCACTATTTAATTAAATATTTAAATATTTACATTATCATTTAAATAATAAACATAATAATTTATTTATTTTAAAATTTTAATTCATTGTAATTAAAATTTAAATATTTGTCCAAATGATGCATCAAACAATTTCATAAGCAAAACTTCATCTAAAATATTTTTAAAAAAAAATGTTAAACTATATATATATATATATATATATATATATATATATATATAATATTTAGGAATATTAAATAATGATTGTAATGTCATGTATTATTTTTTGGTAATTTTAAATTTTTTAGAAAAAAATTTCTCTCACCAAAAGTAAAAATACATTTAACAACACATATTATGATATGAAATTTAAATCTTCTTTAAATTAATGCATATTATTTTATAATCTATCTATAATTGTAATAATAACAATACCATAATAATTTATATTTCATACAATCACTTTATTCCTTATTAACGCCTATCTTTCTATGGCTCATCAATAATACAAATTCAATAATAATTTTTTTTTTTTTGTATTTGCAACTAATAGAATGGTCATCTATTTATTATATGCAATAATATAATTAGTATTAATCTATAGAGTAATATAATATTAATTAATCTATCAATATGATTTCCCATATTAGTTTAGCAATGAGTCATACTAATTTCATGTTAGAATTTTTTACTTAGATTATCCTAAATTATAAAAATTCAAAGTTCTATCTATCGAGAAATGGGAAAAAGACAATTTTCAATGTCATCAAAATTGATAAGGATAAGTAGTATACCTTATTTAAATTTACAATAATTTTTACTACCATCAGTTCTACATATTTTTCTCTTTATTATTACGTTTATATTTTTCATCTTTTGTTATATATTTAATATTTTTCTTTAGTTTAGGTGTTTATTTTTTTTACATCATTTTCACATTTGAATTGTCTTCACCTATTGTTTTAGAAGCTTTGAAAATAATTCAAGATTAGGGTGAAGTTATACGATCAAGAAACATCATTCAATAAACACATTAAATTGTACAAGTTATTCCAAGAAAAATATTATAGTTAAGAAAGATATTAATGTGGCTATAAGTGATATAACTAATTCTATATAGTAATGAAGTTTGGAAGCATAGGATTAGAATCTTTTTTGGATTCATGCTAAAACAATATGAATAACGTAGCTATTAGATATGTTGATGGGTAGTATAGATAGTTTTAATGGTATAGATTTCTAAAATATTGGAGATTATATAGGTATATATATTAGTTATCAATACTAATAATTTTATTGGAATGTAATGGTCTTAGTATGAACTTATTAATATATTTCAATAAAAAAATCCAATGTACAAAATATTTATGATTATGTTTTCAATTATAGGTTGCTAATTCAGAATTTGAATCAAGATTGTAAATGTCAATTCCATTTTTTGCCTTTATATATTATTATTGTATTAAATTTTTTTAATCTTGGATTTAATTAATTTGAATTTGGTTACACAATTTTATTGTCTCAATTTTGAATAGAATTTTATAGATAAATTTTGTGCTCTAATTGAATATAATTGTCCAAATGATATTAAATTTTATGATACTCTTTTATATTTTGTTTATTATTTAATTATTTAACTAACTTATTTTTAAAATTAATTTATATATTTAATTTACGATAACATATACTTAATTAAATTATTTTTTCTTTTTAGTAACGGCTAATAAATTATTTTTCAATATATCTTTACATTTAATTTGCCAAAAACCAGTAAAAAAATAAATTGAAGTAAAGTACAGGCATGCCAGTGTTGATTACTGGCCAGTACTAGGTGGCCATATAGTATTTAACTAGACAAGCAAGCCAGAACAGCAGTCGTCAAGGACAATGGCAACAACCTTCAGTTATCTTCTTTCTCTCATCCTGCTTGCCCTTACCATCAAAGGTATGCTAATGAATCCTTGAAAATATCCCTTTCTCTCTTCTCTCCTCTCTCTTTCCTATCCAAATTTTATTGTTGATAAGTTCCTATCCAAATATTTAGAGTATTTCTAGTTTTTGTTTCATTTACTGTATCCTGAAAAATAAAAAAAGCCCAAAAATAATAAATAAAAAAAAAATGATATTCTTTAAAATCAGACAGACCCTTGATTTTCTTGTTTAACCATGAAAATTTTCAGGGTCTTGTGACTGTTCCTTGAACAACATCAATATTGGCACAGCAAGAACTGGCAGAGAAGTACAGGGAAAGCCTGAGTGGAACGTGACCGTGACCAACAACTGCAACTGTTCACAAAGCAATATTATGTTGTCTTGCAAAGGGTTTCAGACAGCAGAAAGTGTTGACCCGTCGATTCTTTCCATGGAAGGAGATGTCTGCCTCCTCATCAATGGCAAACCCTTGCAGGGTTCTGGTTCTGTTAGCTTTTCCTATGCTTGGGATCCTCCCTTTCTGCTGCTGCCAACAAGCTCTGCTATAGGACCTTGTTCATAAGGATTTGCTAAGGAAAAAAGTTTGAAAAACGAAAAATACAGTGAATTCATATAGCTTGTGAATTTCAGATCATATTACGCAGATGTTTGCGAAAAATTTTATATTTTAATTTTTTTGAAAGTTCCTGATAAAACAAGAGCACATGTAGTATGATTTGATCCACAATTAATATTCAAATCAATGGATATCAATAATTGCTGTATCTATTCACATTCTAGTCAAATATGTTATTGAAATCATTTGTGTGGATATCTATAGAGCATTTAAAGGTCTTAATCTCGGAACAGGCTGTGAGGAAATTTGTTCGCTAGTTTCTTTTTGTCATTTAATATATATTTCATCATTGCCAAATATTAATACCAGTGTTTGTACTTTGTACTGTCTTTCGAAAGAAATACTTGCGTTTGTACGCATCTATCATATGGGATAATTAATGTTTTATGTGAGTATGACAAAATTATTAATGATATACTTAAACCATTATCTCGCAAAAAATACACATGCTTAATAAAATGTATTCTAATTATTATTTTCAATAATATTTACTCATATTAATCATGTCATGACCAGTGAAGTGTTGGTATGAGTGGAAGGGGCTCAGTCCTAGACCTCAACGTGGTTATGGGATACTATGGAAAATAAAAATAAATAAATAAACAATTAACTATGTCATGACACAACACAGGGCATGATCGGTGCAAGCATAAGCAAAATTATTCCTGAAAAATAGACACAGTTCTCCCTATAAATTGGACATTCCAAAATACACAATTTCCTATTTAACAAATTCATGCCACACAAATATAATTCAATTACCACATCACAGACATTTTCAAAATGCGCCATAGAATAGCACAATAATAACATCGAAGTAATAATCTCTAATACTCTCTCCTTTTAAAGTTCTAAGGTTATGAGTTCATACCTAGTTGTTACCAGCCTACAATTATCCCTTTTGATAAGCTATTTTCCAACTCCCAGTGCGGGATAGGGGGCTTGGATCACCTTTCATAACTAGTATCTTTTGGAGTCTAAAGGATCACATCCTATAACCAGTAATTTCTAAAGTCTGAAGGATCATCTCCATGTGTTGTAGCACCCTAACTTTCTAAGCCTAATAATTAACCCAATACACCTAGGTTGTATATGATTAATTACTAGACTTTACTCTTTGCTTTAGTTCTTTTAATCATATTTTGAAAATACTTAGTGAAATTACGAGTCATTTAAAAAAAAAACATAATTGAAAACGTGAGCCGCGCATAACGTGAACGATTAGCGGAAATAAAAAGACATATTAGAATTTAAATACATCACATCACATCACATTGGCTCATCATATAACATCCATAATTACTTAACACATAGATATTTTGCCTACCAAAGAGTTAGGTTAGGTGTAGGCAATCAAACCAACATAAATAGTATATGGATGGAAAAATATCCATTAACGGCACTTACTAATAACACTTCAGAGATAGGAATAGATATCCAAGCTCACGCGCAAAGTTTAGCGATACGTTCCTCAAGGATAATAAGCTAGTTCACCATATCAAGTACATCTACCAGGTGAGAGCATCAACGGGAATCACGAACATCACCATCACTTTCTGAAGACGAGATGGAAAGAAAGAAGAGGAGTGAGAAACTTATAAAGAATCTCAGGGTACTCACCTCATATGCATCGTGTCATCATCATCGTCCTCAGGAACCTCAGGGTTATTATGAAATAGTGAGCATGCTAAGATTAATTTATTAAGTTCGAAAATATACTTTACCGAGGTTCGTTGGTTTTAATCATGCGTCTTATAATGCATCATAAACTTAGCATGTCATGTTTATAATGAACTTTTCCTTTCATATATAATAACATAGTTATGCATAAAATCACATCATATTCCTCATCATCATTTCATAATACTATGCATAGTAGAACAACATATTTCTCATTATCATCTCATAAATACTATGCATAACAGAACATCATATTCACATAATGCATTTACTTAGTTTCTTAGGTGACTTAAAGTTACTTTCATCATCATTTTCCTAGGCCACCCTATACTTCACCCTTTTGGGAGTAATCTAGGTTATGAGTTCATACCTTACTAGTCGTCACTAGCATATACTTATCCCTTTTGATAAGTTAAAATCCCGACTCTACCCTTTTGAGAGAACGGTTTAGGGGGCAAGAATCACTTTTCACCACCTATAGTCTGATGGGTCCAAAGGATCATTTCCTCATAAGTTTAAGTCACCATTAAGTCTTTGCATGTTATATCATAATACAATTCTCAATTCATAATCATTCATAACATTTTCTCGTTTATAGTCTTATTCTGAATAATATATATACCAACTAATTATGCATCTGGAGATTCCCAGGAAAGAGAGGTGGGTCACAAATGGACACGCTTAAATATCAAGTCTTTCCTAGCCAGAACCTTTTCAAATTACACTTTTACAGTAATATACTTTCTTCCACAACAAGGGTAAATTTTTAAATGACAAAGAATATTTCATTATTTCATGCATAAGCATTCTCATTGTTTGCAGCAACTATAACATGCAAGCTCGGAAATCATTCAATGACGTCAAATACTTAATAAGCATCAAATCACTACATAGACTTATCATTTAAAACATCAAAGAGGCATCATCATAAATCCTTATCGAAAGCGTCTTAAACAACCGAAACTCTAGAATCAGGCAACCTTAATTATTGAACTAATTAATTATGCATCTAAGGGATTTATTACCATCAATTATAAGTCCTAAGAACGTTATTAGACTATATGGGGCAGCATAGACAGTAAGTTGTTCTTAAGGTTTTACGTGTGCTAGAAGTTGCATTTTTAACCCTTTTTATTACCCTTTCCCTATGATGCTAAAATTAATTACTAAACCAATTATGAATCATTCTCCCTTATCTAAACATGATAAAATCTGGTTCTTAAAGCCACTAAAGGCTCTGACAGAATGCATAAATTTCATTCTCTAAAGTTCTAGAAATCTTGCTTTTACGATTTTCTAGGAAGCTAGTTTTATCTCTAACATGCATAGAATCATTCCTTTAGCAATAAACCATAATTATCACAACTTCAAACATATTAAACCATCATCATACAGTAGTATTAAACTCAGATTAGTGGCTGAATCATGAACCTCACATAATTGCTTAAAATCACATTTTTAAGTACAAGTAAGATACTAGTATCCCGTAAAATCTTTGCAAGGCCTTAAAACTCTTTTAAAAACTAATTCTTTTTGTTACTCTTGAAAGAAATTTTAGAACTAAATCAGTAGCTTATTTAAAATCACTTTAGGCCTACCTTAATCATGAGGCCGATTTATACATTGAAAGAATCTTTACGATTAAAATTTTCACTTAAGATAAAAGGAGCAAGTCTTGAGCTTTAGAGATTTAGGTGATAACTAGAATCATAAACATGCTATGCAACCTCATTTTAATCTTGTCTTTATAAGGTGATAACTTGGAATTATAAACATGATATGCAAGAAACTGAGCGGTAGTCCGCAATGGAAAGTGGAGGGAGAAGAGAATCTTAAGAAGGGAGCGCGGTAGTCGCACTGGACCCGTGAAGAGAGAAGAGAATTCTTATTACATCTTATTAAGCTCCAAACTCAAGACTTCTTAAAGAATGAATTCTTTGACTCCAATAATCTTAAGGAAATTGAAAGTGAGCTTTTAGTTCTTATTACCATGGTTCCAACTTTGTTTGTGATACTTGGGCAAGTCTTTGAGCTCTAGGATCTTTAAGTGATGACATAAAATAAACATGCCATGCATTGATTCTTTTAGCCATTATAAAATAAAGTGAGAGCATAAAATAAATATGAGATGCATCCTCTTTATTATCTTTGAAGATTAAGTGACAACTTGAAACATAAACATGAAATGCAAGCTTGGAAATTTAAACATGAGAATGCAAGTTCATTTATTCATTCTTGAGAATTTAGTGATGACATAGAAAGTAAACATGGTTATGCAAGGCATAAACTTAAACATGGATGCAAGTTCATTTTATTTCTTTACTAGAGCTCCTCCAAGACTTTAGAGAAATATAAATTCAACCCAATATATCTTAGCAAGACAAAGTGAAAAATACATCTTTCAAGTTCTAAACTCAAGATCTTTATTTTTACATCATAAAAATATCATTCTTTAAAGTTTTGCATCAAGTGGAATTTTCAAGCTTTAGAGGCCTAACTTGTGATGGATTTACAACCAACACTCAAGGTCCTCATCATCAAGCTATCATCATATTCCCATATAGGCCTTATGGCCGAAATGTTCAAAGGAAAAGAAGAAGAAAACCGAATGGAAAAGCTAGAGAAAGTCCATAAATCATCATTTTGAACCAAGAACAACACTTAGCAAAGCATAGAAATAAACTTAAAGATAACTCCCTACCTAATTTGTTTTGAAGGAAAGGAAGAGAACTTGGTTTCTTGGAGTGAAATGAAAGAAAATCTCTTTGAGAAATTGAAGAAGAAGTTTCAGCCAAGGGGGAGGAGGAAAGAAAGTTTTTGTGCTTTGTAAAAACTAGAAATTGTGCAATTATGAGCAAGGCTTCTAAGACTCCTTAAGCATGCCTATTTATAGAGATTTTGAGCTCATGAATGGACAAAAAGGAGGAAATTCTGACCAAATTTGAGGAGGAAACAAGGAAGAAAAATCATCTTGTTTGGTGGCTTAAAACATGGAATCATGTTTTCATGGTTCCTTGTTTTCATACCTTGGTTTTTGTGCATTCTTTGACAAATTTTCTGATGCATTATGGACCAATAATTTCGTCCATTACAGCCCATGGAAGAGGAAATTTGTGTGTTCCATGTATTATTTAGGTGTAGGTAAGGTATTCTTGCAAATTAGAGAATTTACGATTAAGGGCTTAGGTGAATTAGTAAGCAATTTGAGTGTTTTTAAGCAATTTTGGGTTCTAATCAATCTAAATAAATAATTTTGACTCTAGATTAATAATTAGAATTTAATAAGCTTTAATTTGAGCCTAATATTGCTTAGGTTTCATTAGACGAATCAAAAATCTCAAAATTCGCAAAACTGCACAAAGAGGCAAAATGGACATTTCTTAAAAATTGCCAGACCACCGAGCTTAACCAATGGACAATCATAACTTAAAAACATGTTTTAAAACATTTTAGTGAGGTTCGGCTTAGCGCACGCAACTCGAGTTAAAATAGCCACATGGGCGTTTTGGTCATTTCGTGCGTCAAGCTTAAAATTAGGATTCTTTTCCTCTATTAACACAAACAATCCTTTATTATCATCAAAACATCCCCTTGAGGATGGGGTGGGGCCCACGATTTTCTGAGTAAAATAACCTCAAGGGCATTTTGGTCATTTTACACGTAGAAATTTGGGTTTGCAACTTTCGCACGAATTGCTCCTAACCTTTCTTCTAATGTTATATTCCTTTATTGAGGATTATTTTCTTGAATTATATGAAAAGTTACCTAGGGTAATTCGGTAATTTCTAACGAGTAAAAATTACAGGAAAATTGGGGTGTTACACTTTCTACGCAATACGCCTAGAACACATAATGGTTAATTGCTAGTTGTTTCTTTTCATCTAGAACTTTACTTGGTTTTAAACTTTGAAAATAAGTCTATGGAAAATATAATCCATTTTTTGAAAGACCAAACTAGGAGCTGTGTATAAGTTATAGCGCATAAGTGTTCATCATATGATGCGTAATAATCCATTTCATCAACATACATGCCCATTACATGACATACATGCAAAATCACATAGATATATCATGAACTGAAAACATCATTATAGCATAACATTAACTGGAAATATCACATCATATAATAATAATATAGAGGCATTCCACAAGTATGACATAATAGAAGCATCGAGCCCACCAATAGTTGTTGAGCATACAATAATTCAAGAGCTAAATATAACTATGACGTAGCTAAACCCATCGTAGGTGCATGTTTATCAAAACAAACTTATGAACAAGCACGAAGACGATACAACCCCAAGCGACCAACAAAGAAGGACTATATCTCCTTTTGACGCCACTTTGATCCAAAGCATTAGGCAACTCGTGCCGGCATCTCAAGAAGTCCACACACATCGCCATTATCCTTGTCTGAAGACAAAGGTGGAAAGAAAGAGAGGGAGTGAGAAACTTATATAAGAATCTCAGGAAGTTTTCCATCTCCATACATGTGTCATCGTTAGCTCAGAAACCTTCAAAAAGCTTTAAGGCTATATGTTTTGAATGACAACAAAACCAATTTAAAGAAAACACTTTGAAGAACGGCTAATGTCTACCTTGAGTTTCTTGACATAGCATACAAGTATTTTCAGATTGCATAACATGAACTTGAAGCGAGAATAATTTCACTTTGTATGTGCAAACATGATTTATCTCATATAAAGAGATTGAAAATAGAAGTGAATATTATATCGGTCAAGTAGGATACATGCCTTATGGATGAATGGAAATCAAAACACGGCAAGAAACCAAGGAATAAGACTTTAGAAAGTAGCATTGGACATTAGAAAGTACGTTAAAAATGAAGATATCAAGCAAACTTTGATAACAACATATTACATAATCTTCAATCATCATGATCGTAAATCTTTCATCATCATAAAGCTTGGATTGAAGATCAGAAGACTAAAGATCATCAAGTAATTGATACCGCACATCAAAAAGCTCATTTCAATATGGAGCGTAACGTTACTTGGAAAATAAGGGAAATTTGAATTTTTGAAATTCAAATTTAAAGTGAAACACAGTTCAAACCTAAGTCATCTCTTCTAACTTGGTCAACAACTTTAGCTTCTAGAAGAAAGAGTTCAGAAACCATGTTCAGAAAGTAAGAGTAGTTTCTGAAGTAGCATTAGAAACCTCAATCTTGCAACGACTTCTGCAAAAGCTCTAACAAACAGATAGGCTACTCTTTGAGACTACTTTTCCAAGACACAAATGGATGATCAACACGTGTCACTTCGAGATCTAATCAAAGGCAATGGTCACAAGGAAGACCATCTATAAATAGAGATGATGTGACAATAAGGGAACAAGAAAGAAGGGTGCAATACAACATGATAAGTGATTTTGAATTAAAAAAAATCAAGTCTTTTATAATCAGTTATGCACTACAAATGCAAAGAGATTGACACGCACAAGAGTGGAAGCTCTGTAAAAATCTATCCTCACATCTTGTAAGGTTCATCACATCATGTAATCAGATTTCTTACTTGTAAAAATCTTCTTTCTACGTTCTTGAATAGATATATGTTCTTCCTAGGAAGAAATGATAGAAAGAAGTCATTCAAGTTATCCCAGGTTATTCATGTATATTTTAAGGCAACTTGAGTGTAGGTTAGTTTGAGTGGCAACGAAAACACAAACCTTTATATCCTTGATCTAGTAGTGATCAGTGTGAGATAGCTTGGAGAAGTTAATGTAAAACTACTTACAACGTGATAGTAAAGGTGTTTTACTAATCTAGTTTAGCTTAGAAAGGCTAGTACAAGACTACTTAAGGTTTAACTTGGAAGAGGCTGGTGAATAACTACTTTCAACGAGACAGGGGTTGTCTACTTGTCACGGGTTTAGATTGGAGTTGCTAGTACAAGACTACTTAAGGTTTAGCTTGGAGAAGCTGTGAATAACTACTTGGTTCAACTTAATAGAATGGTGAATAACTACTGGAACATTCTCCCAAGTACAACATCAGTCTTAAGCTATGTTATCGGACTCGAGAGTTGTTACTTATAAATTAGTGGACCTTTTTTACATATATATAACAAATTCAATTAATTCATGTAATTACTAACTAAGCATAATTCTATTAAAATATATAACAAGGAAACTAAAACATTAATTTAATACAAAATACAAAATACAAAATACAAAAGGGAAGCTTTTCTATGAGCTTTAATACATATCTATTCTCTATTACACTTACATAGCATATGACTAAGTACAATCGATATAAGCTTCAAACTTAAACTACTGCAAATCGATTTCCTTTCATAGTAGCTTCCTTGTCTCTAGATCAACCTGGAGACAACATGAGAACACAAACACATAGGGGTGAGAATTATAAAATTCTCAGGAGGCATCCCCAAACATATGCTAAAAATCCATGTCATCGTCATCGTCCCAGCCACTTCGGTTTATTAAGAAAATGTGAGCATGCAACATATATCAAAGGTTCATTTTAAAGCTCAAAAACCATTTTTCCGAAGTGGATTTCTTTTAGCATTTGCTTACTTAATGCACATATATTATGAAGCCCAAACACATAATAAGTAACTCTAATCAAAAGATTACATATGATATGCTTATGCATATGCCAAAAGCAGTGAAATTATCTCAAAGTGACCGTTTTCACTTATGGGCATAGAAATCAAATCAGTGCATTTTCTCTTTTTATCGATATAGGAAATACTTAGTTTATACCCAACGGGTATTTGCCGTGGACAACTCCACAATAGATAATTTATACCAAATGGTATTTATAGTGGATCACACTACACAAGGGAAATAGACTGCTGATCAGAACTGAGCTCATTCCTATACGTGATCATCGGACTTCATTTTTTTTTCATTTTCGAATCACACACAGACTATTCCTAGCCATGTCTACCGACTCCAAATATCTTTGGGAAGTTCCTTTTTTGCCTTCCCTTATAATATATCTAGGGAAATTCCTCTTTTTGCCTTCCCTCATTTAACCTAAGTCTTGTTTTTGTTTTGTCCATATGTCAAAGTATGCACGATTGAAGTTTATACATTCTTTTTCTTTTTCCAAATGCATGCATAAAGCACATATAGGCATTCATTCATAATATAATTTCAATCATGCCTCATAAACCACTCTTTATTTCCTCTAGCATGCATTTATATGTCATAAGTCACATGGCCAAATATTTAACATCAAATATTCATGTCATACTAGAACAAAAAATGTCATTATTTCATCAATTCAAAGCATTGTTTCATTTCCAGCACAATGGGAAGATTTCACACCATTGTAGCATAAATTTATTTGCTTATCAAACAATCAATTCAGAGGCTATAAAAATTCTCAATGACACTTCAATGTGTCCACAAGGTTCCATAAAAATTTCAGAGAAAAAGAGTTCTCTAACTATATTAACAAAATTAGATAATTTCAGTGCTTAGAAACCACTTAACCTCAGCTAGAACCTGAAATTCATAATTTTTAACCCTAGAAAATGATTGAATTAATTCAAAATAAAAATCAAAGTTACAGTCCAAGATGTTATTAACAATCAGTAAAAATTTCAAAGGAAAATTCAATTATTTTCTATAGTAGAAAAATCAGACAATTTGAGCTTTAGTTCTAATAATCCAGGCAGCATAGATACACTTTCCGGTTCTTATTTTTTTAAAGTATTAGAGTAAAAAATAGAGCTCAAGAAAATTTTTGGAACTAGGATGTTAGCTTCAACATATATTTTTTCTAGCTAATGAAAATACCCACAATTCCTTTAGAAAATTAGTGAACTATCTATGCCCAAGAAATCCAAAAATCCAGCGCAAGGATCAAAATCTCTTTTCACAAAAATGACTTCTAACATCATACAAATACTCCACCAAAATTATCGCATCAATATCAATATATTATCAACCAATACAATTAAAAATTTTGGACTTAACTCAATCAGAAATCATCAAAATAAATTTGAAGAGAAAAGGCAAAGAAAACCCTACTTTTAGTGACTTAATGGATCTTTGGTCCCAACTTGCTCTAAGATTGTTTTCTTCCACTCCAAAGCTCCCAAGTCAACCCTAACTCCTTCCTAAATCAGTGAGGTGTGAGATATCAAGGTAAGGATTGGTGAGGAATAGAGATTTTAATCGGCTAGATTGTAGGGATTGAGATGTAGAACAAGTTTTGTGAAGAGAGTTTGAGGTTTTATCAACTATAGGATAAGGTTTTTCATGGTTTCTTGGTGAAACAACAATGGAGGTGGCTGGTTCAATGTTTGGCCGAGAATGATTCTTCAAGGATAAGGTTTGGTAGGTTTTAAATGAAATTAAATTAGGTTGTAAGAATTATGTAGTATAAAGTCTAATTCTTTAAAAAGAAAATATGATGAATGGCTAGGATTTAATCTTGTAAAGCAAGATTAAATCTTAGCCTTACACTTGGCATATAAAGGATAGACACTATCCAATTGTAAGAATTAAACTATCTTTTGGTGTTAGAAACCGCATATTAAATTTTACCGAACGGGTGAAACACTTTCGGTAATCAAACATTTCCTGAAAATTAAATTTAGGTATAAAATTCTCTTTTCTAACTATTTCTAACCTCAACCCTCTCTTTTCTTAGTTTCCGGGAATTTCATAGTCCTAGATCTAGGGTTTTGGCTGTCCCGACGAGCTTGGGGCTCGCAAGATTACTATTCACCACGTCCCGATTTTTTTTTACAAGTCCGTTGGGTTATCCTCATCATAGCTGCGAGATTTTTGAAATTATGACTAATAAAGCTGAAATTAATTTTTAAATAATTTTTAGGGTGTTACAACTACTTTCAACGAGATAGTAGGGGTTGTCTACTTGTCACAAGTTTAGCTTAGAGAGGCTAGTACAAGACTACTCAAGGTTTAGCTTGGAGAGGTCGGTGAATAACTACTCAGGTTGTGACAATAGGGGTTGTCTACTGGTCACACATGAGAGCTTAGGAAGGCTAATGTAAAGACTATCCGTGTTCTCTTGGTTTGAGAAAGATGTTTAATAGAACCTCAACGCATGTTGAGATGGATGTAGGTAGATTTGACCAAACCAGGTATAAAAATATTTGTGTCATATCTTCTTCTCCTTATCTCTTTTACTTTCTCGTTACACTCATTAAATTGTTGAAATATCGATTTAGCGGTTTTGTTACATATTGTATGCTTTAGAGATCTACTTTCTAAAACAACTAATCTCATTTTTGCTGCACTTTAAGCTTAATGCTTCATAGTTTTTTGTTAAATATTTTAGATATACAAAGAAGCAAAACATGATTCAACCCCCCTTTCTCGTGCACTTTTATACCTGCATCATCATCATCATTGCCCTTAGGAACCTTGGGTTTCATAGTAAAAATAGTGGACATAAATAGGTTCCTATATTAAGTTTCAAATACCATTGGCCGAGGCTTATATCTTTTAGCATCAATTTTAATGTCATGGATGCATCATACTATATTATGAATGCATGTCATACCTTATGCAACATTCCAACATACAATGACATAATATAGAAGCATAAAAAACATTGAACAACCATGGCTCACGACTTTCCTCTTTGCATTTCTTAGGCGACTTAACTTACTTAATGTTTCATAAGGGCCACCTTAATACTTTATCCCTTTTGAGAGTTCTAAGTTTATGAGCTCATACCTAGCTAGTGTAACGCTCTGGGCTAATGAGGGTGGGGAATTATCGCCGTGCAAGAAGACATGGATAAGGAGTAGCTCCTAGCAAGCTTCTAAGCGGAGGGGTACATGAATGAACCGATTACACACTAGAATGAAGGGATCTTAAGACTGTGTAGGTATGGAACTATACAGTTTAGGGTGACTTATATGAATCGATTGGTACTACCTATACCAACAAGATGCATCTTCTTTTTGATAGCTCATTACTAAAGAACTCACGGTTAAGCATGCTTGACTTGGAGAAATTTTGGGACGGGTGACCTCCTAGGAAGTTTTCCTAGGAAGCGTGTGAGCGAGGACAAGCACACTGAAAGACCCATGTTGGTTTATGGGACAATTATCAATCCATAAAGCAACATGAGATGTTATAGCTAGTCGTCATTAGCCTACACTTATCCTCTCAATAAGCTATTTCCTGACTTTCAGAGTGTGGGATAGGGGGCATTGGATCACTTTCTGTTGAGCTTAACCCATTATGAAAGGGTCATTTCCAAGTGTCTTATGTCACTTTTATCATTAGTGTAACACCCTAAAAAATTATTTAAAAATTAATTTAAACTTTATTAGTCATAATTTCAAGACCCTAGTTTAGCAATGATGAGGATGGCTCAATGGACCTATAAAAAAAAAATTTTGGCCGGGTGAATAGTAACCTTGCGAGCTCCACAAGCCCATCAAGTAAACCCTAGATCTGGGACCAGGAAATGCTCTGGACTAGAAAAGAGAGGGTTGAAGTTAGAAATAGTTGGAAATAAGGATTTTATACCTGAAATTAATTTTTAGGCAATATCTAATTACCTGGTAATATTTTACCCGTTTAGTAAAATTTTGGTGTGCGATTTTTAACAAAAGATATTTTAATCTTTGTAAAAGGATAATGTCTATCCTTTAGAGCCAAGTGTAAGGCTAAGATTTGATCTTGAATTACAAGATCAACTCCTAGCCATTTATCTTGCTTTCTTATAGGAAAAGTTTAGATTTTATATTAAATAAAGATTCAACCTAATCTAAACCATTTAAAGCCACTAAACTTGCCAAATCATATCATCATTCTCAGCCAAACACCAAGAGAACCATAATCCTCCATTACCAAGAGCTCAAACTTTCATTCCAAACCCAAAAACACTAGCCTAGAGTTGTTAAAGCTTCAGAGTTCCTTTACTAAACTTATTACACATATCAATACCTACAAATCTAACCAATTAGAATTTGAATCCATTAACCTTTTCTACTTTGAGAGCTCATTATCTACGTTTAGGAAGGGTTTAGTGTTGATTTGGTGGCCTTGAAGTGAGCAAGATCACCCTTGAAACATCCTTGAAGCCAAGATCCTTAAAGCTACCAAAGTAGGGCTTTTAAACCTCTTTTCCTTTCAAATCCATTTTTTGTAACATCCTAATATTTAACCCAATACGCCTATGACGTATTAAGATTAATTATTAGTTATTACTTTCTTTTAAACTCGTTTGTAAATTACTTAGCAGAAAATACAGGTAAATTTTTTTTTTTGAAATATGTAAAATAAAATGCGAGCTGCGTGTACTATCATGAGCGAAATGTAAAACGCAAAGAAATTAATCATACAAATTAAAGGCAATAAAGAACACATCCTTCCATAGAAGCAACCATCATAATATTAGATATCATAATTGAATACATGTTCCTGAATACACCAACTAAAATAAAGACTAAATAAAGTCATACTCATATAAAGTAGGTAAAGCTTGTGATACATAGAACAAGAAAATATATAAACAGAAAGTAAACATAAACAACAAGTACAGGGAAGCCCCAAAAGATTAAACCCCAGCTATAGCTACCCCTCCCTCGAAACCTACCGGTGACGCTGGTCCTTTAGCGATGGGGAAAGGTATCCCACGACTGCTCAAGCTCCTCAGCGTGGCCCAATGAAGCGGGGGTATGGGCATGAGCCGGGAACAACATCTCCTGCGGGCACCTCTTGAGCTATCGCACTCGCCTTGCAAGCCTCGGCGGGACAGGATCCTCGCCCCCTACCCACGTCCATGGGCATTGAGGGAGCAGAACCCTTTGAGTAGATGTAGGAAGAGGAGTCCTCAGAAGTTGACCCAGGATGTGGATGAGCGGACGTACTCTGGAGTCTTAACCGCGAGGATGATGGATGGATGCGCGAGTTTGCTCGTCGTGGGGTCGAGTCCTCTAGAAGATTAGGTCGTCGCCATATGGTAAGGTAGGAGTGAAGCGAAAGCTGGAAATGAATGCGCGAATGGGCGTCCCATGTACGCAAAATGCGGACAGCACAACGACCCTCAAAATGATACGATGATGCTCCTGTTAAAGTGCACCTCCCAGACGGCGTGTCAATGAAGACCACAAACAACGCCATTGAGATCTGAAGACAAAGAGAAAAAAGAGGGGGTGAGAATCTTACTAAAGAATCTCAGGAGGGAATCCTCCTATCCTAATGTCATCGCACGTCCCAGGAACCTTGGGTTTATTATGAAAAGATTTAACATGCAAAGGTCTATTATGAGATTTTATAAAAGTAATTATCCAAGATCCGTTCCTTTTATGATGAATCTTAATGCATGTATGCAGCATAGTGAAACATGAATGCATGGCAATACTTTATGCAAACAAACCAATAAAACATGTCATCAGTAATTTATCATCAAATAAGTGGCATATAGATTCTCATGAATAGCCTTTCTCTTTCTCAAACTTGTGACATAAAGGTATCAAACCTGGTATCATCGCCACCCTAAAAACTAGGCTATGAGCTCATACCTCAACTAGTCGTCACTAGTTCTTACTTATCCTCTTAATAGGCATAACATAATCACAATCATAATAATCCCGACTCCAAAGTGCGGGTGTGTAACACCCTAATATTTAACCCAACACGCCTAGGACGTATTAAGATTAATTATTAGTTATTACTTCTTTTTAAAACCCATTTGTAAAATTACTTAGTGGAAAATATAGGTAATTTTTTTTTTGAAAATATGCAAACCAAAATGCGAGCCGTTACGACAACCATCACGAGCGATACATAGAGAGAAATTAAACATACAATTGAAAGCAATGAAGAACACATCCATTCATAGAAGCAAATGCCATAGCATATTTGATAACATAGTTTGGTACATCAACTGAAATATAAATGCATAAAGTCATACCTACATAAAAATGGGAGAGCTTGCAGGACATAAAACAAGATAATACATAAACAAAAGAAAGCATAAACAACAAGATACAGGAAGTCCCAAAAGATCAAACCCCAACTATAGCTACCCCTCCCGAAACCTACTGGTGACACTAATCCTCGTCCCTGGACGGTATGTACCCAATGAACTGGGCGAGCTCCTTGGGTGAGTGGAAGTAGAAAGGGGACCACGTGACCTCCTCGACGTGGGCGCATCTCTGGGCATCGAGCTAGCCTCCTCTGCATCACCGTGTCCTCGTTGCCTCTCCCGATGTCCATAGGAACCTTAGGGCGGATCCCTCCGAATAGATGTGGGTGGGGAATCCTTTGATGGGTCGATCTCTGAACGCCTCTGCGAGGAACATACTCTGGGTAATCACACACCGCCGAAGCCGAAGGGCGGGCATGACGAGTCTGCACGTCGCGGGGTCGAGTCCTCTTGAAGATCAGGTCGTCGCCATAAGGTGAGGAGGAGTGAAACGAAAGCTGGAAATTGGATGCGCGAATGGGCATCCCATGTATGCAAAAATACGACAACACATCGACCCTCGAAATGATATGACTGATGCTTCGGGTCGTAGTGCACCTTCCAAATTGGTGTATCAAAGAAGATCACGAACGACACTATTGAGATCTGAAGACGTAACGGAAAGAGACAAAGAGGGGTGATAATTCTTGCTAAAGAATCTCAGGAGGGAAACCTCCTACACTAATGTCATCGTTTACGTCCCAAGGATCTTGGGTTTATTATAAAAAGGTGTGACATGCAAAGATTCATTATGAGGTTTTATAAAAGTAATTATCCAAGGTCCATGTCTTTTATGATGAATCTTAATGCATGTATGCAACATAGCTAAACATGAATGCAAGGCAACATCTTATGCAAACAAACTAATAAGACACGTCATCAATAATTAATCCTCATATAAGTGGCATGTAACTTCTCATGATCAACCTTTCTTTTTCAACCCTGTGACATAAGGGTATCAAAAATCATAACCGCACTCTTAAAACTAGGCTATGAGCTCATACTTCAACTAGTCGTCACTAGTTCTTACTTATCCTCTTGATAAGGGTAACATAATCACAATAATCCTGACTCCCAGAGAACGGGTAGGGGGCCTAAGGATCACCCATCATGGGACTTTTTCCTTCTTCGAAACGCATCAACTGGTTAAGACCAGTAACTTTGTCCGCTTTGGCAGGCTAATGTCGATGCTCTTAGCTTTACCTTTTCCTCACCATAGGAGAAATGCGTCTTGACATGTCACATTCAAAATCTTTCTTTTTCAAAACTTTCTTAAGTCCCTCAAATTTGATGGAAATTCGACAGCACAATGGTTGTACCCCAAATTTCCTCAAATTTGAGTCATGCCACATAACTCATTCAACTCATGCCATCTCATTCATTGTCTTAGTCAATTAAATCTTTAAAAGCCATTTAAACATATTCATTCATTTCATCATCATCTTATATCCATATGCATTTCAATCATGGCATGCCGTATCATCACATCAATTTCATCATAGGTTCACACAATCTTATGCACATAACATTAATACTTTCAGGATAAATAAATACACTTGTTCACTCGGTCACTTACTCACATTATATCTCCTATCTTGCAATGTCTTATGCTTTGACCTTTACGGGTCTTAATCTTGTGTTCGATTATCCTAATGCTAATTATAAACCTTGGATACACCTAAAGGATCATTACTTGTAATTCTTTCTAATTTTTATGCTCACTAACACCTCCAAACAGCATTGCAGATTTGTTACCATGATTATTATTCAATTACGGGATTCTAGAATCTACGTCTTTGACCCTTTCTAAGTTCCGTCTTCGCCTAAGGCTCTATATTCAATTCCTAAACCAATTATTAGGGATTCCTACACATATCCACTAATTATAAACCATTTTCCTTAAGTTCAATTATGCTGGAACAGAATTTACAATTTTTGTATCTAAGTGTTCTAGAATTCTCATTTTAAGTCCTTTCTAGTTACTTGTTCTTTCCTAACTTCCCAAATTCGGTCATTGCTTCACTCAAACATAATTTTACACATTTTAACACCATAAAATAGAATTAATACAGTGGCCAAAGGAACAAGGCAAAACCAAAATGATATAGCTCACATAATCACATAATTTCATGATTTAAATGCATATAAGTTGCTAGTTTTCTCTTGGAACAATTTTAGGACTCAAAACTCTTTTAGAAACCAATTCATCTCATTAAAATCATATAAATTTAGGTGAGGTCAGTAGCTAAGTTATTTTGTTCATGAAATAGATTTAAAACATAAAATCTTGTTCATAATATTCTTTAAGTTCACCTAAGTTTAGAAAAATTCCAAGACAGGCTATGGGCACTTATGATTAGATGAACTCATATCAAGTCCATCATCATCATCACAAGGCTGAAATGACATTCTTGAGATGCTCCATTTTCTAAAACTTTATATAGGATACTTGGGCAAGTCTTTGAGCTCTAGGGTATTTAGGTGATGACATAAACATAAACATGCTATGCACTTTATTTTACTCTTCATTATAAAGTAAAGTGAGAGCATAAAATAAATATGAGATGCAAACTTATTATTATCTTTAAAGATTAAGTGATGACTTGAAATATAAACATGAAATGCAAGCTTGGAAATTTAAACATGATAATGCAAGTTCATTTATTTATTCTTGAGAGCTTAGTGATGGCATCAAAAGTAAACATGATATGCAAGGCATAAACTTAAACATGAATGCAAACTTATTTTATCTTAACTAGAGCTCTTGCAAGACTTTAGAGGAACATTAATAGCCTTAACCCAACATGTATCATAACAACATAAAGTGAGCTTTAGAGTTCTTAGCACTAAGTCTTCAAAGAAGTCTTTGGTTTGAACATCATCATCAAGCTCAAGAAAATAGACTAAAAGACAAGCATCAACACTTATCAAAGTAAACATGAAAAGAACTACTCATATTCTTTATTTTATTGCTCATGGGCTTCAATCTAGAGTAAACTCTTAGAACGGCCGACCAACTTTAAGGTTGGCAAGGGTAAGCTTAGAGCTCTTTGAAAACATATGATTAATTTTCTTAAACAAAACCTTTAGTGAGCTACTTAACATTTTTATCAAACTTTGTTCAACTAAAAGATATGGAAACCGAAATCATAGGAAGAAAGGAAGTGAAAACCAAAAGCTTGCACAAGGAAAGAAAAAGAAAATCGAAGCTATGTATGGTCCAAGACCAAGCTTTTCAAGCTTTAGAGGTTTCTCACATGGAAACACAAGGCCATTATCTTGAAACCTCATCATCAAGCCAAGTTTTTCTCATCCAAGGCTCTAAGGCTGAAGATGAAAGGAGGAAAAAGAAAAGCTTGAAAACCAAGAGAAAACTAGAACTTTTCTTAAAGAAAGCAAGTAAAACTTTGAAAATAAACCCCTACCAAATGAAGTCTTGAAAGAGATGAAAGAAAGCTTGTGTTCTTGATGAAATGAGAAGACAAATCTTCTCTTGGATGATGATGTGAATTCGGCCAAGAGGGGATCTCAAGGAAGATGATTTTTCCTTGAAAGAGTAAGCTTGGAAGTGGAAATGTTTGGTTTTTGAGAGGTGGTTTGAGGTGGGGGAGTGGTGGTTCAAGGTTGTTTGTGGTGGTTTGTGGTGGTGGAAAGGTTTCTTTGATGGTGGAGGAAGAAGAACAAGATGAAGAGGAATTGAGAGGAAAGAGAGAAAATTGCAAGAAAGCTTAAACTTGGCAAATGATTTAAAGTGTAACCAAGTTCTCTAATGCTTGGTATTTATAGAAAAAATGCAACAATGTGGTTGATTTGAGGATGATGGCTGATGGTTTCTCTTGGCCTTTGGGGGAAAATATTTTCAAAAGCTTGTCATTCAAAGGCATGGTTGGAGGTACGACTAGGTATGGGCAAGGCATGACTTAAGGCATGGTCTTTGGAGTGAAATAAAATCAACATGTGACACAATACAAAGGGTATGTATTCGGCCAAATTTCTAGCCAAGGGAGGAGAAGAAATTGTTCATCTAATTGTGGTTTAATATTGTGTTTAGGTGTATCTTTGATTAAGGTTTTGATTAGGAGTTTGTAAGAAAGTGTTTAGGTGAGGTAATGGTTAATTAAGGCTATCAAGACTTGATTTAGGGGTGGTCTTGCTAGATTAACAAATTAAAAACCATTTTCTAGTCAAATTAAATCATAGACACAATTCCTTGATTTAAGGAATTGGAGAGAAATTACTATTCAAGATTCCATGACTAGGAATCTTGAATCAAAGAATGAGATTAGAGTTTAACTAAGTAATCTGACTTTCTAATTAACCTTAATAAATTATTTTGACTCTAAATTAATTATTGAAATTAATTAATCTTCGATTAAAGCCTAATATTGCTTAGGTTTGGTAAATTACATCATTAGACTCACTGGACACTTCTAGGGGCAAAATGGTAATTTTGCACTAAATTGCTCGGACCTCCCGAGCCCAACTAACCATCAAAACCACTCATAAACATTATTTTGAACTTTCTGGAAAGTTCCAGGATCAAACGACACATTTACCTCAAAAACGTGTATTTTGGTCAGCCAAAAGTTCGAAAACGAGATTTTCACCTCGGATTTCAAACATCACAATTATAATCTCCTTCAAACATTGAGTTGACCCATTCGAGGACTGCTGGGTCAGCTATCCTCAAATCTGGAAAAATGACCTCAGGGCATTTTGGTCATTTGTACTCAAAAATAAAATCAGGGCATTACATAGGGGGCCTAAGGATCACCCATCATGGGACTTTTTCCTTCTTCGAAACACATCAACTGGTTAAGACCAGTGACTTTGTCCGCTTTGGCAGCTAATGTCGATGCCCTCACGGTTTTACCTTCCTTCAGGAGCATGAGAAGTACGTCTCGGTCTATGAAACGTATCAACTAGTTAAGACCAATGACATTGTCCGCTTCAGGATGGCTCCACGACCATACCCACACAGGTTTAATTTCTCCTCACCATAGCAGGAGAAATGTGTCTCAACATGTCACCTTTAAAATTTCACTTCCCAAAAACTTTCTTAAGTCTCAAATTTGACGGAAATTCGCATAACGGCGTACAATGAATTTCCTCAAATTTGAGTCATGCCACATAACTCACGAGCACATATTTCTCATGCAATATCTCAGTCAAGCAAATCTTTTAAAGTCATGTAAACATATTCCTCCACTTCATCATCCTTTTATACCCTTATGGATCTCATTCATAGCATGCCGCATTACCATAATAATCACGTCATAAATTCACATATCATCATACACATAACATGAATACTATCACATGCTCTCAACATAACATAAATATATGTTCACTTGATCACTTACTTACGTTATGTCTCCTATCTTATAGTATCTTATGCTTTGGCCCTCATGGGTCTTAAACTTGTGTTCTAGTTACCCTAATGCCCATTATAGATATTCAATACACCTAGGGGATCACTAGTTTTAATTCTCTCTAATATTTATGCTCACTAACTCTTCCAAACAGCATTGCATAAATTAAGCAGGATAGTATAATTTGATTACGGGGTTCTAGATTCTATGTCTTTGACCCTTTCTAAGTTCCTTCTTCACCTAAGGCTCTATATTCAATTCCTAAACCAATTATTAGGGATTCCTACACATATCCACTAATTATAAACCATTTTCATTAAGTTCAATATTGCTGAAAAAGAATTTACATTTCTTGTGTCTAAGTGTTCTAGAATTCTCATTTTAAGTCCTTTCTAGTTACTTATTCTTTCCTAACTTCCCTAAATCGTTCCTTGCTTCACTCAAACATAATTTTACACATTTTAACTCCATAAAACAGAATTAATACAGTGACCAAAGGAACAAGGCAGAAACCGAAATGTTTGTCACACATAATCACATAAATTCATGTTTTAAGTGCATATAAGTTGCTAGTTTTCTCTTGGAATAATTTTAGGAACTCAAAACTCTTTTAGAAACTAATTTATCTCATTAACATCATGTAAATATAGGTGAGGTCAGTAGCTAAATCATTTTGTTCAAGAAATAGATTTAAAACATAAGATCATGTTCATAATACTCTCTAAGTTCACCTAAGCTTAGAAAAATTCCAAGACATAGGCTATTGGCACTTATGATTAGATGAACTCAAATCAAGTCCATCATCATCATCACAAGGTCGAAATGGCACTCATGGAAAGCTTCCATTTTCTAAAACTTTACTTGTGATACTTGGGCAAGTCTTTAAGTTCTAGAGTATTTAGGTGATGACATAAACATAAACATGCTATGCACTTTATTTTACTCTTCATTATAAAGTAAAGTGAGAGCATAAAATAAATGAGATGCAACCTCATTATTATCTTTAAAGATTAAGTGATAACTTGAAATTTAAACATGAAGTGCAAGCTTGGAAATTTAAACATGAAATGAAAGTTCATTTATTTATTCTTGAAAGCTTAGTGATGGCATCAAAAGTAAACATGATATGCAAGACATAAACTTAAACATGAATGCAAACTTATTTTATCTTAACTAGAGCTCTTGCAAGACTTTAGAGGAACATCAATAGCCTTAACCCAACATGTATCTAATAATATAAAGTGAGCTTTAGAGTTCTTAGCACCAAGTCTTCAAAGAAGTCTTATGGTTTGAACTTCATCATCAAGCTCAAGAAATGGACTAAGAGATAAACATCAACACTTATCAAGGCAAACATAAAAAGAACTAGTCATATTCTTCATTTTATTGCTCATGGGCTTCAATCTAGAGTAAACTCTAGAATGGCCGACCAACTTTAAGGTTGGCAAGGGTAAGCTTAGAGCTCTTTGAAAACATATGATTAATTTTCTTAAACAAAACCTTTAGTGAGCTACTTAACATTTTTATCAAACTTTGTACAAATAAAGGAATGAAAACCGAAATCATAGAGGGGAAAAGGAAATTAGAACCGAAATCTTGAGTAAGGAAAAGAAAAGAAACTGAAATCATATATGGTCCAAGACCAAGTTTTCAAGCTTTAGAGGTTTCTCACATGGCATCACAAGACCATTATCTTGAAACCTCATCATCAAGCCAAAGTTTTTCTCATCATAAGGCTCTAAGGCCGAAATGAAAAGAGGAAAAGGAAGAGCTTTGAAAACTAAGAGAAAACTAGAACTTTTCTTAAAGAAAGTAAGCAAAACTTGGAAAATAAACCCCTACCAAATGAAGTCTTGAAAGAGATGGAAGAAAGCTTGAGTTTTTGATGAAGTGAGAAGACAAAATCTTCTCTTTGATGGTGATGATGATTCGGCCAAGGTGGAAGCACAAGGAAGATGAATTTTCCTTGAAAGTGTGAGCTTGGAAATGGAAAGGTTTAGTGTTTGAGAGGTGGTTTGAGGTGGGAGAGTGGTGGTTTAAGGTTGTTTGTGGTGGTTTGTGGTAGTGGAAAGGTTTTTTTGGTGGTGGAGGAAGAAGAACAAGATGAAGAGAATTTTAGAGGAAAAAGAGAGAATTGCAAGAAAGCTTGAACTTGGCAAAGTTTCTAAAGTGTAACCAAGTTCTCTAAGGCTTGGTATTTATAGAAAAAAAGTAACTATAGGGCTGCCAAGGGAGGAAGGCTAACAGTTTTCAAGGCCTTGGGGAGGAAAATATCTTCAACAATTGTTCATTCAAAGGCATGGGTGGAGGTATGGTCAAGTATGGTCCAAAGTATGGCTTGAGGTATGGTTCTTTGAGTGAAATAAAATCAACATGTGACACAATTTAAAGGGTATGTATTCAGCCAGCATTTTAGCCAAGGAGGAGGAGAGATTTTGTTCATCTAATTGTGGTTTAATGATGTGTTTAGGTGTTTCTTTGATTAAGGTTTTGATTAGGAGTTTGTAAGAAAGTGTTTAGGTGAGGTAATGGTCAATTAAGGTTGTCAAGACTTGATTTAGGGGTGGTCTTGCTAGATTAACAAATTAAAAACCATTTTCTAGTCAAATTAAATCATAGACACAATTCCTTAATTTAAGGAATTGGAGAGAGAAATTACTATTCAAGATTCCATGACTAGGAATCTTGAATCAAAGAATGAGATTAGAGTTTAACTAAGCAATCTTAGGTTCTAATTAACCTTAATAAATTATTTTGACTCTAGATTAATTATTGAAATTAATTAATCTTCGATTAGAGCCTAATATTGCTTAGGTTTGGTTAATTTCATCATTAGGCTCACTGTACACGTTTTAGGGCAAAATGGTAATTTTGCACTAAAACCGCTGGGACCTCCTGGGCCCACCTAACCATCATAAACCACTCATAATCACCTCGGATATCAAACATTACAGTTATAATCCCCTTCAAACATTCAGTTAACCATTCAAACACCCGCTGGCTATCATCGAATTTTAGTGAAAATGACCTCAAGGGCATTTTGGTCATTTGTACTCAAATAGAAAAATGGGTGTTACATTACTCCCCTCCTTAAAAAGAATTTCGCCCTCAAAATTTATTACCTTAGAAAAGCTTGGGATACTTAGTCCTCATCTCAATTCTAGCTCATACGTGTATTCTTTCGTCTTGTCTCGCCCTCACGCCACTTTCACCAAAGGAACGGACTTGTTCCTCAGCTTGCTTAACACCACGGTCCACAATCCTCGTTGGTGGTAGATTGAAATTAGGTCCTCCCTTAACTGTACATGCTCTGGTTCTAACACATGACTAGGATCGGATTGGTATTTTCTTAATTGGGAAACATGAAAGACGTCATGAAGATTAGACAGGTTAGGAGGTAAGGCTATTCTGTAAGCTACCCGACTTTCTGAAAAATTTCAAAAGGACCGAGAAATTGGGACTCAACTTTTTGACTCGCATGGCCCTACCTATACCTGGAGTGGGGTAATCCTTAAGAAAACATGTTTGCCCTCTTGGAATTCTAACGGCTTTCGCTACTTGTCTGCATAGCTTTTTTGTCGACTTTGGCAGTCAAGATTCTATCCTTAATCCTTTTGATTTGCTCCGTGGTTTCCCTCACTACTTCCAGTCCTAACATGATTTGTTCTCCGAGTTCATGCCAACACAAAGGGGACTGGCACTTCCTCCCACACAATGCTTCGTACGTGCCATACCGATGCCGCATGATAACTGTTGTTATATGCGAACTCGATAAGTGCAAGTACTTATCCTAACTTCCTTTTCTATCCAAAACGCACACCCTCAACATATCTTCCAAGGTTTGGATAGTTCTTTCTAATTGGCCATCTATTTGAGGGTGGTAAGCCGTGCTTAAACACAGCTTTGAACCAAATGCCCTTTGAAAGGCTCCCAAAAAACATGACGTAAATCGTGGATCTTGATCCGAGATTATCGTCAATGAGACTCCATGCAACCTTACTATCTCTTATATGTACAGCTGGGCTAACTTGTCTAGGGAAAAGGTGATCTTAATGGGTAGGAAATGGGCTGACTTGGTCAATCTATCCACTATTACCCAAATAGCGTCATGGCGGCTGGGTCCTGGGTAGGCCGGTCACAAAATCTATAGAGATACTATCCCACTTCCACTCGAGGATAGACAGGGGTTGCAACATTTCTGAAGGCTTTTGGTGCTCGATCTTCACCTTTGACATACCAAGCACTTACTAACCCAGGAAACTATATCCTTTCTTAATCTTGGCCACCAAAACATCTTCTTTAAATCCTGATACATCTTGGTAGTACTAGGATGAATGGTGAAGTGGCTTTTGTGAGCCTCCTCCAAGATGCTTTCTCAAGGTCACCATCCTGAGCACAAATCCGCCCCTCAAACCTCCATAAATGATTGGGTCCTTTCTCAAAGCCCTTTAGTTTACCTGCCTTAACCACCTCGAGGGTCTCTCTAAATTCCTCATTCTACTTGTGCTATAATGACCCTCTGCTTAACCCACTGGTCACACTAAGGTGACACATCTTCATACTCCTATCCGTCAGACATCCCAAATTCAATTCCCTAAACTTCTCTATTAACTCAACTTCTTTAACCATCATGTGAGATAGACGCAACGATTTTCGACTCAAGGCATCGGCGACCATATTAGCCTTGCCGGGTGGTAACTTAAGCCGAAATCATAGTCCTTCAAAACTTCCATCCACCTTCTTTGCCTCATATTTAACTCCTTTTGATCAAATAGATGCTTAAGACTCTTATGATCTAAGAAAACTTCAAACCGCACACCATACAAGTGGTGCCTCCATATCTTCAAGGCAAACACTATGGCGGCCAACTCTAGGTCATGGGTGGGGTAGTTCACCTCGTGAAGCTTGGGTTGTCTAGATGCATAGGCTACCACTTGCCTATTTTGCATCAACACACAGCCTAAACCCTTGCCTAAAGCGTCACAATATACCTCGAAAGGTACATTGGGGTTGGGTAAAACCAAAACCAGGGTGGAGGTCAACTTTCCTTTTAGCTCTTGGAAGCTTTTCTCACACTCGGATTCCATAAAAATAGGATGTTCTTCCTAGTGAGCTTGGTTAGGGAAGGGCAATCTGAGAAAATCCTTTTATGAACCTACGGTAATAGCCTGCTAAACCCAAAAGCTCCGTATTTCCGTTACGGTGGTTGGTCTATCCCAATTCATTACGACCTCTATTTTACTGGGTCTATGGCTATACCTCCTTTTAACACTACGTGTTCTAAGAACTTCACCTCTTCCAACCAAAATTCACACTTAACAAACTTTGCATACAACTTTTTCTCCTTCAAAATCTCTAAAACCAACCTTAGATAACGTTCATGCTCCTCATGGGTCTTCGAATAGATGAGTATGTCATCTATGAAAATGACCATGAACTTATCTAAATAGGGTCTAAAGATCCTATTCATATAGTCCATGAACACCAGGAGCATTCGTCAATCCAAAAGACATTACGGTGAACTCAAAGTGTCCATACTAAGTTCTAAAGGCGGTTTTAGGTATATCTTGATCTCTCACCCTAATCTGGTTGTATCCCTACCTTAAGTCAATCTTGGAAAATACCACCGCTCCTTTTAATTGCTCCATGAGATCATCAATCCTAGGCAAAGGGTATTTGTTTTTCACCATCACTTGATTCAATTGCCTATAGTCTATGCACAACCTTATGCTTTCATCCTTCTTCTTGACAAATAAGACCGGGCTCCCCACGGTAAAGCACTAGGTCTTATGAAATTCTTCTCCAAAAGCTCCTCCAACTAGGTTTTCAACTCCTTTAACTCTAAGGGTGACATTCTATATGGGGCAATAGAGATAGGTCCTTCCCGGAACCAACTCAATGGAGAACTTCATTTCTCTCTGAAGGGACCTCAGGTATCTCATCCAAATACCTCGGGATAATCTCTTACTACTGGTATATCATCTATATTCTGCTCAAAGTCTACCTCACTAGCGGCTAGGAGGACATATCCCTTAGTTTTCCCTACTACAGGAGATCTCTATGGAATTCACATAAAGCTTCAAAGTTTGACTAGTTTTGCTAGGGGAAGACGAAAGATAATAGTTTTGGTATAACACTAACAATACATGGTTGGCATAGAGCCAATCCATGCCAAGAATTACTCCTATATCTTTCAAGGGTAAATAGATCAAATCCATGACGAAAGACCTATTTTCAGGAGATGACAATTCAAACAACAATTACAGGTATGTACAGGACGATTTGTAGGGGTAGAAACAATAAGATCAAAAGGAAGTTTAGAAACTTTAAGATTCAAAGACTTGACACTAGCATATGAGATGAATGAATGGGTAGCACCAGAGTCATATAGTACAGTTAAGGTTCTACCATTTAATTTGCACTTACCTTCGATGAGGTTGTTGGGTCCGTTGGTCCTTCTGCATTGAGGGTGAAGACCCGTCCTTGGTGTTACGGCCTGGGTTCTGACTGGATAGCCCTCCACTTCTAGTCCTTGGCATAGTGGCCGAGCTTGTGACATCTAAAGCAAACTCCTTGCCCAGTGATTTCCATGATTCTTTCCACAACGAGGGCATACCACGGCTAGTGTAGATCCGGGAAGGCGGGGGCTCCTTGGGGCGCCTTGTCCTTGGCCCACTGGGCCCTCTTGGTTGTTATTGTAAGGACCGCCTAATCCTTCTTGTTGGTTGTTGCGGATCTCGCGACCGTTGTGGTTGAACGGTGGCCTTGGGTGTTGTCGGAATGGCTGATTGATGGGTCCCCTTTATTGTTGTGGTTGTTGTTGCTGATGCTTGAACTAGTTGGTGTGGTAGGGATTGTAGTGGCTCCTTGACGGGTTCTGATGTTGTGGCTTTAACTTCAGAGCTTGATCCCAACCCATGGGGGTGCTCCACCTCACGGCGCTCAACTTCTTGTGCCCCTCCTCTATGATTCTGCACTTGTTGACTAGGGTGGGGAAGTCCCTAATCTCCATATGCGCCACTACCACGTTGAGTTCGGCCCTCAAACCGGCCTTGAACTTGATGCATTTCCATACTTCATCGGGATTCC
Organism: Dalbergia oliveri; assembly: GCA_030441495.1. NCBI lineage: Eukaryota > Viridiplantae > Streptophyta > Magnoliopsida > Fabales > Fabaceae > Dalbergia > Dalbergia oliveri. The sequence goes on along the minus strand of JAMLFY010000013.1, from coordinate 5,859,395 downwards.
CTTGGAAAACCCGAGAAACTTGATCAGCTCCTCGAACTTTGCCGTATATTGGGCGACAGTGGACCCGCCTTTGGTCAGCTGCATGAATTCAATGTCCTTTGCATTCCTTACTGACTCGGAAGTACTTCTCGTAGAAGTAGGTCTTGAACAGCTCCCAGTTGATTGCCGTGCTAGTAGCTTCAAGTAGCCTCTTGGTGCCGGTCCACCAGAATTTCGCATTGGACTCCATCATATAAGCAGCGAAGGTGACTCTCTATTCTTCCAACAGGCGACCACCGAGTAGACCTTCTCCATATTCTTGATCCATTCATCCACCTTGTCTAGGTTCAAGGCTCCTCGGAAGGTTGGGGGATTGGCCTTGCGAAATTCCCCAAATCGGGCTTGCTCCATAGCCTCAGGAGGGGGACCTTATGCAGCATCCCTCGTTGGTTCATGCAATCAAACATACGTTCCATCGCCCTTGCCATTTCACGAACAGGAACCGCGGTTTCATTCCCTTGGTTACCCTCGTTCGCATTCCTATTTCTGGGTGCCATTGGTCCCTAAACACACAAGTCAACAAACACTGAGGTGATTAGGCTCAATATTCCATGCTAGATGAGCTAGTTACCATGGCACAAGCAAGCGGACAGGGTCATGCATGTCTACCCTATAGCTTATCTCTATTAACTAGGCACTACACGTGACATACTATCTTATCATGCCTATAAAGCATGGTTAGTCTAATCCTCAGGCTCGTGAGAATAGAATTGCTCTGATACCATAATGTAACACCCTAATATTTAACCTAACACGCCTAGGACGTATTAAAATTAATAATTAGTTATTACTTTCTTTTAAACTCATTTGTAAATTACTTAGCAGAAAATACAGGTAAATTTTTTTTTTTTGAAATATGTAAAACAAAATACGAGCCGTCGTGTACTATCATGAGTGAAACGTAAAGCAACAAAGAAATTAATCATACAAATTAAAGGCAATGAAGAACACATCCTTCCATAGAAGCAACCATCATAATATTAGATATCATAATTGAACACACGTTCCTGAATACACCAACTAAAATAAAGACTAAATAAAGTCATACCCATATAAAGTGGGCAGAGTTTGTGATACATAGAACGAGAAAATACATAAACAGAAAGTAAACATAAACAACAAGTACAGGGAAGCCCCAAAAGATCAAACTCCAGCTATAGCTACCCCTCCCTCGAAACCTACCTGGTGACACTGGTCCTTTAGTGATGAGGAAAGGTATCCCACAAACCTCGAGCTCCTCGGTTGTGGCCCAACGAAGCGAGGGTGTGGGCATGCGAAGCAGGGAACAACATGGCCTCCTCGGCGTGGGCGCCTCTCGAGCTGTCGTACTCACTTCACAAGCCTCGCTGGGATATATCCTCGCCCTTACCCACATCCATGTGAATCAAGGGAGCAAAACCCTCCTAGTAAACGTAGGCGGGAGTCTTCAGAGTCAACCCAGCGCGTGGTATGAGCAGGACGTACTCGGGTAGTCTCTAACCACTGAGGATGATGGATGGGCGCGAGTTTGCTCGTCGCGGGTTGAGTCCTCTCGAAGATCAGGTCATTGCCATAAAGTGAGGTAGGAGTGAATCAAAAGCTGGAAACCGGATGCGCAAACGGCGTCCCATGTATGCAAAAATGCTCAGCACAACAACCATCAAAATGATACGCGATGCTCGGGTCAAAGTGCACCTCCCAGATTAGCATGTCAATGAAGACCATGAACGACGCCATCGAGATCTGAAGACGTAATGGGAAGAAAAAGAGGGGTGAGAATCTTACTAAAGAATCTCAGGAGGAATCCTCCTATCCTAATGTCATTGCTTATGTCCCTAGGAACCTTGGGTTTATTATGAAAAGATTTAACATGCAAAGGTCTATTATGAGATTTTATAAAAGTAATTATCCAAGGTCGGTGTCTTTTATGATGAATCTTAATGCATGTATGCAGCATAGTGAAACATGAATGCATGGCAATACTTTATGCAAACAAACCAATAAAACATGTCATCAGTAATTTATCATCAAATAAGTGGCATATAGATTCTCATGAACAGCTTTTCTCTTTCTCAAACTTGTGACATAAAGGTATCAAACCTAGTATCATCGCCACTCTAAAAACTAGGCTATGAGCTCATACCTCAACTAGTCGTCACTAGTTCTTACTTATCCTCTTGATAAGCGTAACATAATCACAATCATAATAATCCCGACTCCAGAGTACGGGTAGGGGCCTAAGGATCACCCACCATGGGAATTTTTCCTTCTTCAAAATGCATCAACTGGTTAAGACTAGTGACTTTGTCCGCTTTGGAAAGCTAATGTCGATGCCTTCACAATTTTACCTTCTCCTCACCGTAGCAGGAGAAGTACGTCTCGGTCTATGAAAAGTATCAACTAGTTAAGACCAATGACATTGTCGCTTTGGTATGGCTCCATGACCATACCCCCCAGGTTTACTTTCTCCTCACCGTAGCAGAAGAAATGTGTCTCGGCATGTCACCTTTAAAATTTCACTTTCCAAAAACTTTCTTAAATCTCTCAAATTTGACGAAATTCAACAGCATAATGGTTGTACAATGAATTTCTTCAAATTTGAGTCATGCCACATAACTCACCGAGCACATATTTTCTCATGCAATATCTCAGTCAAGCAAATCTTTCAAAGTCATATAAACATATTCCTCCACTTCATCATCCTCTTATATCCTTCTGCATCTCATTCACAGCATGCTGCATTATCATAACAATCACGTCATAAATTCACATATCATCATACACATAAGATGAATATTATTACATGCTCTCAACATAACATAAATATATGTTCACTTGATCACTTACTTACGTTATGTCTCCTATCTTATAGTATCTTATGCTTTGGCCCTTAGGGTCTTAAAACTTGTGTTCTAGTTATCCTAATGCCCATTATAGATGTTCGATACACCAAGGGATCACTACTTTTAATTCTCTCTAATATTTATGCTCACTAACTCTTCCAAATAGCATTGCATAAATTAAGCAAGATAGTATAATTTGATTATGGGATTCTAGATTCTACGTCTTTGACCTTTTCTAAGTTCCTTCTTCGCCTAAGGCTCTATATTCAATTCCTAAACCAATTATTAGGGATTCCTACACATATCCACTAATTATAAACCATTTTCTTTAAGTTCAATTATGCTGAAACAAAATTTACATTTCTTGTGTCTAAGTGTTCTAGAATTCTCATTTTAAGTTTTTTCTAGTTACTTATTCTTTCCTAACTTCCCTAAATCGGTCCTTACTTCACTCAAACATAATTTTACACATTTTAACTCCATAAAACAGAATTAATATAGTGACCAAAGGAAGAAGGCAGAAATCGAAATGTTTGTCACACATAATCACATAAATTCATGTTTTAAGAGCATATAAGTTGCTAGTTTTCTCTTGGAATAATTTTAGGAACTCAAAACTCTTTTAGAAACTAATTTATCTCATTAACATCATGTAAATATAGGTGTGGTCAGTAGCTAAATCATTTTGTTCAAGAAATAGATTTAAAACATAAGATCATGTTCATAATACTCTATATGTTCACCTAAGCTTAGAAAAATTCCAAGACATATGCTATTGGCACTTATGATTAGACAAACTCATATCAAGTCCATCATCATCATCACAAGGCCAAAATGGCACTCATGGAAAGCTTCCATTTTCTAAAACTTTACTTATGATACTTGGGCAAGTCTTTGAGCTCTAGAGTATTTAGGTGATGACATAAACATAAACATGCTATGCACTTTATTTTACTCTTCATTATAAAGTAAAGTGAGAGCATAAAATAAATATGAGATGCAACTTCATTATTATCTTTAAAGATTAAGTGATAACTTGAAATATAAACATGAAGTGCAAGCTTGGAAATTTAAACATGAAATGAAAGTTCATTTATTTATTCTTGAGAACTTAGTGATGGCATCAAAAAGTAAACATGATATACAAGGCATAAACTTAAACATGAATGCAAACTTATTTTATCTTAACTAGAGCTCATGCAAGATTTTAGAGGAACATCAATAGCCTTAACCCAACATGTATCTAACAATATAAAGTGAGCTTTAGAGTTCTTAGCACCAAGTCTTCAAAGAAGTCTTATGATTTGAACTTCATCATCAAGCTAAAGAAAATGAACTAAAAGATAAACATCAACACTTATCAAGACAAACATAAAAAGAACTACTCATATTCTTCATTTTATTGCTCATGGGCTTCAATCTAAGTAAACTCTAGAACGGCCGACTAACTTTAAGGTTGGCAAGGGTAAGCTTAGAGCTCTTTGAAAACATATGATTAATTTTCTTAAACAAAACCTTTAGTGAGCTACTTAACATTTTTATCAAACTTTGTACAAATAAAGGAATGAAAACCGAAATCATAGAGGGGAAAAGGAAATGAGAGCCGAAATCTTGAGTAAGGAAAAGAAAGGAAACCGAAATCATATATGGTCCAAGACTAAGTTTTCAAGCTTTAGAGGTTTCTCACATGGTATCACAAGACCATTATCTTGAAACCTCATCATCAAGCCAAAGTTTTTCCTATCACAAGGCTCTAAGGCTGAAATGAAAAGAGGAAAAGGAAGAGCTTTGAAAACCAAGAGAAAACTAGAACTTTTCTTAAAGAAAGTTAGCAAAACTTGGAAAATAAACCCCTACCAAATGAAGTCTTGAATGAGATGGAAGAAAGCTTGAGTTTTTGATAAAGTGAGAGACAAAATCTTCTCTTTGATGGTGGTGATGATTCAGCCAAGGTGGAAGCACAAGGAAGATGAATTTTCCTTGAAAGTATGAGCTTGGAAATGGAAAGGTTTAGTGTTTGAAGGTGGTTTGAGGTGGGGGTGGTGGTTCAAGGTTGTTTGTGGTGGTTTTTGGTGATGGAAAGGTTTCTTTGGTGGTGGAGGAAGAAGAACAAGATGAAGAGAATTTGAGAGGAAAAAGAGAGAATTGCAAGAAAGCTTGAACTTGACAAAGTTTCTAAAGTGTAACCAAGTTCTCTAAGGCTTGGTATTTGTAGAAAAAATGCAACCATGGGGCTGCCAAGGGAGGAAAGCCGACGGTTTTTCAAGGCCTTGGGGAGGAAAATATCTTCAACAATTGGTCATTCAAAGGCATGGGTGGAGGTATGGTCAAGTATGGTCCAAAGTATGGCTTGAGGTATGGTTCTTTGAGTGAAATAGAATCAACATGTGACACAATTTAAAGGGTATGTATTTGGCCAGCATTTCAACCAAGGGGAAGGAGAGATTTTGTTCATATAATTGTGGTTTAATGATGTGTTTAAGTGTTTCTTTGATTAAGGTTTTGATTAGGAGTTTGTAAGAAAGTGTTTAGGTAAGGTAATGGTCAATTAAGGTTGTCAAGATTTGATTTAGGGGTGATCTTTCTAGACGATATTCTAGTCAAATTAAATCATAGACACAATTCCTTAATTTAAGGAATTGGAGAGAAATTACTATTCAAGATTCCATGACTGGAATCTTGAATCAAAGAATGAGATTAGAGTTTAACTAAGTAATTTGAAGTTCTAATTAACCTTAATAAATTATTTTGACTCTAGATTAATTATTGAAATTAATTAATCTTCGATTAGAGCTTAATATTGCTTAGGTTTGGTTAATTTCATCATTAGGCTCACTGGACACTATTCTAGGGGCAAAATGTTAATTTCACACTAAAACTGCTCGGACCTCCAGGCCGACTAACTATCATAAACCACTCATAAACATCATTCGAACTTCCAGGCTAAACCGCACCTTTGCCTACATAAAACGCTCCAGGGTATTTTGGTCATTTTGAGCGAAGTTTGAAAACCAAATTTTCACATTGGATATCAAACAATACAATTATAATCCCCTTCAAACATTGAGTTGACCCATTGAGGAAGGGTCGGCTATCCTTTAATTCTGGTAAAAATGACCTTAGGGCTATTTTGGTCATTTGTACTCAAAAGAAAATCGGATGATACATTTTTCTATTTTAATTACTAATTTAATTTGATGTTTTTAGTTGTATTGGTTGATAATATCTTGATATTGATGTGTTAATTTTGGTGGAGTGTTTGGATGATGTTAGAAGTCAGTTTTGTGAAAAGGAATTTTGAGTCGTGCTGCTGGATTTTCAGTTTCTGCATGGACAACCACTAAACTCGAATTTTCTCATATATTTTTAGATGTTTTTATGGGCTATAAAAATTATATGTTGAAGCTAACATCCTAAGGCAATTCTGAGAATTTTCGTGGAGTATGATAAAGACTCTAACTACTTGAAAAAAAATCATGAACCGAGACTATATATGTGCTGTAATTTTGGTCTTGAAGTTGTGAATTTTGCTAATTTTTTTAACCTAGCAAATGATTGATGTTTCCTTTGAAATTTTTACAGATTGTTTCAAACATCTTGAAGTTCAACTGTGATTTTTCTTTTGAATTAATTCAATCATTTGCTTGGGTTAAATATGGCTGCTAGTTTAGAGTCTTCAAAGATACCTCCTCAATAGTTGTTAGCTTTATTTATGGCGAGCTTCACTTTGGAGTGAAGTGTAGTTTAGTGTATGTTTAGCTAGTACTCCAGTACACTTGTAGAGAGAATCATGGACTATGCATACATTAGTTTATGTTTATTTTGAGAACTACGTAATTATGTTTGACAGATTTTATAACTTACTTTTGCAGCAAGTTCATTATGCAGATACCACTTATGGTTTGGTTTATGATATATGAGAAATATTATCCAGTTTATATTTTAGTCATGTTTAATTGAAAATTATGAAGTTTTTATGTATAATATATCATGTAAGGACTTCCATGGGATTGGTTCCTCACATGCTAGTCACATTTCCAAATTATGTAGTAACAAGCTGATTGGGTGGTGTGATGCAAAAGAAGATGAAAATAGGGTGGGTGTGGGAGATGAATGAGATGAGGGTAGAAAAGGTGGTGGAGATGGTGGAGGTGAGTGACCTACTGAGGATATGAGTGAATGTTAGGACTAATTTGTCAGCCTATTCACTATTCCAACGTGACATGTCACCTCCTCCGTTACATTTTCCATCTAAGGACTAGTAAGTATCCAACGTTTGGCATCATCAAGGACCAAGTGAGTAATTTATTTTTGGCAGGGACTAAATTGGCCAATGAAGAAATTGCCAAGGACATGTTCAGGGATTTACTCTGGTATAAATAAATGAAAAGTATATTGTGGTTTCTTAGATGAAACTAAAAAACCTTCATTGATGAAGCACATTGGTGGTAATATGATGAAATGATGTTTGGAATTACTTTCAAGGAATCATATAGTGTATTTTGACCATTTTGTTATTGGAGAATTCAATAAACTTATTGAATGAATGACCACAATGCACTAAAAACATAACGTTTAGGTTTATTTATTTATTTATTTATTAACATCCTTTCTCATTTTTTTCCTCCCTTCTTCCTCCATTTTCCGCAACCACATATCCTGCCCCTCATTCTTCTTTCTGTTAGCTCCAGAACCCTTCTGAAAGCTTTAATGAAATATGTTTAGAATGACAACAAAGCTAATTTAAAGGAAAATACTTTGAAGAGTGACTAATGTTTATCTTAAGTTTCTTAAGTAGCAAAAAGGTTCTACCCTTAGCATAATAAGGTTTATTTAAGCGGAAATAATTTCACTTTACATGTGCAAACATGGTTTATCTTGTTTTAAGAGATTTGAATTAAATGAAAGTGATAATTTTGTCCTCATATGAGCTTAAAATGCCTAACAATTTGAAGAAAAGTAATCAATACAAGAAACCAAGATCTAGGACTTCAAAAGTCGACGAGACTTCAAAAAGTAGGATGAGACTTCAGAAAGTACACTTGAAATAAAGATATCCATCAAACACTAAAGCCAAAGTGTTATACTATCTTCAATCATCACACTCGTAGTGTTTTGCTCATCAACAAGCCATGATTGAAGAAGAGAAAACCCAAGAATCATCAAGGAAATGATACCGCATATAAGAAAGCTCACTTATAGCGATATGGTGCGCTCTACAAGAAAATGAAGGATTTTTTTTTGAAATTCAAATTTGCATTTGAAAAAGTCAAAACCCAGTGTCAGCACTAGTGTGTCATCTCTTTTGCCACCATGGTCAACAACCTCAGCTTCTAGAAGAAAGAATTCAGAAACTATGTTTCAGAAAGTAAGAGTAGTTTTTGAAGTAGCATTAAAAACCTCAATCTTGCAACGGCTTTGAGTTCAACAAATTGGCTAATCTTCTAGACTACTTTTCCAAGACACAAATGGATGATCAACACATGTCACTTGGAGATCTGATCAAAGGCAACGGTCATAAGGAAGACCATCTATAAATAGAAATTATGTGCTTTCAAATAACAAGATTTTGACGCTATACAAAGAGCAAAAACCCTGAAAATTTCTCCTCATCTTCTTATAAAGTTACTTTACATCTTGTAATCATTTCCTTTGATTGTAAAACTCTTCTTTCTATATTCCTTCATTGTTCATACGTTCTTCCAAGGAAGAATAACTAGAACAAAGTCATTCAAGTGTTTCCTAGAACTTTCTTTGTAAATCTTACGGAAACTTGAGTGTAGGTTAGTTTGAGTTGCAAACCCAAACACAAACCTTGTATCATCAATCCAGAGTGATCAACGTGAGCTTAGCCTGGAGAGGCTAGTCAAAGACTACTTGCAATGTAACAGTAAAGGTGTTTTACTAGTTTCAGCTTAGCTTGGAGAAACTGTTCACAGACTACTTAGTTCAGCTTGAAGAGGCTTGCGAATAACTACTTGGTTTGTGATAGTAAGGGTTGTCTACTAGTCACTGATGAGAGCTTGGGTAGGCTATTGTAAAACTATCCTGGTTCTTTCTCTAGTTTGAGAAAGGTTTAATGAACTCAACTGTTGTTAGAACTGGATGTAGGTAGGTTGGCCAAACTAGTATAAATATTTGGTGTAGTATATTTTTCTTCTTCTTCATTTTTTATTTATTTTCTGTATTTAGCATATTTACAATGTTTCTTTTGGAAAACTTTCTTTTACGTGCTTAGCTAACTTTATTAGTTCAGAAAGCTCACTTTCTAATGTCTCTAGCACTACTTCCGCTGCACTTCAAACTCATAACTTAATAGTACTTTGATTAAGTTTTCAGGATCTAAAAGAAGAGCAAAAGCAACACACAATTCAACCCCCCTTTCCATGTGCATTTTTCCCTACACTTTCTTCTTCCCTCTACAAATTGTGCTCGCTTGTTCCCTATATCTCCCCATAACTCCGTTGTAGCCATTGATTTTGTAGAACACTTGAACAATTAAAAATCATCCAAAAATACAAGAAAAGGAACCCTTTTTATTTGTCGGTTCATTTTTTTTTCCATGATTTTGTAGAATACTTGAACTGGGTGTGCTTGGTGACTTGAATGATTTGGGGTTTATAATAGCAATTGTTAATGAACACGTAAAACTGGGCTATGATTTTGTCTCTTATTTTTCAATTGGGTATTATGTTGTTAAATTGGGATTATTTTATGATGGTCTAACACTTGTTTTGGATCATGTGATGGTCTGCACCTCAAAGTCGTTAGATTGTATATTATTTACATCCTATGGCCAAGATGAAACTCGCTTAGTTTGGGACCCACATCTCATACATTACTCTTTCTAGTAACCCCTTCACCTAGATCTCACATCATCTCTCTCCTTCCACATTTTCTCTTTTCTAAAGCTCAATAACCATCTTCATCACCAATCTCAACAAGCAAGTCATCCTTGCGCACCTTAACCCTTTCCCTTTTCTCTTTGGTTGACACCCCACCACTGCCTCCACCTAATGCAAGAATGAATAGGAAAGGGGCATATTTGGAAGGATAACAAACAGAATTGGGGTAAAATTCTTAAGAGCCCTGGATACGTGGCACAAGGAGCTAGAAAGGTGGCAACAAAGAGGCATGGGAGAGCACACACATTGCTTAAAAGCTGAGAGACTTCATTGTAGAGGGCATAAGAGTTGTAAACACTTTCTTCCTTCCTTAGAGTCTTTATTCTCTCATCCATGTTATTCTTTTCTAATTCTTACCTCTTCTGTAGATATAAAGTGCATGAAAAAAGGGGGTTGAATCATTTTTTACTCCTTTTCGCATTGAAACATTTAAAGAAAGACTATTAAGCACTAAACTTGAAATGTAGTGGAAAACATATTAGCTATTTCAAAAAGTAGATTTTTGAAGCATAGAAGAAGCAAGAGAACAACCAAAACGATATATCAGTAAATATTAAAATATACAACATAACAAAGAAAGTAAAGGAGATCAGGGATAAGAAGAAGAAACACAAGTATTTTTATACCTGGTTCGGCCAAACCTTACATCCAGGACTAAAAACACATGTTGAGGTTCCACTAATCATCTTTCTCAAACTATAGAAACAAACTGGATAGTCGTTACATTAGCCTTCCCAAGCTCTCTCGTGTGAACAATAGATAACCCCTACTTTCATAACCTGAGTAGTTATTCACCAACCTCTCCAAGCTAAACCTTGAGTGGTCTTGTACTAGCCTCTCTAAGCTAACCCGTGATAAGTAGACAACCCCTACTGTCATGTTAAAAGTAGTTATTTACCAACCTTTCCAAGCTGAACTGAGTAGTCTCTCCCAGCTTCTCCAAGCTAAACTATCGCGTTGGAAGTAGTTTTACATTATCTTCTTCAAGCTATCTCACACTGATCACTATTGGATCAAGGATACAAAGGTTTGTGTTTAGGTTGCAACTCAAACTAATCTATACTCAAGTTTCCTTAAAATGTACATGAATAACCTAGGATAACTTGAATGACTTCTTTCCCACAACTCCTCCTATGAAGAACATATAACTATTCAAGAACGTGGAAAGAAGAATTTTTACAAGTAAGGAATCTGATTGCATGATGATGTGATGAACCTTACCTGGATGAGGAGAGATTTTTGCAAAGTTTCCTCTCGTGTAGTGCAGTCTCTCTGAACATTGAAGTACATTATCTCTATTTATAGACGATCTTCCATTGTGACCATTGCCCTTGATCAGATCTTCAAATGACATGTGTTGATAATCTTTTTGTGTCTTGGAAAAGTAATCTAGAAGAGTAGCCTGTCTATTGTCAAAGCTTTTGCAGAAGTCATTGTGAGATATGAGGTTTCTAACGTTACTCAAAAACTACTCTTACTTTTTGAACGTGGTTTCTAACCTCCTTCTTCTAGAAGCTGAGTTGGTTTATCAAGTTGGCAGAAGAATAACCCACCAGTTTGAACTGGGTTTTACTGTAAATTTGAATTTCAAAAATTCAAATTTCCTCATTTTCCAATAATGTTTAGCACTCCATAGTGAAGTAAGCTTTCTGAAGTACGGAATCAGTTCCTTGATGATTCTTTGGTCTTCTTGTCTTCAATCTAATTTTTATGAAGATAAAAAGATTTGCGATCATGATGATTGAAGATTGTACAACACGTTGTTCTTAGAACTTTCTCGATATCTTCGTGTTAAGCGTACTTTCTAATGTCCAGCTACTTTCTGAAAACCAAGATCTTGGTTCTTGTAGTTTTCTTTGATACCTTTTATCCGAAAGGATGTATGCTTACTTTTCATGATATAATATTCTCTTCTATTAAGTTCAATCTCTTTATATGAGATAAATCATACTTACACATGCAAAGTGAAATTATTCTCGCTTTAGGTTCGCATTATGCAATCGGAAATAATATGTATGCTATGACAAGAAACTCAAGGAAGACATTAGTCGTTCTTCAAAATATTTTCTTTGAATTGGTTTTGTTGTCACTCAAAACATATTGCTATGAATCTTTGTGAAGGGTTTTGGAGCTAACATCTTCTTCTCAGGTAGTAGACGATTAGCTCAGAAGTAGAGATCCATCCTTGGCTTGTGAACTAAGCCACCATACACATATACTCATACCTTACCTATACACATTTACTATTTACTCTCCATTTAGAATTTTTTCCAAAACACTTGTTAATTTTACTTGCAATCTATATCAGTGAAGTATTTTTCCTATAATCATCAGCTCTTAATTCTACACCTCATCATTTGGTGCTTACATTGACCCCATCATGGCCGATGATACTAATTCCCAACTTTTGGATCTCCAGCTTCGCATGGACAAGATGTCAGATGCTTGGGATGAAGAGAGACATACTAATGAGGCATTGTTTGGATGCAGCATGTATCAAGTGGATAGAGTTAATTTTGGAAGAATTAAGACAACAATCACGCACAAACCAGTTTCACAACTCCTCTTCTTCACATAACGTAGATCCTCTACCCATTCAACAACACTTCCAGGTAAGAAATCTGAAACTTAATTTCCCTCGCTTCGATGGTAGAAATATGCTAGGTTAGATATTCCATGCAAAATAATTCTTCGAGTACTACAACACTTCGAACATGAATGATTGACCATTGCTGCAATCCATAGGATGGTGATGTAATACCATGGCACCAGATGATGTTGAGATCAAATCCATTTCATTCATGGCAAGCTCTGACTCGAGCTCTTGTGGCAGAGTTTGGGCCCTCTCACTTTGATTGTCCTAGAGCAACACTCTTTAAGCTTGCTCGGACCTCCATTGTAAATGCCTATTACTTAGAGTTCACTTCTTTGGTTAATAGAGTTTATGGGCTACCACCTAATGCTATATTGGACTGTTTCATTAGTGGGCTGCAAGAAGACATCCATAGAGATGTGATAACTGAACACCCTCTAAACCTTCAACGTGTAGTTGCCTTAGCTAGATTGTTTGAAGAAAAATCGATAAGCATGAGAAAACCACAAGCTAATCCTGGGTGAAACACAAAAAATTCTTGGAACCATAGGCCCAACCAAGGCAATACCACCCCAATGAGACAAAAGTTGCCCCTATTATTACTAACCCCTGCACTCAAGCTGCCTAGCACTAACCAGGAGACCCAGCCATTTAGAAAACTATCACCAGTTGAGATACAAATGAAGTGAGAGAAGGGACTATGCTTCAACTGTGAAGAGAAATTCTCCTTAATCCACAAATGCCCCAACAAACACTTGATGATTATGCAAGTAGAAAAGGAAGAGGAAGAGAGCCCTGAAATAGTAGAAGTGCCAGAGAAAACATAGAATGTGAATAGAAACCAATGCTACATCATCTTTCCTTCCATGCATTCAAGGAAGAGGATAGTTTTGACACCATCAGATTCCAAGGATTTGTAAAAGGTATTCCTACACAAGTCTTAATTGATGGAGGCAGTGATGACATTTTTACAGTCTAGGATTGCCAAATTCCTCAATCTGCCAATTGAACTAGTTGAAATGAAGGTCATGGTAAGTGACCAAGAGTTCCTGAATGTGGAAGGTATAGTCAAGGAAATAACCCTCAAGGCTCAAAGGCATACCTTGAAATTTCCTGTGTTCCTCTTACCGTTGCAGGTGCTGATCTAATCCTAGGGACAACTTGGTCAAGTACACTTGATGATCATGTGCATAATTACAAGCCTAAAGGCCTTAAATTCTACCATGAAGGTGAGCTTATTTCACTACAAGGAGAACCCCCTAAAAGCCTGGCTCAGGTGCAGCTGTATCAATTGAGAAGAATAAGGCAAAGAGGTGCTATTGCTGAGATGCTTGTCCTACAACATATGAATCAGCAACAACCACTGAAGCAGAGCTACCTCTGCCCTGAGTCAATGGAGCTAGAATTAGTGCGTTACTACACACCTACAAACAAATATTCACTAAGCCTAGTGGGTCACCACCTACTAAAAGTCATGACCACAACATTCCCTTACTTGAAGGAGCTACACTAGTTAAGGTAAAACCTTACTGATACCTCGCAGACAAAAGGAACAAATTGAGAATATGGTTCAAGACATGCTTACTAAATGACTCATTAAGCCAAGTAAGAGTCCATTTTCTTCACCTGTGCTATTAGTTAGAAAGAAAGATGGATCCTAGACATGTTGTACTAACTACAGGGCATTGAATGCTATAGCTATTAAGGATTCATTCCCTATACCTACTGTAGATGAATTAATCGATGAGTCATATGGTTCATCTTATTTTTCCAAACTAGACTTAAGAGCTGGGTATCATCAAATCTTGCTAAACGCTAGATACTTATAAGACTGCATTTAGAACACACCATGGTCATTATGATGCCCCTCCACTTTCCAGAATCTCATGAATGATGTTTTCTAACAGGTTTTAAGGAAGTTTGCCCTTTTTATTTATGATATAGTAGTTTCAGCCCTCTTGGTCTAACCATTTACGGCACTTACACAAGGTTCTGGAAATTCTAGAAAAGGAGAAACTATTTCCCAAGCTCTCCAAGTGTTCATTTGGTGAAAGAAAGGTGGATTACTTGGGCCATACAATTAGTGCTAAGGGTGTGGCAATAGATACTAGTAAAATTACAGGAGTATTGGAGTGGTCTACTCAGTTGACATTAAGCAATTGAGAGAGTTCTTAGGGTTGACAAGGTACTATAAAAGTTTATTAAATCCTATGTAGCCATTGTAGCTCATTTAACAGATTTACTAAAAAAGGACAACTTCATATGCTCATCTGTAGGCGGCAGCATTTTAGAAATTAAATCAAGCCTTGACAAAAGCACCAATCCTGGCTCTACCTAACTTTAAAAAGCCATTTTCCTTGGAGACAGATGATTAGGACCTGCTTAAGGCTGTGTTGAGCCAGGAAGACCATCTTATTGCTTATTTTTCTAAGAAATTATCACGAAGGATGCAGAAATAGTCAGCTTATATCAGGGAGTTACATGCTGGAACTAAAGCTATGGCTAAGTTCAAGCATTATTTACTAGAGCATAAGTTTATTATGAAAACATACCAATGCAGTTTGAAGGCCCTAATGGATCAATCATTCAGACCCTGAATAACAAGCATGGGTGCCCAAATTCCTAGGATATGACTTTACTATCTAGTATAGGCTAGGAAGGGAAAATATAGCAGCTGATTCCCTTTCTAGATCATTCAACATGGCATGGTCTGAGCCTAATTACCTATGGCTGAAGGAGTTACAAATGGCACTGTAATAAGATGAAACATCAACAGCAATCATGAAGCAATGTGAGCAAACTCAACACCAACCAGAATACTTTCCTAAGAAGCAATCTCTTATAATGGAAAGCAGGATGTATATTCCTATAAGTATGACAAGGAACAGATTACATGAATTTCATACTTTTCCCTTGGGGGGCCATTTAGGAGTGGCCAAGACCACAGCAGGATTACTTCCCAATTTTACTGGCCTAAAATGCACTAATAAATCAAGGCATTTGTGCAAGAATGCCAGATTTGTCAACAAGCCAAAAGTGAAATGTACTGTGACACTCGAAAAATTATTTAAAAATTAATTTGAACCTTATTAGTGTGAATTTCAAAAATCTAACAGATTTAGTGATGATGAAGACAGTCCAATAGATTTGTAAAAAAAATATGAATAGTGACCTTGCAGGCCCTGGACTGGGATAGTCAAAACCCTAAAATCGGACCAAGAGATACCCGGACTGAGGAAAGAGAAGGTTAAGGTTAGAAATAGTCAAAAATGAAGATTTTATACGTGAAATTAATTTTCAGGCAATGTTTGATTAATCAGATATGGTGTTTTACCCGTTTGGTAAAATTTCGATGTACGATTTATAACACCGAAAGATAGTTTAATCTTTACAATATGATAATGCTTATCTTTTAAAGCCAAGTGGATGGCCAAGATTTAATTTTGACTAACAAGATTAAATCCTAGTCATCCATTCCATTGTTTCTTTTTAAAAAGGAAACAAAATACACTTCGCTACATAAATGCTATTTTATCCTAAAATATATTAAAAGCACCAAACCTTATCACCTTGAAGCAACATTCTCGGCCAACTTTCTTCATTCTTCAGCCTTCATGTTTTTCTTTCACAAACCCAAAAATCTTTTTTCCATGTTCTCATAATCTAAAGCTCAAGTCAATAAAATTACAAGCTTCTTTCACAAAACTCCATCTACTCCTCATAATCATCAAAACTAATCGATTGGAATTTTGATTTATCACTAACCTCCACCTTGAGATATCATATACCTCTGTTATAAAAGGATTAAGGGCTGTTTGAGAAGGTCTTGAAGGAAGAAAAGCACTTAGAAGAACCAAGAGAAGTGGAAAGATCTTCTAGCAACAAGTATGACTTTATTTGTTCTCTTTTCTTTCAAAATTGGATTTTAATTTTTTCTGATTGGTTTGGCTGGTAATTCTGGTTATATTGGTTTATGATAGATATATATTGATGTGTTTAAATTGGTGGAGTGTTTGGATGAAATTAGAAAATTATTTTTGTTCGAAGAAGTTTTGACTAAGTTGCTGGAATTTCGATTTTGTCCTAAGCAGCAACTAATCACGATTTTTCTTATGTATTTGTAGGTATTTTTATGAGCTACAAAAATTATATGTTGAAGCTAACATCTTAAGCTAATCTCACGAATTTTCTTGAGCTCTTGCTTGGAATTTTACTGCTTTAAAAAAATCAAGAACCGAAATTATACTTGCTGCTTGAATTGTTGGAACTGAAGCTGGAAATTTGTCTAATTTTGTTACCATAACAAATGATTGATTTTTCCTTTGAAATTCTTACATGATGTTTAAAACATCTTAAGGTTTAACCATGATTTTTATTCTGAATTGATTCAGTTATTTGCTAGGGTTAAAAATTATGGAATTCTGGGTTTGAGCTAAGATTAGGGGGCCTTTGACCATCAAATTTTTCTAATTTTGTTAATATAGTTAGAGAATATTCTTGCTCTGAAATTTACAGGACCTTGGGGACACATTTAATTATCTTGGAGAATTTTTATAGCCTTTGAAATGGTGATTTGATATGAAAAATAAATTTTACTACTTGAGTGAAAAATCTATCAATGTGCTGGAATTGTGATAATGCCTAGAATTAATGATACAATGACTTTGATTCAAGTATGAGGTGTATGAATGCATGCTATGGACTTTAAAAATTGTTTTATGAGGAATGAATGAATGACATATACATGTTTGAAGTATTATGAAACCAAAGATTTATGCTAACACATATATAAATGTGATGCCTATATATGTGAGTTTGAGGATGATGTATGTGTTAAGTGACGAATGAAATCCCTTTAGTATGTTAAGGGCATGGAAGATCCCCTATAGTATGTTAAGGGCACAGAGATCCCCCATAGAATGTTAAGGGCATGAAAAAATCCCATATAGTATGTTAAGGGCATGAAAAGATCCCCTTTATTATGTCAAGGGCATGGGAAGATAGGAATTATGTATATAAGATCCCCTTCAATATGAGGGCACGTATAGTTGATAATGGAATAATGTGATGTTGAATAATATGACATGTGTATATTAAGTGATTGAATAATAAAAGAGACCCACTTCGGAAGAATGGTTTTTGAACTTTAAAATGAACATTTGATATATGTTGCATGCTTACACTTTTCTAATAAACGAAGTGGCTGGGACGATGACGATGACATGGATTTTAGTATATGTTTTGGGGATGTCCTCCTGAGAATTATGGAATTCTCTACCCTATGTGTTTGTGTTCTCGTGTCATCTCAGTTTATCCAACGGACAACAGGCAGTTGCCGAAATGATTAAATTGGAATTGCAATAGTTTAGTAGTATAGGTTTGTATATGTTGTACTTAGTTATATGTATAGGTCTAGAAATATAAGAGATAACAGATGTATATTAAAACTTATAGAAGAGCTTCCTTTTGTACTTGACGTTATATTAAATAAACTCTTTGTTTCTTTGCTATATATTTTGATAGAACCATGAATTATTTACTACATGATTCGACCGATTCTACTATAGATAATTAAGAAAAGTCTGCTACTTTATAAGTAATAACTCCTAAGTATAATGTCATTACTTACGGATGATGTTATACTTGGGAGAATGTTACATACTCCTGGACTACTATAGCCCTTGCGACTTCCTCAGTAAGTGTGGGAGGATATTACAATGGACTTCATCACAGCCCTTCCTCCTTCTAATGGATATAGTAATTATGGTAGTGGTTGATAAGTTGACTAAATATGGTCATTTCACTGCAATGAAATCTGATTTTTCAAGTAGGAGTGTTGCTGAAAGTTTCCTTGCTAATGTGGTCAAACTTCATGGTATGCCTAGATCCATTGTCTCAGATAGGGACAAAGTCTTTGTGAGTGCATTTTGGCAGCACTCTTCAAGCGGCAAGGAACAACCTTGGCCATGAGCTCAGGATACCATCCCTAAACAGATGGCTAAAGTGAGATGGTTAAAGTTGCTTAGAAATGTATCTTAGATGTTTTTCATTTGATCATCCAAGAACTTGGAGTAAACACTTACCATGGGTAGAATTTTGGTACAACACTAACCATCATAGGAGTATTGGTATGACTCCATTCAAGGCATTATATGGTAGAGAACCCCCACTCATTAAGATATAAGCCAACCACTACTAACCATTTTCAATTGCAGAAATTGTTGTTACAAAGAGATGCTTTCTTGGAGTAATTAAGGGTTTACATAAGTCCCATAATTATATGCAGGCACAGCTAACAAAAAGAGAAGGGATCTCAGTTTGAAGGGTGATCAAGTGCTACTAAGGCTACAACCATATAGACAACACTCAGCATGTTTAAAAAACAATCAGAAGTTGGCACTGAGATACTTTGGACCCTTTGGGTGTTGGCAAGAATAGGACAAGTGGCATACAAGCTACAATTACCAAAAGAATAAAAATCCATCCAATGTTTCATGTGTCATTGCTCAAAAAGTTCAAAGGTGACAGCCAAGGAACTACAAACCACTGCCCAATGATACTTTTGAACTTGGACCAATTGTGCATCCACAGGCTGCATTAGGTTAAGAACAATCATTAAAGGCTTGGAACACATTCCATAGGTACTTATTTAGTGGAAAAACACAGATGTGTCAGAAGCAACATGAGACAACACTAGCCCATCAGACAAAGTTTTCTTAATTTCAACCTTAAGGACAAGGTTGAAGTTGATGGGGAGGGTAATGATGCAAGAATGAATGGGCAAGGGGTATATTTGGGAAGGACAACAAACAAAATTGGGGGCAAATTCTATTATGAGCCCTAGATATGTGGCACAAGGGGCTAGAGAGGTGGCAACAAAGAGACATGGGAGAGCACACACACTGCCTAAAAGCTAGAGACTTCATTGTGGAGGGCATGAGAGTTGTAAGCACCTTCTTCCTTCCTTAGAGTTCCTTATTCTCTCATCCCTGTTATTCTTTTTCTAATTCTTACCACTTCTTCTCAGGTAGCAAACGATTAGCTCAAAAGTAGAGATCCATCCTTGGCTTGTGAACTGAGCCACCATACACATATACTCATACCTTACCTATCCAGATTTCCTGTGTACTTTACATTCAGAATTTCTGCCAAAACACTTGTTAATTTTACTTGAAATCTATATCAGTGAAGTATATTTTCTTTAATCATCAGCTCTTAATTCTACACCCCATCACCATCATTCTCAACCCTCCATCGAATCATATCTCTAACTATCATCACAATCAGCAAAAAGGATGGCACCTCAAGGTGGTGCCTCCACTGCGTAAGGTGAATGAAAGTACTTGAACAACAATAAAATTTCTGACAATCTTATTAATTAAAAAATCATTAGGATTAAACACATGTAGATACATGGCAACAAAGAAATTATGCAATGTTGTGTTGATTTGGGTTGCTTCAGGTTTTTAGCAGTTTACACAAAGGAACTGCAACTTTGTCTACAGTCTAGAATGGAATGCTCCTCCTATCCTTTTGCTCTCCATACAAGCTTAACTTCATCGGATGTTTTCTCTCTGATACTGAGTCACTGAAAAAGCATTCTGACTCCTTTTGTAAATATAAAACATAATGACTTCAACAACAATTTTTAAAAGTAGATATGGGGTAGCTTCTCTTATTATTTTGGAAAATCATGACAAAGTCGAAAACTAATAGGGAACCATGTTAACACGACCCATTAAAGTGTTCTTAAGGCTTCAATTATCGGTGTTAATGAACTTGAAAGAAACTGGGTTTTACAATTGCAGTTGTTGTTAAGTGATGAGAGAATAGCTCCTAGAGTTGGACCACGTGTTCCTTTAGCGATACTAGAGGTGGAGGGTGGGGAGTTGATTTGAATGAGGAGCAGGAGTTTCTTCGATGGAGGGTTCAGTTAGCGGTTGGGAGAAAGAAAATTGTTGGTGTAGTCTTCTTGTGGCAGGTGCACTACTGCACCATCATTTCTTGTCCATGAGATGGATGTGGAGCACTGTGCACCAAACTTTGCAGGGTGCATCATAAAATGGGCCCTATGTCACTAAGATAATGACCAACCTGCAGCTCTCTTTCTAACTGTAAAATAAATAAGACGTGGTGTTTTATTCAGAAAACTAGCTCATAGCTTCATGGACGCCACAGTAATTTTGTCGGTTGAAAAAATCAGTTATATACCAACATAATTTGAACGAAAACACACCTTACAATAACCACCAGTCCAACTAGAGATGAAATACATTTTTCAATATATGTATATAAGATAAACCTCTTTTAATTTGTGATCCTAATAGTGGTGTGCTAAGGTATGCTGTAGGTTAGTAATCTTGCACTATATCAGAGTGGTAAGTACCGTGAGAACTATGTGGGGTGCTTCCCCTATCCATACACTAAAAATGATTAACATCAAAAGATGAGCTGAGTGCCTTGTTCAGCGTAGTTGAGAATTTTTCCGAAATCAGGAGCAACAGAGGGAAGAATCTTGGTCATATATATTTTTATTGAGGTTTTGTCCGTTCTGTCAACATATACACAATTGTCGGGGTCTTAAGCAGTCAGGTAGGTAGAATTCTCTCACAAAAATGTATCACGTATTAATCGTGCTAATACCCGAGAAGATAATCTGCTTAGAACCTCAGGAAGCACTTTAACAGATAAACCCGGCAACACGGGAAGAAGCTCTTGAACAATCTGAGGAACATTCAGTGCCTGTGACCACCCCAAACAAAAACATAAATAAATATGCACCTTCCTAGCTTAATTGAAAAAGAAAAAAAGGAAAAAAAAAAAAAAAACAGTTCCACTTATTTATTGAAAAGAAGTACAAAGAGAAATATCAGGATTCTCAGTAGTGAGTCCTTCATTACCTGACCAGGTGTCCTTGATAGTGAGCTTCCAGCAGTCAAGAATTCCACCACTTTCTGGACATTATTCAGTATAACTTCATCTTCTTCAGTTATTGTGGGTATAAGAGCCGCGGGCTTAAAGGGTCCAATGGTAGGTACCATACTGAAAACAGGTATTGCATTCTGAATTCCTAGTAAGGACATTATTCTTACCAGTTGTTCCCTTGTAAGTGCATCGATGCCCTTAACAATCTGCTTTCCACCAGCAATAAAGTGAGTCAAATATTTGAAATTCATACACTCAACAAAAGCACAGAAGTGGGAAAGTAACATTGGTCCAAACTTGGTATCTCTGACTGGCACAGCATATTTCTCACTATTTAGTTACTCATTAACGCACCAACATACATAGCATACAATGAATCACCAGAAAAACAATAGGCTATGAAAAGAAAACCAAATGCAAGTTAGATGAAAATATTACATAAGATTTTGTGAAAACTAGAGGCCTCTAAGTGGTGGACATTGATCAAGATCACACATTAACTCTTATGAACTATATATGTGCATGGATGTCATCAACAGCTGCCGCTGCCCAAGACCAAAAACCATCACTCTAGCACCATGGAACTTGCTAGCAGCTATATGAATCCATTGCAGTCAATTTACCCAGGAAAAGTTTATAAAAGCACACATGATGACAGCAATTTCAATAGAACTATGCGATGATCATTGATAAAACCATAGGCATGATAACAAGTAAAGTCACAACTGAACTTCATTTTCTTTCATTTTCTAGTTCAGCAACTTTTGTCTGAGTAAAAGTAAACATTTTAGACACATTATTGATTCGTTCTTCTCTGCTATAGCAATGCCCTTCTGTAATTTTACCACAGAAGCTACTTACAACATTATTAGTAACCCCAGGATTAAGAAAAGCTTTGCAAATGTTCCATGAAACATATTTTTGTCATCAACAACTAACACACGTTCATTAGATTTAATTAACTAAGCAAGCATAAAATTTGCAAAACCAAAATTAATATTTTGAAAATATTACATATGCAATATATTCAAGTGTTAACTTTTTTCTTCAAGTCCCTGTATCTATATAATTGTATCAAGTCATACACTGCTGTGTTTTCTTAAGATTGTGAGTCCAACTCCACTCCAAAAGTTAACCAAGGGGTAAAGGGTGCCCAAATTATTGTACATACTATCTTGGCCATATCGGGGCTTGACAAACCCCCATGCCCATGATCACTCATCTATAGCATGAAATTTGTAGGTCTAGACAACTTTGGGTGATTAGCTCCATCCCAAAAGCTAGCTTATGGGGAAAGCAGGGGAGTATTTCCCAAGTGATTATAAAGAGTATTTTGGACATATCATTAATTAATGGGGGACTTCACAGCATTCAATATTGGAGTGCCCCAATTGAAAATTATAATAAATGCAGTCAATTCTTTGTGGCAGGAATTAGATCTGAAAGATCATTATTACTTATCAAAGATGTGTTACATACTTAAAGACCATAAGAAGCTTGCTAAGGCGTTGATATATAGAGGACTAGCTAATCCTGCTCACATTCTCAAGCTGAGAAGGCAATTAAAGAACCCATTAATAATCAAGAATAAAAATCACACATTTACTAATTTCATTTATTTTTCTTTGTATTGAGTGTACCTAACTCTATCACAAAAACTAGCTCATGCAGAGAGGGTTGCCTAGCTCTTATAAAGGCTATTTAGGTCATATCCTTATGCAATATAGGACTCTTAACACACCCCCTCACACCCAAAGCTATACATCTGATGCGTGAAGTTTGCATGACAGGACATCTATAGGTGGCCTAATAACAACACTGGATAGCTCTAATACCATCTTACTATTATGTCGGCTTAACTCAATCCTAAAAGCTAGCTCATGGCAGAGGGTTGCCCAAGCTCTTATAAAAGCTATTTAGGTTATATCTTTAGGCAATGTGGGACTCAAATAAAATTTAAAAAAATTTAAGTATCAAAGGCCCTAAGTAATCAAGCACGGAACAAGACTCAAATTATACAAAATAGCTGAAGAGAAAGATACATAAGAAAATTTTTATGGTTTTGACAGGATTATTTCTGTACTGAGAATGCTTTTCCTAAAAGTGACAAATTTGAAAATTATAATACAAAATAGTAAGAGAGAGAGTTACAAAAGAAAATTTTTATAGTTTGGACATAATTATTTCTATTTTGATAGTGCCTTTGTTACCACTGGTATCTAAGAGAAGAAATAAACTGAAAAATGTATGTGTATTGATGAGAATCCTTGGCAATGCACCAAGAACCCTAGTGAAAGATTATAGATAGTAAGAGGAGATTGCAGAGTCCTCTAAGCTCTCTGAAGAACATTCAATGACTAGACACCTTGCTCCATCACCTTTTCCCCTATTTATTCCCTGACACTTTACCAACTGATTTTCCCTCCTGAAATAACCACCCTAACTGTCACAAAAGTTGTCAACACACATCACCAGTGCTATCTACAATGGACCTAGGAATTGAGCCACTGCCCCCTCCCCTATGCCTCCTAACATAAACTTGCATGCACATAGGATCCCCTTACATGGAAGAGAGAGCTTTGAAGCTTAAGAGAAATTAATATGATACCAATCCTTACAATTACTGTCTATAATAACACTACTCTTGATCAATTTATAAAATCTCATTATTGACAAATAACCATTGAAATGCATATCGTATGAAGTATAACACTTATTAATATGCCACTGTAGTTTCTGAGTTGAATTTCATTGAAAATATGTGTAGTAAAAAAGCATCAAACAATGAGTAAAGTAGAATAAGATAATTAGAATGATCACTAGTGTCATAGGTGGACAATCTTAGGTAGAATAAGGCACAGAACCCCATTAGCATAAATGAATTATTAAATGCCTGAGGTTCTTTATGCAGGTATATACTTTTACTAGGATATAAAACTATCAATTGAAATCTGTTTCATGTAGTTAATCAATAAACATGTTGACAGGCCAACTGAAGAAAGCTTCAACAGGTTCCTGCATTCATATGTGCTCATAGGATCAATTAAACAAACAATAAAATGAGAAAGTCAAGAAAAAGGAGGGGATACTCAATACTCATCTGAAAATAGAAGAACAAGAGAATTCCTTAGCATCTCAAATGACATTTTAAATGAGAGAGGAAGTTATATTTAACAACACTCTAAAACAACATATCATAATAGCTTCTTCACTGATTGTAGAAAGTACCTCGTCCAGAAGAAATTCTCGGAAAAAATTCCCCCTATCAGACAGCAAAAATGCTAAAGCTGCCCTTGTTTGTGCTGGCTTCTGTAGTTGAGGCATAACAGACTGGAACCCCGGCAAGGGATATTCGGACTGACCTGGAAGGATCCCAAGGTCAGCCATATTCCCATTCAGATCCTCTCCACCTCCACTTTTGGCAGCAGTGATAAAATTCTCGAAGGCTTGCATGACGTCAATAAATCTTTCAGCATCAAAAACTCCAGATTTCCCATATATAGTGTAACGAAGAGCATTCCTTAGTCGAGGGATTCATCCGTGAGGAGCCTCTATCAATGAAGACGATGAACACTAGTCATTAGGATAGTTTACTCGGAAGAATCTAAATAGTGCAATAGTACAACAGGACAATCCAGTTACCAATAATGGAAAATCATATTGGTTCAGCATTCAAAGCTATTAATTAAAGTGTCAAAATCCAATCTTGTATTTATCAGTGAAAATAACTTCTGAAACCAATCAAGAATGATGGTTGTACATGTCAAAAACCATCTCTCCCGGGATCTTAAGCTATTGATGGAGAAAAATGAACAGTTCTGTATCTTAACACATCCACTCATGCTAGAGCCCTTTGGGCTTGAGGTCTGGACAAAGGACAAGTTTACCTACTTTGTGCTGAAATTGAACTAATTTATTTAAAAGAACAGAGATGCCAAGAATTGAATTTTAGACCACTTAGTCATGGAGGCTCTAATACTAAGTCAAGAACTATTTCTCCCTAGAGCTTACTGTCAGCTAGACAAATGAATGACTTTATATCTTAACAGTAAAGAATTCAGATGAAGAGTTTGCTGCATCCGACAACACTAATGAAGTTATTCCTCCCATGTATTCCATCCAAAACTTAATGCCCTCCAAAACCATAACACTTCAAATTTGGAAGATGTCCACCCTTTATTTTCATACACAAAACAGAGGATTTTCTGTTCAATACAAATGCCTTTGGCTCAAATTTTTCTCCACGTTATCATCAAATCTAACCATGATAATCCAACAAAAACATCATTACATTCATTTAAGTCAAAATCAATGTCTTATTATGTGTTTCAAGTACAACTCAATTTCCGTGCAAATACAAAGTTATGATTTATCCAGAGTAATTAACAGTGAGGTGCCCACAAGTAAAGAATATATAAGCCAATTTCTTCACAAAACAAAAAATAAATACCACAGAATATTATACCTGTGCAATATATGGGTAGGCCTCATCAACAATGGCAAAATCAGGATTTCCTACTAAAGCAATCCCCTCAAGAACCCCTATAGCCCTAATTATGAGGGCAAAGTATGGGGGTATCCTAAAAGGATAATCAAAGGTAATCTGGGCCAAATCTGATGCCAGCTCCTGAAAATTGATGTTTTTTGCCCTCCACCTTCTAAGGCCTGATCAAAGACCTTGGCCAAAACTGGCAATATTGGCTCCAAATTGACGCCATCAGGAATGAAATCAAGTTTAACAAAGTCTTTAACTATGGCTGGATAGTCCCGATGGATGAGATGAGAAATTGCTTCAATCATTCCATACTTTTGATCATCAGTCAATTTTGTAACAAGCCCTGGGTGCAGCAAAAGACTTTAATCATTTATCACAATGATTCGGATATTGAAACAAATACTTAGGTATATAAACAAGATTAGCATAAGGGAGAAAGGCAATATATCCAGCCAAAGGACTGTTGTGAAGAATATCCAGCCAAAGTTACAAAGTACACTCATCTAATTGTTTAAAGAGAAGCCACAAAAACTTAAATGGTTAGACAACATTATAATTACAGCAAAATCACTATATCCATTTAAGGAGAAAAAAAGCTAGGATTAAGAGAAAAAACTGCAAATTCAAATTCCCATAAGATAAATTGTTTTGGAAAACCACATGGTTGAAATTCCATCATCAACTAAAGAAACAATTTGTAGATTATTCCAACAAATATCATCACAATCAGGAATCAGGACAGTATATGTATGTAGCATTAGGTAAAAAGCAACAGAAACAATAAAGCAAAAGCTAAGTTTATGTCTCTACCATTGGCAACTTGCAAGGAAAAATAAAAATGTAAAATATTTCACTATATACTGTAACAAAATTGATTTTTACCAAAGTCAAGTATGGCAAGCTTTCCATCAGGAGTGCGGATCAAATTCCCCGGGTGTGGGTCAGCATGAAAAAATCCAGTATCAAGCAGCTGAAATAAAATGAAAATGAATGAATAAATAGGTAGTACGGATTTTCTTATATCAATATTCTCTTTGGAAGATCAAACTATTTGGTAACTTTGCGAAAACCAAAATCAATAACCATATATACAGTTGGACCAAAGTTTGAGGATAGCATCCAAGTTTTATTAGACTATATGATGGTCTACCAAACAAGAAGAAATTTTTAATAAGCAACCTATTGTCAGTAAAAGGCTGAGAGACAACGTAGATGATTTGCAATACAAAAATAAAACCATTCTATAATCTATAACTCTAGGTCCATCTAAACAGTTTCAAAATGAAATACCTGTTTTAGATAGCAGATGACTCCAACATTAACCAGCTCTCCAACATCACCTTCTGTGCTTTGTGACAGCTTCTCTCCTTCAATCCATTCTGTAGTAAGCACCCTCCTTGATGTATATTTATGGTAGGTTCTTGGTATCACAACCTGAAACTAAAACTGTCAGAAGCAGCAGCCAAATTCACCTACTGAACAGCATGTTATCCAGCCAGACTTTAATTGACTTGTTTCTTCAAACGTTACGAATGCTATTTGCAGATATCTATTAATTGCAATAAATTTGTAACTTCATGGCCACAACAATCTAGCCTAATATTCTCATTTTGATAATATAGTCATTATTCATTAAGCATATACAACCAGGGCCTTGATCATTAGCGGATATCAGGCCCTTATAAAAGCAATACAATCATATTATGATAAAACTCAGCCTTGTTTCTTTCCTTCTAAGTGTTATGCCATCACATAAGAACACCACTTCATTCAGACTGCCAGCACATTGAAAATAAAATAACATCAGAGAATCGACTACTTTCTACAAAGAATAAACTCAAATGGTAGTATTTCACTACACATTCATCTAGCCATATCCACATTCACATCCATAAACAGTACAAACACACCACGGACAACGCGAAAAGCAAATAACTATTCTCACCATCAATCATGCATAGACATGATTTCCTTAGAGCTGTTTTGTCATTTTTTAGTTAATCACAAACGTCATTTGGAAATAATCAAAAGCAAAAATTTGTAGTACAGCAATTATGAATATTTTGCTCATGCAATCTAAGTGTGCTAGACTGAATAACCTTCTTGCCTTCTTAGGATCCCATTCCGGGAGGTGACTAACTTCTAGTTTCTTCCCTAGTATAGAAAACTTACGAGAAATTTAGATGGTTGGAAGGGTCCTTTTTATACAGTCTTAAGGCACATTAATTTAATCAAAGGTCATCTATCGAAAAATATTTATTCACCCTGCTTTGTGTTTAAGTAGGAGTCACCTGGGCCTTTGGGATGTAAGAGAATTATTAAAATTTCATTTGGCCTACAGTGTGCTCTAATTAGTAAGTGAGATTGTCTACTGAGTTAGGATGTTTGTTGTAAGCCTGTCAAAGAAAATAGTTACCTCTCCTACGATATTGTACTTGAATAAAACAGAACGTAGATTATTGAAATACCAAATATGTTTTGTATGTGATTAAAAGGAGCTCAAAAATGAAAAATTACAAAAAGTAATCAGACTCGCCTGTGGTAGGTCTTTCCTCATCATTTCAGCAAAACGGTTTCCATTTTCACCTTCATTCACATAGTCTAACTCCTCAAAGAATCGAGCAGCCCACTCATCAACTAACCCAACCACATCTATGGAGACCTATAAAATATCATTGAAAAAGGCAGTTGGGTTGAGAGCAGGACATTACAATCAGCAATTATTTGCATCACCAATATCACCATTTCAAGGGTCATATTAGTTTAGTTGACAGATACAACTTAAAGTCTCCACTCACAAGAATTAAACTTACCTGAGGAAACTTTCGAAGAGCCAAACCCAGGTTCCTAATAATGAATAAATCAATTGTAACTGTCTCAAGAACAAAAGGTCTTTGTACTTTAACAGCCACCAAGTCCCCATTTTCCTTTAGGCAGCCCTTATATACCTGTCCAAGAGATGCTGCAAGCAGGTTTCACAGAAAAATAAATACCTGCTGATTAATGAACTTTAAAAACCAGCAAAGAGAGACTATACTTTTCTACTAAGAAATTAATATATCTAACTGGTTGTCTGGAGAGCTACCAGCAGCGATGGGAGAAGGTGATAACTCAGAATAGATATTTTGCCATGGCTGACCAAGCTCCTCCTCAATTAGAGCCATAGCCACATCATCTGGAAAAGAAGGAACCTTCACATGTTACAGAATCCCCCCACACCCCCACAAAAAACAAAGGAGCCTCAGCAACAAGAACAACTCACAATATCAGAAATCAAAATGTCATTGTGTAACTGCTAATAATTTTCAATATTTACAATTTATTGGACTACACTTCTTGGATGTAGGGATCACTGCTCTAGGTACATAAGGTAATGAAAAGTAATGCCGTAAGTTGTTTCAGAATTAGAACTTAAATTAAATATTATATTTTCAACCAGTCCAACCATGTTTCACTTTTCTAAAATGAAGAAAAAAATATTGTTTTCATGCAGTTCGAATTGACTAAAATCAAATCAGATTCAAATATATATTTGGCCCCTATATGTGACACTTATTTTTAATTTGGCCCCCATATAAGGAAATTTTCATTTTAAGCCTTTCATATAGAAACATTTTAAAATATAGTGAAGTGTAAGGACCAAATTACCCTTGTAATGTTGTCTGTTGGAGTTATAATAAAGTAAAATGTAAGGGCCAAATTACCCTTGTAATGTTGTCTGTTGGAGTTATAATAAAGTAAAATGTAAGGGCCAAATTAAAAATAAGTGTCACCAATAAGGACCATTTTGTTTTGGTCCTTATAGGTGACGCTCATTTTAACTTCTTCCCCATACATTGCACTCATTTTCAATGTGGCCCCTAATATACTTTAGGTAACTTTATGCCAAGCTCATAATTTTATACTAACAGCAAAATACTACAAAGAAAAAATTGAAAACGATTGTATGCACTAGGACCAAACTAAAAGAAATTTCTTTCAGGGGCCAAATTAAAAATGAACATCATATATAGGGACCAAAATTTTATTTTAACCTATAAATCACAGTATCACACTTGTCTACAAATCTAGTTGTGAATTATTTTTCTGAGTCACTATTCCCCCTATTCCAAACTAGGTATAACTCAATCAATTAAAGATGGAAACAATGGCAAATGTAGAAGAGAGGAATAAAGAAAAGCAGGGGGAGCAACAAGCTTACTTTGTCACAAAGCTTCTGCAGCTCTGTCATTGCCACAGGTGACAGTATATCAGGTCGAATGCTCAATGCTTGCCCAAGTTTTATGTATGCTGGACCCAAAGATGTTACTATTTCACGCAATTCAATTGCCCTAGCAACTTCATTCTGGTTACAGAAAGAGCACAAAAGAAACACCACAATGTAACCTCAAAATTTGCATTTTGAAAAAAATGGGCTATGAAATATAAAGAAAGTAGCACTAACGGTCCGTTTGGATACTATAACTTATGACTTTTTTTAACTTTTAGGAAGTCAACACTTAAAAGTCACATTTTTACTTTTGGTCCTGCTTAGCTAAACAACTTATTATTTCTCTATAAATAATTCTTAATACCTTTTTTGAGAAGTTAAATATCTAGCTTTTTAATAAGCACTTTCCAAAACACTAAAAACAAACATTTCTATTATTATGTATTCAAATATAAAATAACTTATTCATAAGTTACTTTTCAAAAGTTAATTATGTATAAGAGCTTAAATAAACTATTTACCCAAATAGGACCTAATTCTACAAGAATAAGATGCTGATGCTTATAGATATTTACATATGACACAAGCTCCAGCTCTAAGCTCTTCAATACAGAACTAGAAAACTACTTCTCTATAGTGTATACAGTTATGAAAATTTACAAAAATACTCATTTAATAACACAGCAACACTTCTGAACTAGTTTGTATCTTTTTGACATAAAGAGAGACTTTTTATTATAATAAATCCTCCAGTGCAGAGAAACAGAAAGAGGGGAAAAAAAAAAAAACACTCAAGAATGAAGGAAAGCTGCGTAGCCTCTCGGATATTGAGGAATTACCTCTTTAACCTTTTTCCTAATCACATCCGAAGCAATACGAGAAAGAAAACCTCCAGCAACAGAAAGTAACTGCACAATGCGTGTAGCAACGGCTCTTGGACGCTTCCCCCAGTATGCAGAAATGCTGGCAGGATCATACACCAAAGGTAGAAACTCGCTGCTTTCATCTACCTAAACCAGTACAAGATGCAAAATTCTATTACAATCCAATCCAATATCCTTTCAAAATTTAAAACCAAATATATATTATATGGATTTATCTACTGGTTAAGAAATATAAAATGGAAGTTTATGCATTGAGAAGAAGAATTTTGATGTTTTCCAAGTCGGGGAGCCACTAAAAAACTTTAAAACTTACTTTTTTTCTGGCTTCTTTAAACAAACCAGTGCCTGGTTAGAAAAACCTTTAAAAAAAAATCAGAATTTGATGCTAATTAAATGTTAGATAGTAGCCACAGGAATATCAGATGAAAAATTTTCAGAGAAGTCAAAAGAAGAATAATATCCAAGAAAGATTGAACACCTCAACAAGGCGCAGCTGAACGTCATCCTCAGCAAAAAGCGAGTCCTTGAGGTTCTGGCCCCGGAGGCCTCTCATGAGCGTCGCTAACTGTTCGTCCTCCTCCATTTGCGCCCTCACCCTCTTTATCTCCTTCGAAACATCGCCAATTCTCTGTCGACCAACAAAAACCACACACACGTGACGTCACGTTTCCGTCGATTCAACAAACAATTGAGAGAGGAAGAAAAAATGAAGAAGAAGAAGAAGAAGAAGAAGAAAAGAAATCGTAAAGAACGAGAAATCAAATTCCACGGTGAAATCAGGATGAGATGAGTCACCGTGGAGACGCCGTTGACGGCAGTGCTCGGCGGTGGAGGCCTCGACGATGAACCGTTGACGGCGGTCGCCGGAGCGGTTCTGGCGGCTTTGGGCTCTGCGGAGACGGCGAAAACCCGGTTCGACGGGCGGCGAACCGGAGGGAGCTTGCTCCGGGAAGGTGAACGGTGGGAGAGGGGTCGGCGGAGAGCGAAGGGATCGATTCCGCAGTAGACAAGCTGCGATGCGGCGGCGGCGTCCATGGCGGAACCGCCTCCCTTGTAGAGAGAGAGAGAGAGAGAGAGACTTTGGAGTTTGGAGTTGTTGTCAGGGGTGAACTGGTGTCTGGTGGTGGTTTGCGAAGTGTGTGATGTGTTAGTTAGTGTACGTAGCACTGCGGAGGGAGGCGAAGTGCGGAGCTATTTACTTACAATTGAATTTAACGTTAACCAAGAAAAAATATATTCAATTTAATTTATTTACATGTGATGTGAGTCGCTCTCAAATAAGATAATTTTTTTTGTTAATAATTTGTAATTAATTTTTCAATGTTAAATCGGAAAGCTATTTTTTTTGTCTAAATCTGAATATTAGTTAATGAATTTTCTTTCAAAAGTAATGAGATGGAATTTAAACTTTGAAATTTGCATATTAGTTCCTATGAGATCACAATTTAATTTAACTCGAATTTGGGAAAATATATTTTATTACTTTTTCTTTGGTTATTTCATTCCATCATTTAAATAAAAAATATTATTAATTCACATAAGTGCTTATTATATTTTATTATTGTATGTTATTGTCAAAATGGTTACTATAAATATACAATAGCCGCTTGCTTTTAATGATGTAATAATAATATATAATTAATGAATGGTGTAGAACTTCTTAAAAGAATAGTGTGCCACAATAACAACTAAGCCCTATTTGGTGCATTATATAAGATATATTAGACATAATAATATAAGGTTTGATAGTATGGTATAAGAAATTTATTGTATAAGTTATTATACTATCCATTGTTGGTACATGGTTACGTGGATGAGCAGATGGACAACATTAACAACCAGGTAGGTGGTGGGGCGTGTGGCAAGCGACAACTAGCGGGGAGGGTGGTGGCTGGCAACAAGTGGGTGGCGACGGCTGGCAAGGCGAAGGCGTGTAGCGGGGATGACTGGCGAGGTGGTGGCCAATGGTGGGCAGGCAACCGATGGCTGGCTAGCTACTTCCCGACAATGGATGGGTGTGGGGTGTTAAGAGTAAGTTAAGGTTAATTTTGGACTCGACTAATTAAAATAATGCTATAAGATGTTATCAGATTTCTTAGAACCTAATAACTTAATTCTATAATCATAGGATAAAATGGGTTAACCTATAATATTATATTATCATCTATAACACCAACTATGTGACAAAAATTATCATTATAGTATCAACTAATACTATCAGCCTTATATTATGTATCAAACGAGGTCTAAGTCTTGTCCAACAAGTATGATTGGCTACATGGATCAAGTGACGACACAAAATTCTATCTCATATAAATAATAGTAGTACAATTAATTTTTTTATATTATTTTTAAATAAGAAGGTGAATATTAATGAAATGTTAAAATTATTAGGCCTTTGGTTTCATTTTCAATTTTCAATTTTAATTTTCAGTTTTTCAATTTTTAGATTTTGTGAAGGAAATCCTGAAAATTTTGAAAGCTATAAAATCATTTCATTTTAATTTTCAGTTTCAGTATTTTTTATAAAATCTTAAAAACTAACAAACTAAAAATGAAACTGAAACCTGAAACTGAAATTAAATAGTCTCTTGGTTTGTGAAAGCTTTTTTTTTTTCTGGAAAGGATTCTGCGCTTCTTTCCATTTGAATCCGTTTTACTTTTTTCCTGACCCTGAATTTCTGTTTTGATAAAATGTTCTTGGTGCAAGTTAGGCTGCTATTCAATTCACTTAGGAAAAAGTTCCACGATAAGTCTCTTTTCTCGGCCGAATTGTCTCCCACATGAAAAGCGTTTTGGAAGGAAGGGGCTGAGTCTTGTTACTTGTATGCGTACTGGCCTCACATTTTGAGTCAGTGCCCTCTATTGGCTTTAGTTATTGCATGCCCTCGTGGCCACGCATTTTTAGTTGGACCAGAGTTCTCTGTTCTTTTTTAAAAAAAAAACCAAATTCGGTGACGTTTTGTCCTATTGTACACAAAAAAGTCTTCATGGGTATTCAAGGGGTTTGTGAATTTGTCTACAATCCTAATGAGAAATGAATCGATTTCAATATTCACAATACTTATAATGTTTTCAATGATTTTTCTTTTTACTAAGAAAAATTTAGGTGAGGATAAAGCTCGTTGTAAATTACTCGTTAGTAAGAGAACTTTTCAAAGATATTTTATTGAGATGTTATGTAGAAAAGGTAAAACAATTCAAATTATAGTGAAGAAGAAAATTATCCCTGTATCATCAACCTTATATAAAAGTTGGATAATTAACTTAATAAATGACATTTGTCATACAATAATAAAGAAATTTTCCTTTGACAGTGGTATCAAATTTTGGTTGTCCAATTTACCAAGTGTCAAACTTTGATTATCATTGCACATACTCAATGGCACAACTAAGTTCACATGTTAAAGTTTGATACAAGTTAATCTACATTTGAATGTAATATTAAAATATTTTCATTTATTTTTAAATATATTTTCCTTTTTATAGTATTGAAAAGGATTTAATTTTAATACACAGATGTGTATAATTTTTTTTACACAATCATTCGATCATGCATTGACACATTAGTAAATATGGTTAACTTCCACCCATAGTTCTTAAAAAGTCATGTAAAAGGAGAAACTTGATTGGATGATAATGTAAAACTTTTTTACACTATTAATGCAGCAAAATTAAACTCTAGACAAAGTACCTTTCTCTAAAAGATAAAAAATTATAACTTCTAGAAAAGGGCTTTTTTAATTGACTTTAATTTTTTTTACGTTTGGATGAAAATTTGATTTATGTTTAGATATAATATTAAAAAATGTTCACTTATTTTTAATTATTGTTTACATTATAAAAAAGATTTAATTTTAATATACTGAAAATGTAAAAAAAATTACATTATCATTCAATCATGAAGGGACACATCCACAAATATGGTTAACTAACGCATCAGGAAATATGGATAGCAAACAAAATAGAAGTATTGAATCCATCCCAACTAAGACATCAATGCTTCCTAGTCTAGGCAATATGGTGAATTGGATGAGAAAATACTACCCAGCTTTAGAGTTTAACATATAAGTGGTGATATGCTTCACTTTATTAACTCTAGAGCTAGTTAGGGTCGGTGAGACATTACCTTCATTAGCACGAATCTTGTGCCATCATCCATCATAAGGTAGACATACTAGGCCATCACATGATGCTTCAATGACAGTAGCCATATTTGAAGGGGTGATGTCCACAGTGTACTCTCTTATGATTATTCTAAGGGTGGTTTCTGAAGTTCCTTGAAGTTGAGGGTAGAATGCAGTCACCATCCCAGGAAACACTTTCTCTGAAATGACAATAAAGTTCTCCCATCCTTGAGTAGAGAGCACTTCCTTGAGAATGGCCACTTGCTCCAACAGCCCAGATTTCAATGTCTTCTCATGAGCCACCTTTCTTGATGAAAAATGCACCTTGTAGTGTTCTTGCTAATTTGGTTCATCATACATGTGGAATTCAATTTTCTTGTCACTAAGTTTCATTGGCGTCTCATGGTGAGAAGTTTATCTTTGTGGAGAAGGTGAGGAAGGTTTGATCTTGGATGTTGAGAGGAAGTGAGTGAAGTGTTTGGGGAAAAAGTTTAAAATGTTTGTGGAAGTTAAGGTTAAAATGTTTTATGGAATGGAAGATAAAGTGCTTAAGGTTATGGAATAGGGGTTACATTGTTTATGGGAGTTTTTGGAAAAAGGGTAACGTGTTTGGTAACCGTCAAAAATCATGGGAGGAGTGGAAGGGTTTAGAAAATGGTTCCTGCCATAAATGCTTATAAGAAAGTGAAATACTTTTTGAATGGGTTTTTGATATTCAAAAACTAAAATTTCTTTTGAATACGTTCTTGACCTTTAGAAACTGATGTACTTTCTTAATCCTTTTCCTTTCTTTAGAGATGTGAAAACTTTCTGATAGTTTCTGAATTCTTCAAATGAAGAACTTAGGCTTTGTTTGGATTGATGGAAGAGGATAGAATGGGATGGATGAGGATGGAATCAGTTAATGTTCTATTGTTTGGATACAAATAAACTAAATGGAATGGGATGGATCCAATTCCATTCAATCCCACTAACTCCTTTCATCGAAGTTCCCGTCCAATTTGGGGTGTATTGGATGGAATCGACCACGTTTTGGCCACCATTTTATTGCAATTACCACTTTATCCCCTGATCCTCTTGCTCTTTCTGTGATAGCAACTGTCATTCTTCATACTTTAGTTGCTTCTTTCACCCAAGCTCTTTCTTATTTTGCTTTATCAGTCCCCAATTTTTTGGTGATTAGTTACTACCAAAACTCAATCTTAATTAACAAATCTAAATCCAAATAATTTCAAAAAACAAAATTCTCTTCTCCTAAAAATGGGCAATAGAATTTCAATTTGTTTTATTGAACTTATCTTCTATAAAAGGGACTCTTCCCATTAGTTTGCAGGAATAACATGAGAAGGAAAGCCACAACAGATATTGCGAAGAGAGATAAAGGAAGAGAGAGCAACTAAACTAAGGTAACATAGACCCTTTTCTTTTTGTAAATTCAATGTGTTTTTTATTTTGGTTGAATTCAATCTGTGTTCAATTGACTGACATTGGTGTGTTTCCTTACTTTTTTGTGCTTCAGTGGTTTTTGTTAGCTTTGTTCAATTTTTCTTTTCTTTAACTTTGCTTAGTTCGAAATAGCACTAGACATGGTCAGTTTCAGTAAGATATATATTTGGGCCATATTTTAACTATGCTTGGTTTGAAATAGCATGCACATGTAATGAAGAGAAAGCAAGAATAAAAAAGAAAGTAAAAGACAAGGTAGCGTGTAATGTCTTTTTCACTCCTATGAATGTCATCCACAAACTATGAATAAGATAGAAGGATTAATGATAGTGCTAGAGACAAAAGTTGTGGGACCTATTCAATCTTTATTAGCAATGTAGGCATAGTATGTGTTCTTACCTAGAAGTGCGATAAGAGCGCAAGTAGCTTTGACATCCGTACAAGCAAGAGATGGCGTACCCTAAAGACACTTCGATACTCAAGTAAGCAAGTGAGCAAGGTTGGGAGTGAAGAATTATGTTAATGTGAGGATAAAAGGGTGATCATACCTGGGGGCATTAGCCCCTTTATATAGTGTGGGGTTACCGTCCTAAATTTGGAGGTGGTCTTCTTTGAATGAGGGAGATATTCCTGAATTTAGTTAGTACTATATATGTTCTCTATCAATGAGAGATACATGATATGATAATGACGAGATTTAGTGAGATATAAGGATATCCTAAGGGATTTAGGAGATATCTTCAGCTAAATTTAGGGAAAATCTACGGGAGCTGGTGCCATGTGGCTGATCTTTGGGGCATGTGATCGAGCTCCGATGGTTTGGGCCAAGGTATCTGGCCCATATTTTCAGTCCAGTGCATAACCCCGAGCTTGGTTGAAGGCCAAGCATATATGACGAGCATATGAGCCATGTTATATGGGTCGAGGACTTCATGTTGAGCTCGAAATGTTGTCCTGAGTCGTGGGTTTTCAGTTCGTAGTAGTAGTTATGGAAGAACGTGTTATGCCATGTGTTCTCTTGCTAGTGGTGAGCGATCATTTCTCATTGATGCGGAGTTATGCTATTACATGTTCGCAATTGGATTAAAGTGGCTAGCCCTTTACCATTGGATGTAATGAGTGTCTCAAATGTATTACTAAGTGGAGGGGATTATTTTTAGCCGTTGAATGAGTTCTAGTTTGAGTGAAAATGGGGAGAAGGTTTTTAGGTTTCATTTCTACAAAAACACTTTGTTTTTTCTTTACGTCCTAAGTTTCTACCATTTTCTTGTTCCAAAAGCTTCAAATTGTACATCCAGATTTCGATTTCTTCTATTTTCAATCAGTGAGTTCAATTCTTCTTTTCATTCTCTTTCGTTTGATTAGTTTATTTTATTCGAAACCCTAGGGTAGAGGATTGTGCTTTGCTTGCTATTTGTGTTTTTCTGGATTCGTCTTCCTTTTCTTGAGTTCTATTCATCCCTTTGTTTGTTTAGGTATTTATTGATGGCTAAAGGGAAAGGTGTTTCTGCTTTAAGAAGGGGAAAACTATAGTGGACGAGAATGAGTATGACCCCTATGGTTGGGCTAGTAGTGAGGTTAAGGAGATGACTTCTGTGTTTGATGATATGGAGTCAGTTTAGGTTTAGGGAAGCTTATTTGGTGTCATCTTACAGGTAGAAGAAAATACCTCCCTTGTATAGCTAAGGATAGGGTGTGTAAATATAGATAAGGAGATAGTAAAACCGACTTTATTTATATGTATGTTGATTTTTTTTTAGAAGTTGGATGTGAGGGTGCCTTTTAGCCGTTTTGAGGAGGGGTGTAAGAACAAATTTGTGAAGTTTTGGTTGCCGATACGAGTTTCCCTTCTTCTTAGATTCAGTGGTTTGAGAGGTTCCTTTATATTGGTAGCACAATCCTCGCCAGATCTAAGAGTAGAGTATAGTTCTCTTTCTTTGGATGATTGGGCAATGATTGATTACTTAAAGGAGTGCATGAGTTCGAGCTCTCCTCTTTCTTGTGGAGTTTTGTTGGAGTGGGCATATGACAATTAGAAGGTCCTAAAGCATATAAATAGTTGTTGGCTAGATGTTCTTTCCTTTCTTTTCGTTGTTGGGTCTAGCATTTTACTGAATTTGTTTGCTTTCTTTTGTAGGTGAGATGGCCCTTAAGCTTGGTCCCAAAGACATGCTCACCTATGTTACCCAAAAGAGGCGCATTGTCAAGGAGAAGTGAGCTTCACCAATTTCTCCTGGGGTTAGTTCCAGTTCAGGTTCTCTATTGACCTGAATCCTTGAAACCTTGGAAGAGGGCGAGGGTGGGTGTTGTTGGTCCTCTGCTGGAGCCTTCTCTTTCTTTTCTTGCTCTTATAAGGGCTACGGAGGTTAAATACTTCCTCGACATCGTGAGCCCATCTAGTCTTTGGAGCATAGAGTTTCCAGTTTTTAAATTTATTGATCATGGTCGCCCATCCTGACTATTGGGCGATGATGGAGAGGGCGGGGATTCCTAGCCTTTGTCGTGATTTGGAGTTCGAGGTCTTCACTAGGCTACCATTACTCTGCACTTGGAGAGGAGGAATGGGGGTCCATCTGGAGCTTGAGGCATCAAAGACGATCACGATTGACTTCAAGGCTGAGAAGGAAAAGGAGAAAGCGAGGCTGGTCTAAGAGAGAAAAGGTTGGCTACTTGCTAAGAAGGCATTTGAAGATAAGATTGACAGCCTAGTGAGCTGGGCGAAGATAGATGCTGAGGCTACTACTCTTCAGATTAAGGAGCTTGAGGCTGAGGAGAAGGGTTTTGAGGCTGACACCAAAAGACTTGGTGAAGAGAACAAACGCCTCAAGGATGAGGTTGATTCCTTGATAGGTGAGGTGGTCGAGCAGGACATGACCGGCTTTGATCGAGCTCTTGACTAAGTTCGTTCTTTCATGAGGGGTTGGACTTGTCTAGTGTGGCCATTTTAAGGAGGTTGTGTATAGTGTGATGGTCGACCATGTGGCCGGTGATAAAGGAGTTGGTGAGGATGCTTAGGATAATGGCGAGGAGGAAGCAGAGCTGTGGTGGTCGGTGGTCGGATGAGGTTTAGGTTGTGGAGCCTGTAAGCTGTTTCCTGATCTGAAGCTCATATTGATGTTGATCCTTGAGCATTGTATTTTTTGCTTTTATTTTCCAAGCTTTGCACTTTCTTCTTTGTTTCAAAATATGCTTGGATAATTGTATAATTTTTGTTGCTGGTTAATTCGCCTCCTTTGTACTTATGATTTGAGTGTTCTTGAATCTCTTTTTTGTATGTTTAGAGATTGTTTTGCCCAAGGTAGGTCTTGTGCTTTTTGAATGTTTGTCACGGTTTATATATGCAAGATTAATGTGAGTCATTATTGGGGTGTCTTCACAACTCGGCCGTTCAGGTTTACCTGAGTTGGCCGCTTCCAAGGTGCCTTCACAACTCGGTTGGTGCCAAGGTTTACTGTGAGTTGGCCACTGATGTGCCTTCACAACTTGGCTGGTCCGAGGTTTACCTGAGTGGGCTGCAATGTGGTGCCTTCACAACTCAACTGGTGCCGAGGTTTACTATGAGTTGGCTGCGATGTGGTGCCTTCACAACTTCACTTGGTGCTAAAGTTTATGTGAGTTGGTTCATTCTTGTATGAGAATCTGGACAAGAGATGCAATGTAAAAGCATAATGTAATGAATAGTAATATATTGGACAAAAGTGAAATTACATAAGTAGTTTCTTGCCGCGAGTGTTCGGCTCACGCTCGATCATGCCTTGTTAAAACCTTTGTTGGTAAAACCCAATGGGATAAAACCCAACTAAAGGAAAAAGAGTACACCTATCGTGTGTGATTTGAGGCATTTACTCTAGCTATAGTACTTTCTTAAGGACGTAGCATTCCACGTCCATGGGAGTTCTTGTCCTGAGAGTTCGGCAATCTTGTAAACTCCTCGGCCAATATCTTGGGTAACTGAATGCTACTTCCCAATTAGGGGTTAGCTTCCACTCTCCTGGGGCTTCCCTTGTGGTTCCAACTTGCGTAGGACTAAGTCTCGGCTTGGAAGGTTCTTGGCTTGAGTTTCTTATTATAAACCCGAGTTACTCTTTGCTTGGTTGCTTGTTCTTTGATATGGGCTCATTCTCAGTCTTCTTCCATGAGATCTAATTCGGCCCTTTGGTTTTCTTTATCTGATACTTCAATGAATTCCAGTCATCTGGCATTTGGCAGGCAACTTCTATTGGGAGCATAGCTTCACTGCTATATGGTGTTTCTTAGGTTAAGGATTGAGCAGTGGTGTGATATCCCCAAAGGATCTCAGGAGGTCTTCGGCCCATAAACCTTTGGCTTTGTCGAGCTTTTTCTTCAGTGCTATAGGGATGACCTTGTTAGCAACCCTGGCAAGGCCATTGGTTTGAGGCGTTCTACAAAGGCGAAGATGTACTTGGTTTGGAAATTCTCACAGAGTTCTTTCAGTCTTTGGTCTGTGAATTGTGTTCCATTGTCAATGACTGGCTCTTTTAGGAGCCCAAATCTGCATATGATTCTCTTCCAAATGAATTTTTAGAATTTCTCTGAGTGATTATTGCAAGTGGTTTTGCTTCGATCCACTTAGTGAAGTAATCAATGGCCACCACTAGGTATTTGAGCTACCCAGGTGCTAAGGGAAAGGTCGAAGAGGTCGATTCCCCATTTGTGGAAGGGCCAGCTAGCCTTAGAGAAGTGTAGTGGCTCAGGGTGTCTTTGGAGACTTCAAAGAACCTTTGGCATTTATTAGATTTGCATACGAAGTCTGTGTCTGTCTTCATAATTATCAGAAATACCCAACTTAGAGTATTTTGGCTGCTAAAGCTCAACCCCCAATGTGATTTCTGAGACTCCTTCATGTACTTTGGCCATTGCATCATTAACTTTGTGAGGCCGAGACACTTTAAGAAGGAGACGAGTAGCCTCGCCTGAACAGTCCTTTGCATACAGTGTAGTAACTTGCCAGTCTTCTGAATTTATTGTCGTCAATCACAGAGTTTGGAATTTCCCTTGTAGTTAGGCAGCTGAAAGTGGAGTTCACCAATCTTGATATCTTGTTTCAGTGTTGCAAACTTTGGATTGAAGGAGCTCGGGCTTTGGAGTTTTACCTGGATCATAGACTTGTTATTATATGGCTTGCTAGTGCTGGCAAGCTTATAGAGGATGTTGGCTCTGGTGTTGTGCTATCTGTGTATGTGCACTACTCGCATGAGTCAAAGTGCTCATCAAATTCTTTACTAGTGTCAGATATTTCTCAAGGAGGGGATCCCTAGTAGTGAAAGTACCATTGACTTGGCCGACAACGAGCTGTGAGTTGGCTTTTATGAGAAGCGTTGAGCTCGACTTCTTGTGTGAGCTTGAGGCCTGCTATGAGGGCTTCATATTCCTCTTGGTTATTGTTAGCATGGAATTGGAACTAGAGGGGTTGTTCAATTATGATTCCCTCTCCGTTTTCCAGAGTGATTCCAGCTTCACTTCCTTTACCATTGGATCCTCTATCTACATGTACTATCTAAGAGCCAACTTTTTGTTCAGCAATTGGCGAAAGTTCGGCTAAGAAGTTGGCTAGGGCTTGGGCTTTGATTGGTCCTCTAGGTTGGTATTCTAGGCTGTGTT
This sequence comes from Dalbergia oliveri, assembly GCA_030441495.1. NCBI lineage: Eukaryota > Viridiplantae > Streptophyta > Magnoliopsida > Fabales > Fabaceae > Dalbergia > Dalbergia oliveri. The sequence continues at coordinate 5,817,327 of JAMLFY010000013.1, read as the reverse complement.
CTAGGAGCTCGATAGACTATGAGATCATTCTTCCTGCTGCAGGCTTAATTAGTATTTGTCTAATGGGTTGCTCTGCTCGGACTATGATGTGATGGCTCTAGAAGTATGGACCACCACCACAGGCGAGCTTTTCAATCTTCTGAGACCTTTGTTGGCCCTTAGAGTGTTTGCTGACGAATAAACTGGCTATTGTTCTTTATTTCGTTCTATCACAAGAACCGAGCTTATGGTATGTTCAGTGATACAGGAGAAGAAGGTTTCTCTGAGATGAGGTTTGGTAAGGACAGTGGTGTAGAGAGAAATGCCTTTAGTTCAGTGAAGTTTATTCGCACTCTTCGGACCATTCAAACATTGCCTACTTTCTAGTTCTGAAAAATGGGGCTCTTTCTACCGATCTTGAAAGGAAACGGGAGGGGCCAAATAGCCTATGAGCTGTTGTACTTCTTTGATCGAGCTTGGGCTTCTTATTTCCAGGATTGCTCGGCACTTGTTAGCATTGGCCTCTATTCCTCGCGGTGAGCATGAACCTGAGGAATTTCCCTCCTTGAACTTCAAATGCACATTTTGCTGGATTTAGCCTTATGTTGTATCTTCCTAGCTATCCGAATATTTCTTCAAGGTCTTTAATGTGATTTGCAATTGTGGGAGTCTTTGCTACCATGTCATCAACATATACTTCAACATTTCTACCGATCTGTTCTTCAAAGACTTTTTTCATGAGTCTCTGGTATGTGGCTCCTGCATTCTTCAAATCGAAAAACATGACTTTATAGCAGAAGTTAGCATGCTCAGTCAGGAATGTTATTTTGTCCTCATCTTTTGGATGCATCTTGACCTAGTTGTAACCTGAGTAGGCATCTATGAAGCTTAGATATTGATATCCTAAGACATTATTGACGAGCTTTGTTGATGCTTGGGGAATGGATAGGAGTCTTTGGGCAGGCCTTGTTGAGGTCAGTGAAGTCTACACACATGCGCCACTTGCCTCAGTTCTTCTTTACCATTACTACATTTGCTAGCCATGTGGTATACTTGATTTTTTTAATGAAGCCAGCCTTGAGGAGTTTTTTGGTTTCCTCTAAGGCAACGTCTTCGCTTAGCTCTGAGAGTTCTCTTTTTTGTGTGATGAGGCGAGCTTTAGGATCGACCATGAGTTTGTGGCTGATTACTTCGGGTTCAATTCCTAGCATGTCGCTGAAGTCCAGGCATTGTTCAAGGAGAGAAGTGAGTTCTCCTGATAGGTTTGGGGAGGTCAACTCCAATGAAAGTTACCTTTTCGACTTTATTGCCAATCTGGATAGGTTGTAATCATCAGCAAGTTGTGGACGATTCTAGATCTCCCTTTAGGATCGAGCTCTGAGATTAGGGGGTTTGGTCAATGTGAAATCCGTGTGGACCCTTTGGTCTTTGGCGTTCTGGTCTTCGCTTCATACATTCATTGTAGCATGTTCTAGCCTCTTTCTATTCGGCATGAACTACGCCGACCATAGATTCATAGACTGGGAACTTCATGGCTAGGTGGGGTGTTGAGACTACAACTCCTAGGGCGTTGAGTAAAGGTTGCCCTAGGATTATGTGATAAGGACTAGTAGCGTTGATCACCAGGTACTAGAGGTCAACTGTCTTTGTCAATAGTTCGACGCGAATGTGGTCCTTAGCCATATGTAACCGAGGACTTTAACTCGGTTTCCTATGAATCCGACTAGTTCTCCAGTGTAGGGAAGTAGTGAGCTCTCAAAGAGTTGCATCCGCTTGAAAGTGGAGTAAAAGAGGATTTTAGCTGAACTCCTGATCTACTAGGACTTTCCTAACCAAAAAATTGGCAGCAAGGATGGATATTATGACAGGATCATGTAAATTTTCATCATTTCCTTTCAAATCAAAATCTAAGAAGGACATTATCAGGTTTTAGTTCTTTGGCTTTGAGGGATGTGATGATCCTTCCAGCGACATGATCGCCCGAGTGACGTTTTCTGGTTCAGCTTGTTTCACCTCCACCTGCGAATCCCTAGCAATGTGGTTGATAACACCACGGATCTTGGAATCTTCATGAGACCGAGATCGTCTTCTTCTCTTGGGTTTTCTGTGCTGTGGTGAGGTTTCACTGCGAGAGGAGGATAAAGGGCTGTGGCATTTATCTTTACTCTCGGCTTCAGCCTCTTTTCTTCTTTTCTTCCTTTTTTCATCAATGAATTCCTTCAGATATCCATCTCATAAGGCGTTCAATTTGGTTTTTCAAACTCGTGCATTCATCAGTTGAGTGCCTTGTCCAGTTGTGATACTCACATAATTTCTTTCTATCTGAGCCTTTTGGGCTTGGCCGAGGGTTGCCTTTCAGGGGTTTCATGAGCCGAGCATTAGAGATCTTTTTCAAGATTGTACTTGCAGAGCATTGAGTAGGGTGTAGCTGGTGAATCTCGGTTCAGAGTACCCAAAATCGTCCTTGTTCATTTTGTTCTTCGACTTGCCATCCTTGTGTTTTGACCCCAAGTTGTTGTTATCTTGTTTCTGGTTGTTGTTCTCAGCCACTCAAAGTTCTTTAGCATTGATGTATTTGAGAGCCCTTTCACGGAGTTCATGTATGGTCCAGGGACTACTAATGGCTAGGCTCTCTTTGAAGAGCCCAAAACGTAGGCTGATTCTAATATAGTGGAGTTCTACTACTAGGTTAAGGTCTAGGATTTGGGATGCCTCTCCTTGGAATCTTCAAGTAGGCTCTCAAGGATTCATGGACCCTTGTTTGACATGTTCCAAGGCATCCGAGGTCTTAATGTAAATTTTGGATACAAACCTATTAATGAAGGCCTTGGCAAGGTAATCAAACCTGAATGGAGTTCAAGGTGAAGGGTGGAGAACTAGAGTAGTGTCCATTTTTCCAGGAACGATGGGAAAGTTCTGCATAGGATTCCTTCATGGCCTCGTTAATGAGCATCATAGATCTGAACATTGTGATAAATGATTGGGGTCTCCTATTCTGCCATAGGGCTTAGTGATGTTGGGAGCTGATGTTGAGGGGTAGATTGGTTGCCATAAGTTTTTCGGAGAATGGGCTACAGTCTATTATCTTAGGTTCACCATTAGACTCGGCATGGTAAGTGGGATGCCTCAAGTATAAGGGTTTACTATCGCTGAAGTCATAGCTGGCATGTTTAGTATTTATAGGGTTAGTGGCTCCTAATTTGGGAGTTTTTGGATTGTCAACTTTCAGGGATTGGTTCTTCTCTTGAAGTTTTTGAGTTGCTCGACAGGCGCCATTTTCTTCTTGGAGCTGGTCGAGGTTAGGAGGTGGTTGGTTTTTGGGTGGAGTGTATTGGCTAGAAGCGTCTACCATGAATGGTTGTGTTTGAGGTTGCGGGTGGGCTTATTTACTGAGCCCTACCTGGATGCCAATGTTCTTACCTAGAAGTGCAGAGAGTGCAAGTAGCTCCAACGTTCGTACAAGCGAGAGGTTAGGTACTTGTAAAGACACTTTGACGCTCAAATAAGCAAGTGAGCAAGGTTGGGAGTGGAAAATTAGGTTAATGTGAGGATAAAAGGGTGATCATACCTAGGAGGCATTAGCCCCTTATATAGTGTAAGGTTACCCCAAGCTAAATTTGGAGGTGATCTTCCTTGAATAAGGGAGATACTCCTAAAATTTAGTTAGTACTAGATATGTTCTGGATCAATGAGAGATATATGATATGATAATGACAAGATATAGTGAGATATAGGGAGATCCTATAGGGGATTTAAGAGACATCTTCAACTAAATCTAGGGAGAGTCTGGGGTCGAGTGCCATGTGGTCAATCTTTGGGGCCTATGACGAGCTTCGATGGTTTGGGTTGAGGTATCTGGCCCATATTTTCAGTCTAGTAGAGTATGGTTCTTTTGTTATGCGATGGGTTTCCTTTGAAAAAAAAAAAGAAAGAAAGAAAGACCAATTCTTTTGTAATTGGTTTAGGATGTGATATATTTGTGTTATTATTTTCTTGGTTTTTATTTGTGTCATTTTTTATATTGATGTAGTTTAAAGTCATGGCTGCTCAAATATTGTATTTGCTAACTATATTCTTTGCATTGAGAAACAATTCTAGAAGCGACAAATATCTTGTATAATAAAAGAAGATAGAGAAAGAGTTCGAGATGAACTAATGAAAAAAATTGTGAGCATTGATCGATGTCGAGATGTAATTTGTATAGGTCCTCAAGCCTATTTAAACTTGTGCACTATATTAAGAAATTGACTTCGACATATACAACGTGCAACAATTAAAGAACAAGTTGTAAAATTTTTTTATATAGTAGGGCATAATTTTAGGAATTGTATGATATATTTTTTCTTTAGACATTCTAAAAGGCAGTTAGTCATCATTGTCATAGTGTAGTGCAAGCTTTGATAAAGTTGAAAGATATATTTATGAAACAACCTGATGAACATATGTTCATCTGGAGATACTTAACAACTCTAGGTTTTACCCATATTTTAAGGTGAACTCTTTTACCCTTCTATTTTAGCAATAATAAATTAGTGTCATACACATTTGATAAGATAATTGAATGTTAGGACTGTATCAGAGCAATTGATTGTACACGTGCGTGTCAAAGGTCTAGAAAAATATGCATCTGGGTATCATGGTAGGAAAGATTACCCTACACAAAATGTGTTAGCTGCATGTACTTTTAATTTGGAATTCACATACATTTTACCTGGAAGGAACAACATCAAACTCAAGAATCGTAAAAAGTGCTTTGACATGTAGCACTCATCTCAAAGCACTAGGAGGTAATGAAAACTCAATGTAATTGGTGTAATTTATTTTTAAAACTATTTATTAAACTCATCAAAATATCTTTTTTAGGAAAATTCTACCTTGCCATGCTGGATTCCCTTTAAAGGCGTATCTAATAACACCTTATTGGGGAAAGCGATACCACTTGCAAGAATATTCTAGAAATCCACCACGCAATCCTCGTGAATTATTCAACAATGTCACTCATCATTACGTATTTATATTGAATGTACATTTGATGTGATTAAGAAGAGATTTCCAATTATACAAACTACAATGGATCCCACATTTGGTATTACCACCCAAAAAGAAATCATAATTGCTTGCTGGATATTGCACAACTGCTTGATAGGGGTAGATCCTAATTACAATCTCATAAATGAAGTAGAACATGAACTTGCAAATGAAAGGAATTTTTATGAGAGCCATCAAGTTTGTAGAGAAGACAGGAATGATATGGCCAGAGAGAGATAATTAGAGATAACATTGCAGCTAATATGTGGCTAAATTACTAAGCATCTCTTATTTGTTATGTCTTAAGTTCGTTTATTTTGATATTTTTTTATTGACTTTAGTTCCTTGCGTGAACTTTCCTTATTGTGCTCTAATTGAGCTTTATTTTTGTACTTTAAAATTTTTGATTCATGAATGAGGTTTTCCTATTGATGGTTAGTTACTTAATTGATGGATCCATGTGTTGATCAAGTTGTACATATGTCATTGGTTTTTAAGCTTAGCAATGGATGAAAATTCAAAAAGGGCAAAGAGGACTAAAGGTGGTGATACATGTTTCTAGACACTATCGATGGATGAGGTTTTGATTGATGCATATCTCCATCAGCAAACTTTGGGTAACAAAATGGTAATTGTATAACATCAAGTATAATGGATAGCATTTTTAAAGAGTTGAAAGACCACTTTCCAAACAAGCCAATCTCTAAAGATAAAATAAAAGATCACATAAAAAACATAAAAGCAATGTTCAATGGTTGTTATGACCTTTTCAAAATGGTCTGAGTGGTTTTGCTCGGATACAATAACATGCATGTGGATTCCTGAATCAAAAGGCTGGGATAAGCTTATTTCGAGCTAGGTATACAGGCCGTGATCTGCAAACCAACCCGTTTAACTCATAACCCGCATGAAAATGGACCAGAAAATTTTTAGTTTGTCAACTCGTGAACTTTTTTGGTTCGCACCGCTTAATCCACTGGTTAACGGCCTGGCCTTGGGTATGCGGACTAACCCGCTAGCCTGCATAAGTGAATGAATGCTTCCATTTTACTTTATTTATTTATGTTCTTGATCCAGACTTTGATGAGTTGGTTTGTTTTACTATTTTTTGGTATTTGTATTTGCTATTTAATTTGCTTATATTTGGTATTTGATAGTTGGTAGTTGTTAATTTATATTCTTTTGTAGTTTCACTATTTTTTATAATTGGAGGAGTTATGCATATTTGATTGGTAATATTTTGGATACTATAATGAAAAATGTGTATATATATTTTGTGAGGTAAAATATCCTACAAATATAAATATATAAATATAATATAGTACATGGTATAAGAAAAAGCTAAAAAAATATGAAAAAAAGACTAGCCCGGACCGTGTGGGCTAAAGATGAATAGACAAAATAGGTTACGCAGCGGTCCGTGGACTTGCGGGTTTATGCAAGGCAGATGCAAGCCAAGTCAAAACCAAGTCCATTAATAAAATTGACCGGCCTGTCTGACTCATTTAATTGTGGTCCGTCAAGACAGGGTCGTCCGACCGGGTCGGTCCGCATATCCACCTCTAAGCTTATTGAGGTATATTCTATATACAAATATTAAATTTTAGTGATTTCAATTTAAGAATCGGCATGGTTAATTTTTTTTTTAATGCTTCCTTGCATTTTATTTGATTACAGGCTAGGCGAGAAGTAGCTGAATAGAGAAACAAACTTATTCCATATTATGATAACCTAGCTCAACTTTTTGAAAACTAGCAACAGGAGATCATGTAGAAACAACTGCTAAAATAATAGCAAGACGAGCTGCAAATGATAGGAATGGATATGGTGACACCATAGATGACATAGACCATTTGGTATCTACTAATGAAGTTACTTTAGATGGATTTGATATTACTAATGAGGAGCAACATTCCTTCACTTCCCTTGGAGAGCCATCTAATAATCAGTCTCATGGTGCAACCTTGTCTACGACTAAAAAAGAGGAAGAAAATCAATAGAAGATGATGTAAACTTGAATATTGCTAAATCTATTGACAAGATGATTGATGTGTTTCACAGCTTTGGTAAAAGCACAAGATTTAGTCAATCTAAATAAGAATGTTGCTCCTGAGGATATGTGGGCACAATTGGTTGATATTGGTGTTGAACTGTCTTTCTTGCCAATCGTATACATGCACTTTGCTTGAGATCGCGATGCTATGAAAGCTTTTATAGGAATTTCGATTGACCAGCATAAAGAAATGTTACCTCATATTGTGCTAGGATACCCACTTAATACTTAGTCTCTCTATTCATGGTAATTGGTGTATGTTGCCTTTATTTTCTTTTTTAGTCTTTTTTTCACTTAATTCTTTTATTTTCAATCATATTTGTTTAATGAAATAATATATTAGCTATATTCTATTCTATGAATTTGCAGATCATATGAAGGTCTTCGTGTATGATATCATCATAGAGAACATGGAGTATGATATCTTTGTTTGGAGGCTACACGCATGAAATTCTCATTTTGTTTATTTTGCTTGAGGATTATAACTTTGACATATTGACTTCATTTAATAAGTTTTTCATTTTTTTTCCTTCGGTTATTTTATGTTAATTGCTAATAATTTTATTGGGTTATTCATGTTTACTTGTTAATATTTATGATCTTTTCATTTATTTTGATTTATTTCAGCCATGAGCATGTCAAATTATTTAGTGTTCTCTAGTGTTTATAAGTTTAATAGGAAGAACATGTTCTTTTATCAAACAAGTGTATATTAATGTTTGTGTTTGAGTCACATCACCGTGGACAGTTCCTTTTAATGGATTATTAGGGGTTGAGATTTTCTTAAGGCATAATAATATAAGAAAGCTTATATGTTGGTGGTATATGGATGGAGACAACCTCAGATGTTTTCTTAGGTTATCATAATTAACATAGCGAATACCTAGTGATTACAGTATTATTTTTCATGTTAAAACAATTAAGTTGTAACATATATATCATAAGGGTAATTATGAAAATATAAATTATAATTATTTTCATTCCATTCCTTTCCATTTTATTATCCAAATAATGGAGTGGAAATTATACTCCATTCTATCGTTAACAATTCAAACAATGGTGTAGGATCTTTATTCTACTCCATTTTACTCCATTCCACTTTATTCCATTCCGCTTCATCGACCATTGTTTATCCAAACAAAGCCTTAGCATTCCTGAACTTTGGCTTGAGCTTTCTGAAGGGATTTCTAAAGCAAATGAAGTGCTTGACCCTAGATAGTAGTTCTGACCTTGTGGTTTGATAGTCTTCAAAAATAGGCCTCACACAAGCGTCAAGGGGGACTCCAGAAAGTGTTATGAATGTTATAAATGTTATACAATGCAAATTTTGAGAAACATTTCAAGTTTAGAAGGTTTTTCAAATAACAGAAATGATCTTCAACTAATGATTTAGTGAATATATCAAAAAACTTGTTCTTCTATATTCACAAACTTTAGCTCAATATTACATTCTATACATTTTCCTTTATGAAATAATGTTTTACATCTATGTGCTTAGATGTAGAGTGTTGAATAGGACTTTGGCAAGGTTTATTGTTAGCTCTAGAACCCTTCAGAAAGCTTTAATGCTAAGTGTTTTGAATGATAACGCAACCAATTTTGAGAAAATATTTTGAAGAAAGACTAATGTTTCCCTTGAGTTTCTTGAAGCATCAAACAGGTCCTTACGTTAGCATAACAAAATTCATAAAACAAAAACATTTTCACATGACATGTGTAAACATGTTTAATCTCGTTTGAAGAGATTGGAACTAAATGAAAGTGAAAAATATATCGTGGAATAAACATAGATATGCTTTACGTATTGAAGAAAACTCTCGAGTACAAGAAACTAAGGCTAGATCTTCAGAAAGTAGCACGCGACTTCAAGAAAGAATGTTTATATTGAAGATTTCAATCTAACTCTGAAGCAAGTGTGTGCTACGACCTTCAATCATCATGATTGTAATCCTAACATCATCTACAAGATCTGATTGAAGATCGGGAGATCAAAGAAAATTCAAAGAACTGATATCGCACTTTAGAAAGCACGTTTCACAGTGAAACGGTGCACTTTACAGGAAATTGAAGAAATTTTAAAATTCAAATTGAAAGTCAAACCCGTCATAGATTGACATGACATTTGTTCTGCCAACATGGTCAACGTCCTAGCTTTTAAAAGAAGAAGTTCAAAAAACTCGTTAAAGTAAAAGTAGTTTCTAAAGGTGGCCTCAAACCTCTATCTCACACTAGCTTTTACAATAGATGTGACGCATAGAGCTACTCTTCTAACTGCATCTCTAAGACACAAAAAGAAGATCAACACGTGTCTTTTGAAAGATAGATCAAGGGCAACAGTCATAAATGTAGAACATTTATAAATAGAGATGATGTGCTATCAACGATAAAGAGACTTTTGCTAAATCAAAGAGCTGAAACACTATGAAAATGCTTCCTCATATATTCTGTAAAGTTTCATTATATCTTGTAATCATTATCTTGCCTGTAAAAATCTTCTTTCTACATTCTTAGTAGATCTTACATTCTTCCTAGGAAGAATCATAGAAAGAAGTCGTTCAAGTTTTCCAGGTCTATCATTGTATATCTTACAAAAACTTGAGTGTTAGTTAGTGTTGAGTGATAAATCCAAACACAAACATTTGTAACCTCGATCCAGTAGTGATCTGTGTAGTTAGGTTGGATAGGCTAAGCAAAGACTAGTTGTAACATGATAATAGAATGTACTCGTTAGTAAGGGGTTTAGTTTGGAGGCTGGTCAAAGACTACTCAGATTATGACAATAGAGTATACTTGCTGGTCACTAGTAATAGCTTGGGAAGGCTATGCAAAGACTATCCAACTTTATTGGTTGAGAAAGGTTTTTGTGAAACTCAACGGTTGTTGAAAATTAGATATAGGCAGGTGGCTGAACCAGGTATAAAAATCTCTTGCAATATCTTATTCTCCCTTATTGTCTTTTATTTTTCCGCTTTGTGCCTCTTATCCTGTTTTTTTTTAAACAACTTAAACGCGTTTTTATTATACTTGTCATAGTTTAGAAAGTTACTTTCTGATATTGCTAACACCGTTTCCGTTACTTTAAGCTCTATACTTGATAGTTTTTGTTTAAGTTTTTCATAAAATAAAAGAAAAGAAAAGGTGAAGTACGATTCAACCCCCCTTCTTGTGAGCTTTTCTACCTACAAGTGGCGTCAAAGCTCAGGCTTCTAAGAAGTTGAGCATTCTAACGATTGTAGAGGACAAAGATCTTGAGGAGCTATGGCATAGAACATTCACATAGCAGAAGGACACTCTGTTAATAGAACACCATTCTTTGATGGCGAGGACTATGCATATTGGAGAGATCATATGGAGTTGTTCATAAAGTTCACAAGTCTTGACTTGTGGGAAATCATCCAAGAAGGAGACTAAGTTCCTATGGAAGAAGTCCTCGAACTGATGATGCACCATCAACCTCAAGAGAAGTTCCCAGGAGCAAGTGGATAGAGCAATACAAAGCCAGAGTTCAGTTGAACTCCAAAGCTAAATATCTACTCACATGTGCACTAAACAAAGCTGAGTATGACAAAATCATTACTTATGGCACGATAAAAGAAATTCTGGATAGATTGCACATGCTGCATGAGGGCACTGATCAAGTCAAAGAAACAAAGATCAACATGCTTGTCCATCAACATGAAATGTTTAAAATGGTAAATCAAGAAAGTATTGATGATATGACCACAAGGTTCATGCACATTGTTAATCAACTGAAAGGACTGAGTAAAAGGTATTCTAACTCTGAAATGGTTAGAAAAATTTTAAGAAACCTCTGCCAAATGGCTGCCCAAGGTCACAAGCATTATAGAAGCCAAAGACCTTCAAACTCTTAGCTTGGATGCACTCATTGGGTCTTACAAAACTTATAAGGTAGTGCTATTTGAAATGCATAGTGAATCCATAAAGAAGAGCAAGTCCATGGCTCTGAAGTCATTTCATTAGAAGCATAATAAAGCTAAAGCAATGAAAGTTTGAAACCTTGATAAAGAGGAAGAATCTAATAAAGAGTTTGATGATGAGGATGGAGATAAGATCTCCATGTTGGTGAGGAAGATGTCCAAAGCCTGGAAAGGTAAAGCAAAGAAAAGAAGAGACATCAATCTCAAGAAGGACAAGAAAGGCAAGGGAAAGCTAGAAAGTGTTACTTGCTACAAATGTGGTGAGAAGTGACACTTCAAACCTGATTGTCCCAAGCTCAATGGCCACAGAAGAAGTTCACCTCCAAGAAGAAATATATTCTAGCTACCTGGAGTGTATAGAAGAATAAAATGAAGGATCAGAAAGCCACGAAGAGCTGTAAGATATTACAAACCTATGCTTCATTGCTGGTTATGCTTGAGAAAAGAACCTGAGATAGATAACACTGACCATGATCTTTCCTATGATAAGTTGTTATCTTTATATAATGAATTGCTTGAGAATTCTCAAACTCTCTCATCTCATTATCTCAATTTGAAAAGAAAGCATCAGAAAACTATTTTAGAACTTGAAATGACCAGATCAATGCTAAAATCTAAGGCTTGAGAAGGAAGAAATAAAAGGAGAAAACAAAGTTTTAACTATCAAGTTCAATGCCTTAGAAGCTGAAGGTTTTGAGAAAAATGAGAAAACTCATACAGTTATTTTTGAACTAGAGAGGACTTCAAAGCTTCTCAAATTTGACCTTGAAAAGATGGTAAATGGTTCAAGGAATCTTAAACTAATGCTTGGAGCTCAGTGGTCATATTTTTAAAAGACTGGGTTAGGATATGAGGATGTGATGGATGACATTAGAAAGGCAACTTAATCAAAGAAAGTAAAGAACAAAGTTTCTTGTACTTCTGTCATAAGAGGACACCCACCTGACAAGTGTTTCATGAGGAAGAAATCTATTAAAAAGGTTGGGAAACCTCCTCCTCAAAAGACTAACCCAAAAAGATCAAAGAAAGTCTAGGTACCTAAATTAAAAACTATTTTTATTGTAGGTGTGTTTGAGAATGCACGTTGATTGGGACAACAAGTGGTATATGGATAGTGGCTGCTCAGACATATGTTCGATCCAAAAGTGGTTAAAAAATTTAAAGCCAAAGAACTCTGGATCGGTCAAGTTTGCGAATGGAGGTAAGGCCAATGTCACTGGCATAGGAAATGTTAGTAAGGATGATTCTCATCAAATTTTCGATATTTTATTGGTTGATGGTCTAGCTCATAATCTGTTGAGTTAGCCAATTTTGTGACTAAGGCTTTAATGTTTTATTCAATGCTCATACATGCAAACTAGTAAATCCTACTCCTGGACAAGTCATCATATTTGGCAGGATGTATGATAACACTTATGTGTTATTCTTGGATGACCTTTTAGATCAAGATGTAAAATGTCTCGCATCCATTATGGATGATAAATGGCTGTGGCATAAAAAGCTTGGACATGCTTACATGAAGCTTATTTCTGAGCTATCTTAGAAAGAGCTTGTAAAGGTGTGCCAAAGATCAGATTTGATAAGGACTCTACTTGTGATTTCTGAAAAGACAAGCGACCGAAGCTTCTTTCCACAACAAAAATGTGGTTTCAACTGCTAAGCCACTTGAGCTTTTACATATGGATATCTTTGGACTAACCAAGACTGTAACTCTTGCTAGGAAAAGGTATTGCCTTGTTATAGTGGATGATTTTTCTAGATTTACATGGATAATCTTCCCAGCTTCTAAGGACGAGGTAGTAAAAAAATTCAAAGTTTTTGCAAAACGTGTTTATGTTGAAAAAAATTCTCAAATAGCCTTTACAAGATCAGATCATGGAGGAGAATTTGAAAATTGTGTTTTCAAATAGTTTTGTGAAAAACATGGCATCTCTCATGAGTTCTCTGTGCCTAGAACTCCTCAACAAAAAGGGGTTGCAGAAAGGAATAACAAAAGCTTACAAGAGATGGCTAGAACCATGCTTTTAGAAAGCAATTTGTCAAAAGGCTTTTGGGCAAAGGCTCAGTACCTCATGCTATATCCAAAACGGAATCTTTCTAAGGCCAATCATAAAAAAAACCCCTTATGAGCTTTGGAAGAATAGGAAACCCAACATATCTTATTTTCATATATTTGGCTCATCCTATTTTATTCTTAACACAGGGACAAACTCGCAAAGTTAGATCCTAAATCTGATGATGGAATTTTCCTAGGGTACTCTTCACTCTCCAAAGCTTACAGGGTGTATAACAAGAGAATGCTATGCGTTGAAGAGACCATTAAAATAAAAAATGTTTCAAAGCCTTAGATGAAATCAAAGCTGTCTTCATTTTTCATGAGGTTTTTGAAGTTAATCAGAGTACTTTCTCAGCGGTATCAAAGCAATACATAAAAAAGATATGATTGTTTAAGCTTTTTGAAAGAAAACAACTAGATTTTTAGTCATAATGACCTTTCTGAAAATACATGAGATTGATTAAAACAAGTAATACTTGTGATATTTCCTCTTGATTTGATGTCATATCTAGCACATCTTTATCCAAGTGTGTTTTTGAAACACGATGCAATTTTTGTGCATGAAAACTTGCAACATATAGACTTTGCAAGCACAAGAGGTTTCTAAGGGTCAAAAGAAAAGAACTGAACTTAGTTGTATCAAAGCATGTAAGCGATGTTTTGAAGATCATCAGAAACCAATCATAACTATATTAAGAAGTAAGTTATACGGAGCTCGTGAAAACATCATATATGTGTGTAAGAGTATATATGTTTTATGGAAAACTTTGTCAAGCGTGTAACATGGCATACATTTCGAAGCACAGAAAGATATGTGTATCAGAGCAAAGAAGGATACCTGTGCTTGGCGATTACGTGCCAATGCTAATCATAAAAATGCAAATGTGCTGATCATCATAGCATGCTAAGAAATTAAACATATAAGAGCAAACGCTAAGAGGCATGACATATGATTAGCTAAGCAAGATAAAATAGTGCATCGATATGTATCAGAGCTTAAGGAAAACAACAAAAGCTTAGATATCTTGAAAAAAGATAAAGCAACTGATTATGTACCAAAGCAATGGAATCAGAGCAAATTAAAAAAAACAACTGATCATTGTTCAATAACAAAGAAAAAAGATATCAGAGTATCCAAAAAAGAGTATTAGAGCATGGATGAGAAAAAATGGATGAAGATAAAAAAAAATGCATGCTGAATATACAAAAAAAATCTAGAAGCTCCCCCTAAGCATGATGCTTGCGCTAGTTCCTGACACAAGATTTCTTCTATCTCTTTTCTTTTCCTCCTTTTGTCATCACAAAAAAGAGGTGTGTTAGAAATTAGGAAACACCATCATCAGCCCTGATGCCTTACTTCTTGAACAATTTCCTGAATATTTGAAAATCTGAAGCAATTCTTCATGACTCCAAGTTAGGTGCCGTGCCCAATGTTGGAGGCTTCAACCTCCAATCTAAAGGCCATATCCCTTTGATTTTGCAAAAGAAGTTAGATTTGAGAAAAAATTGTTGAAGACTCGGTTGAAGTCTGGTGTGGTATGGGGATTGGTGCTGTTGTGGATAAGAGGCTCTAAGAGTAGGCTCAGGTATTTCTAGAGGAATAGTTTCCCTAGACATTGGCGATTCAGCCTTAGCATTAGCATGTGGAGCAACGGGTGGTGGAAAGGATGGAATACAAGCAGTAGTGGTAGGAGCAGAAGCGGGCTCATGAGTAGGAGAAGAAATAATGTCAAGTGTAACACCCTACTATGCTCTAATTTTTTCCACCTTAGTTTTTAATATTATAATAGTTAGCTCTTAATCTGTAACTTGCAATTTGCAAGAAGTTTTTTTTTTAGATTGCTATGATTATTTCTTTTTCATAGTCATACACTAGAATAATGTATATCAACTGTAAATTATGCACCTGGTAGACTCCAGGAAAGAGGGTGGATTACAATAGACATGCTTAAATACCAAGTCTTTCCTAGCCAGAACCTTCCTAAATTACACTTTCACAATAATACACTTTCTTCCAGCATCCAAGGGTAATTTTTTTAAATGACAAAGGATGTTTCTTTTCTAACATAATACTCCTGTTTGTACTAGGATAATTCCAAGTTTAGACAACCATCATCTATAATATATATATATATATATATACATATATATACACACACACACACACACATCACTACCAATATCAATTCATAAGGTACAATACATATTACACATTCAAGATACATGAAGGAAAACTTTAATACAACAATATAACATAACCAAAGTTTGGTAACGGATAGTAAAGATTCTATCTAGTACAAATAATAGAATCTAATTATTTAGAAATTAAGTCTAAGGCTACATCCATTTCACATCGTGACGGTCCATGCTATCTAGAAACATCAAAGAAAGGGGTGAGAGAAGTTTCCGTAGGGTGATATCTCAGGGGAGTCCCACTTCATCCCAAAAATACTAAGAATAATGCGGGAGTGTAGCAAGATACAATCTTTTATATTAACTCAAATTATATTTATATCAAGTAAGATGGAAGTGCATAATATCAATCATAATAAAAGTGCAGTAAAAGAAATGTAATAAATAATCATGAGTGTCCTGTAAACTCCCTTTTATAATATCTCGTTCCCTTCTAATGGTTATAATCTATAAGGTTTGTTTCATATTGGATCTATGAGAGCTCTTATTGTTAGGGTGTCCCCTAGTTAGATTAGTGAATGCCAAGTCCTTGTCTGCTAGCATGACGTGCCCAAGGCATCACTATAACGTACACCAAGTCCTGGTTCGCTTCAAGGGGGCTTAGGTGTCGTTTAGCAACTGCAAGACTAAGTGTATACCATGTTCTTATCTACTATAAGGCAGGGCCCGAGGTGTCACTTATTTATTTATCCATTTTACATTGTGCACATAGTATGCATAAAGTATGAAAATTATATAAAGTTTGCACAATTTCTTTCGTATTCACATATAGACCACATGATTTTCCATATTTACACATAAAGCCCAAATAACATAGAGTTCTAAAAAAAAGTCATATTTCTTTGTAATTATCGTTGAAGTACCAATTCACATTATTATAATAAATTCATTTTCTTTATAATAAAATATGCTTCACTTAATTTTTAATCATATAATAATTCAATTTCAAGTATTCGTATAATATTTTCTTTACTAATTCCATAACCCTAAATACACCCAAAATTATTTCAAATCTATCTTTAGAAAATATGTAGGTAAATTACCTTTACATGTTCAACATAGGCAAAAAAATATTTTTATCTATATAAGGATATAATCATAAAGCAAATGAAAGAGCAATGAAATCTTTGAAAAAATATTTAAAAAGAAATAATCATAATTATACCCAAGCTTTAGGAAATCACTTCAAGCAATAAACTAGTTAGTTTACATGTCATGTTCCTGATGGGACCTTAACTTAAATATTTATAAATAATATTTTTAATGTTAATAAATGTATATTCAAGTCAAATATTTATGATCCAAGATTCATAGTCCAAGGTCCATAATTCAAGGTTCATAGTTCGAATCCAAATATTATGATCATAAATTGTCTTAATCAAATCCAAGTGAGTCATAAAAGACTCATAATAGTCCAGATGATATCTATAAATTCATAAGTCCATAACAAAGGTAATGATTAATATAAATATATTTTAGTGTCTTTTTATATCTTATTAAGTCTTAATGGTCCCAAGAGAAATATAACACGTAAACCAAGCTAAATATTACATGCTCAAAGGTTTAAAATCCATTCATTATAATTAATTAAATAAAGTACTTTCTATGAACAAAAATGTTTCATAATCAAATACATAATAAGCTCAAAACCAAACTATATCACCTTAAAACTCCACAACTTGTGCACAAAGCTTTATTAAATGAAAATAATTGGTTTAACACATTAAAACAAATCTATACAACATTTAAATATTTGAAGAAAGCATAGTCAAATTTTAAAATGATCTTTAATCATAATTTTCAACTATATAAGTAGACAAATAAACATGCATCATATATACATAGATTAAGTATTTTATGTCACCATCTTTAAATCATTCAAAGATATTAAAAACAATTAACATAGGCTTTGAGAATCATATAGCACAACATCATACAAGAAAATCATACATAAAGCTTATAAGTGAAAGAAAATCCCTACTTGTTCTTGGAGTTTTAGAAACTTAGCTACACCAAGGCTAGATCAGCAACTTCTTCAACTTTTCTAAACCTTCTTTAAGGGCTAAAATTCATGTATGAAGGCTAGGAATTATTGATGTTAGATGGTGATAAGAAGAGGTGATAATTTGGAGGTGTTTTGCTAAAAAAATTTATAAGTGCTTTTGTATGAAAATGAAGGAAATGAAGAGAGAAATGGTGGCTACAATTTAATTTCATTTTTCAAATATATATATTTTTTCTTCCATGTTGTTGATCAAGGTGTTAATTAATTGATTTAATATTATTAGTGAGATAAATCAAGGTTTAGGAAAATTTATCGTAAAGTTTAAGTGATTATTTAGGTAATTTAAGCTTTAATTAAGTCAAAATTAATTAATTAAAGATGAATATGATTTTTAACACTGTCCATGATCTAATGGAGAGACCCATTTCGTGGTTCTCCTTATTCAATGTAATAACTTAGCTAAAAAAATTTCAATGTTACCTAGAGTTGTTTTCTAGGATTGTTTTTGGAGTTTATTTTACACCATAGGTTTAGTTATTTTTGTGTAATTATACTAATCTTATATAAATTTACTTAATATTGATATTTATGATCAAAGTTATGTTTAAGGTGTATTTATAATTTTTATTATCATTTTTTAATAATTTAATGACATCTCTAAGCTTTTCTAATATTTTTGTTAGCCTTTTCTAACTAAGTATGTTATAAATTTATTTTCTATCCTCTAGTGGTATTATTGTAATTTTAATAAAAATCTAAGTGAATAATTAAAATTTTACATTTTGGTGCTAAGTTCCAGATTGTACAGCTATTAAGTCTTGGAATATTTTAATTAGATATTTTTTTAATGATTATCCCTAAATATTTCTTGCTTAAATAAAATCCTCATACTTTCTAAATAAGCTATAATAAAACAACACTATATTAAGAAAAATTGGGGATGTTACATCAAGCATTGGAGCAAGGCTAGAAGCAACAACTTTTTCAATATGAGGAGCAAGCTTTGATGTCTTGTCCTCTTCCTTTTCCAATGTAGTTATACGAATGGAAGGAGAAGGTTGAGGTACCATCAGGAATAAGTTCTTGTTAGCTGGATCCTGGTTGGCTCTTCAATGATTGCCTCCAGATGGTTCTTCAATTAATGGCTCAAGGGTTTGAAAGAGCTCATTTACGAAGAAATTTAGTTCATCCAAACCTTCTTCCTCTAGCTGTGATTTTGACTCCATGAACTTTGTCATGGATTCTAGCATTTGATTAATGGTCATGAAGTCATCACTAGAGCCTTGGGAAGACACTTCAACCTCAAATGTAGCTGTCTTTTTTGGAATGGTGGCTAAATCCGTGGTGGATTAGGTTTCAGAAACTAGCTGTCCTCTGGGAGGTACAATAGAGACTGGAAAGGAGGTGAACCAAACTGTTGGGTCATAGGCCTTGTAGATTGTTCTTCAATTACCACAAAGGGTTTAAAGTCTCAGGTCATCTTCTTCTTATGCTAGAACCCTGAATTCCCTTAGCCTTTTCTAATATTCTTGGCTTCTTCAGTTTCCTTTTCTCTTGAAGGATTCTTTGCTCCTTGGGAATACATTTTACTTCTTCCTCATCCTCTAAGGATTTAGTGTCCCTTGTAGAGCTTGACTATTCAGCATCACACATGTCCTTTAAAATAAGTGCTCTCTAGGCACTCCCTTCAAGATTTCTATATTTCTGCTTAAGATCTTTGCGAATAGGGAGTTTGTTAGGGTCTGTCCTTAGGAAGCTCACTTTATGAGTTCTACTTCCAATTTCTAACCCATCGGAGCAACATAGTTTTCTCACAATTCATTTGTTTTCTAATCCTGAACCTTGTGATACTATATATTCCCCATTTTCTGATCCTTTGTTCTTCTTTCTCATCATCTCGTCTTCTTTCTGATCTTGCAAACTAACTTTCTGACATTGCAACTGATTTTTTGATCTTAAAACTAATCTAGATCTTCCAGACTGACTATTTTATTTGGGCTTCATTTGGATCTATGAAGGGGTACCGAGAGATATTTGTACATGTATGCTTATGCAGATTTAAAAACTTTTAAGTTCAAAAGCTTTTTCAAAACACAAAAGCAATCTTCAGCTAATGGTTTTGTGAATATATCAGACATTTGGTCTTTAGTGTTCACAAACATTAACTTAACATCTCCTTTCCAAACATGATCCTGAATAAAATGATATTTAACATTGATGTGTTTGGATCTAGACCGCTGGATAGGATTCTTAGCAAGATTAGTAACACTAGTATTATCATAGAAGATTTTGGAATACCTTAGGTGATAATCCTCTAGCTGGTTTCTTATCCATAGCATTTGGGTGCAGTAATTGGCAACGGCTATATGTTCAACTTCAACCGTAGAGAGTGCAATGGTATTTTGCTTCTTGCACGACCAAGTGATGAGGCTCTTTCCAAAGAAATAGCAGCATCTACTAGTGTTTTCCTCTCTACTTTGTCTCCAGTGAAGTCAGTATCACGTGACCTACAATCTCTGTAACACCCAGGGTTGACAAGGGCGGAGTGAATGCTGGTGCAAGAAAACATGGACAAGGAGCGGCTCCTAATAGGCTTCTAAGTGGAAGAGTACATGAATGAACCAATTACACACCAGAATGTGAGGGATCATGAGATTGTGTAGGTATAGGACTATATAGTTAAGGATGACTTATATGAATTGATTGTTACTACCTATACTAACAAGATGCATCTTGTTTCAGTAGTCCATCACTAAAGAACTCCACGGTTAAGCGTGCTTGACTTGGAGAAATTTTGAGATGGGTGACCTCAGGAAGTTTTCCAAGGAAGCATGTGAGTGAGGACAAAGCACGTGAAAAGATCCCGTGTTAGTTTGTAGTGACAGTCGTCAATCTCTAAGCGGCTTAGCTTACAAATGGTATCATAGCATTAGGTTTACCTGCATGGTATTGGAGCAAGTGTCCACAGGTAGCATGGCATTTATGTGAATAGACGCGTGCCCATTTGCATTAATGAAGTGTTGCTTGAGGCCTTTAGGATGGTCAATAGGTCTAGGTCCAAAGGGGAAGTCTTGTCCTTTCTTTCATGATTCAGGATGCCATCTTTCTGTCATCCTTCTTCATGCCACCACTGTAGTAGTGGCTCTTCTAGCTCCGAGGTCCGCTTCAGAGTTTTGGAACAGGCTTTGGCCATACTCCCAGGCATATTGGCTAGGCAGGCTAAGGCCAAGTTATAGCCACCCTAGTCCGGAGCCGTGAGGAATCTAGATGACTGAGCCCTAGAGCACTTTAGGAGGATGGATCCACTCACCTTTTAGGGACACTTCATCCACTATTCTTCTGAAAAGGCCAGAGTTAGCTGGCTTCTAGTTGAGAGGCCAAGTCGGGATATGAGGCGTGGAGACTAGAGCCACCCTCTTAGGGGGAGTTTAGAGTAGCACATCTCCTAGTACGGTGTGGTTCGGGACGAGCCAAGCAAAAGCTGGTGGACATGTAATGCCTGGGGCTAACAAGGATAGGAAGTGATCGTCAATGCTAGAAAATATGGACAAGGAGTAACTCCTGGCAGGCTTCTAAGTGGAGGAGTACATGAATGAACCGATTACATACCAGAATGAGAGAGATCCTAAGACTGTGTAGGTATGAGACTATACAGTTGAGGATGACTTATATGAATTGATTAGAACTACCTATACTAACAAGATGCATCTTCTTTCGGTAGCTATCATTAAAGAACTCCATGGTTAAGCATGCTTGACTTGGAGAAATTTTAGGATGGGTGACCTCCTAGGAAGTTTTCCTAGGAAGCATGTGAGTGAGGACAAAGCACTGAAAAGATCTCGTGTTAGTTTGTGGGGGCAGTCATCAATCCATAAAGCAGCTTGGCTTTACACTCACAAGATGTACCTTTCTCGTACCACAAGCCAAGATTAGTAATACCAAATAAGTATCTAAAAATACGCTTAACAGCATTTAAGTGTAATTGCTTTGGGTTAGATTGAAATCTAGCACAAATCCCCACACTTAGCTAAATGTCTGTCTACTTGCTATGAGATACATAAATGAACCAATCATTCCTCTGTGATTATGTTTTGATACATTTGCACCATTTTCATCAACATCAATGACTTGAGATGGATACATAGGGTACTTATAGGTTTGGAGTGATCCATATTAAACTTTTTCAAAAGCTCTTTTGTATACTTTTCTTAATGGATCAAGGTTCCTTCCTTCTATTATTTTATTTGAAGACTAGAAAAAACTTGAGTTCACCCATCATGCTCATCTCAAATTCACTCTGCATTAATTTTGAAAACTTTTCAGAGAGAATGATCAGTGGCACCAAATATAATGTCATCAATATATATTTGAACTATCAGAAAGTGATTATCTTATTCAAGAGTAAAAAGAGTTGTATCAACATTACCTCTGTTGAACTCATTTTTCAGCAAGAAGGTACTTAACCTTTCACACCAAGCTCTGGAGCTTATTTCATAATATAAAGTGCCTTTGTCAGCTTGAAGACATGGTTGGGAAAGTTTTCATTCTTGAAACTAGGAGGCTGCTTCACATATGCTTCCTCAGAGGAATCTATTTAGGAATGCAAACTTAACATCCATTTGGTAAAGAGTGAATCCTTTGAAGGCAACAAAAGTAAGTAGCATTCTTATGGCATCCAGTCTAGCTACTAGAGCAAAGGTTTCATCATAATCAATTCTCTCTTGTTGATTATAACCTTGTGTAACCAATCTTGCTTTGTTCCGGATGACTTTGCCAACTTCATCAAGCTTGTTTCTGAACACCCATTTTGTCCCGATGATGGTCTTCCCTTTTGACTTTTCAACGAGTGTCCAAACTTTGCATTTCTCAAACTGGCCAAGTTTATCTTGCATAGCATCCACCCAACTCTGATCACTCAAAGCTTCTTCAATGCATCCAGGCTTGATGGTGGAGATGAAAGCATAGTTTGATATATTTCTAAGGGGATCTGGTTCTCACACCCTTCGAAATGTCTCCGAGAGCTTTGTTCAGAGAAACTACTTT
Source organism: Dalbergia oliveri (assembly GCA_030441495.1). NCBI lineage: Eukaryota > Viridiplantae > Streptophyta > Magnoliopsida > Fabales > Fabaceae > Dalbergia > Dalbergia oliveri. Next base: position 5,795,032 of record JAMLFY010000013.1, on the reverse strand, counting down.
TAGTAGAAACTCCTTTGTAGTTTCTATAGTCATGATGTTCTTTAGTTTCTTTTTCATCTTCGAACTACTCTTCTTCATGTTCAGAAATATCACTTTCTGATGGCTTTGGAGTCCTGAGCAAGTTTTCTGAAGTGTCTATATTCTAAAGCCTACTTTCTGAAGGTTGGGCTTTTATTTGTTTGCTTTTTGAAGAATCCTTGAGGTTCAATTTCTCAAGGTTCTCATTCAGCTCTTCAAGATCATCAGCAAAGTCTTTCTTGAGCTCTTTGAACTTGATGTGGATGGTCTCCTCAACACATAGCATTCTTTGTTGAATACCCTGGAAGCTTTAGAGACCAAAGAATATCCTAGGAAAACGCCATCATCAGATTTATAATCAAACTTTACGAGTTTGTCCTTAGTGTTAAGAATAAAACATGATAAGCTCAAAATATGAAAATATGATATATATTGGGTTTTCTACCCTTCTATAGCTCATAAGGTGTTTACAACCTCTACCAAAAACCTTTTGATAAACCACTTTTTAAAAGTATAGTTTTGGCCATTTCCTCCAGGCTTCTATTCTTCCTTTCAGCAATCCCATTTTGTTGGGGAGTTCTAGGTCAGAAAACTCATGAAGAATGCCATGATTGTAACACCCTAATATTTAACCTAACATGCCTAGGACGTATTGAGATTAATTATTAGTTATTACTCTTTTGTTTCATTCTTTAAATTCATTTTTATTAAAATACTTAGCAGAAAATATGGGTAAATTTTTTTTGAAAACATGAAGCAAAACGTGAGCCGCGCTTGCTAGCTTAAACTAACGTTAAGCACCATCAAAGCAAACAGAGATGTATATGAATCATGTACATACACATTTCCAACACAACATTCATGAACATGAAACCAACCTATATTACATATCACAAGATAACATAGTTCATAATAAATAAGAAATAAAATAAACAGAGTCACACCTATGCAGAGTGGGCTGAGCTTTCAATACATAAGTAAACAATAGAAAGAAAATACAGAAAAGCAGGAAATACATGGAATCACAAAACACTCAAAGCCAACAACGGTTTCCCCTCCCTAACCCTACGAGTGCTCAACCAAAAGTCACCCCTATCAAAAGATGCAGCAAGAAAAGGGGATCCTCATGACAACTTGGCACTTTTACAGGTCCTCCATCACGGTCTCCTGGCGGCTGATCCTCCGGCAAGGGGGTACATACCCAATGAACTAGGCAAGCTCCTCGAGCGTATGCAGGCGGAAAGGGGACGAACATGGCCTCCACGGTGCAGACGCATCTCCAGTCGTCGGGCTAGCTTGGGCTGGGTCACTGTATCCTCGCTACCTCCACCCATGTCCATGGATGCCATAGGTGGGAACCCTCCGAGTAAATGTGTGTGGAGGAGTCCTGGACGGGTTGGTCTCTGAACGTCTTGTACGGGTACGTACTGGGGTAGTCACGACCGTCGAAGCCAAAGGGCGAGCACGCTGAGTCGCTCATGGAGGTCGAGAGCGCTCAAAGATCAGATCATCACCGTAGGGGGATGTGAGGGTGAACCTGAAGCTGGAGACTGGATAAGCAAAGGGGCATCCCATGTATGCAAAAATGCGTATCATACAACGACCCTCAAAGTGGTAGGAGCGGTGGTCCGGATCGTAGTGCACCTCCCAAACCGACATGTCAACGAAGATCACGAACATGACCATGGTCCTCTGAAGACGTGACACAAAGAAAGGAAGATAGAGAGAGTGAGAATCTTAATAAAGAGACTCAGTAAGGAAATCTCCTATTCTAGTGTCATCGTCTATGTCCCCAGGAACCTCGGGTTTTCTTTAAAAAGGGTGAACATGCATAAGATTCAATTTTAAGGTTTTAAAGTGTAATTTACCGAGGCCCATTCATTTTAGTATGCATCTTGGGTATGAATACAACATACTTCATTATGAAATGCATGTCCATACTAAAGTCAAGACATAAGTTAGAAAACATAATCATAGCAACATGTCTTAACATAACTTATTTTAGGTGACTTAGAATTCTTATTCTCTTTTCCTTGGGGGCCACCCTAATACTCTTCCTTTTGAGAGTTCTAAGTTATGGGCTCATACCTCACTAGTCGTCACTAGCATAACCTTATCCCTTTTGATAAGTTGAATTCCCAACTTCAAGAGTACGGGTTAGGGGGCATTAAGGATCGCCTATCATAACCTTTAATTCAGGGAGTCTATAAGGTCATTTCCTTTTATGAATCACCTCTCATAACCTTTAATTTAGGAGTCTATCATGCATGGTCTCAACATCACATAATTCTTCAAACATATGGAAACATCACAACATTCTTTAATAACTAGTCATTCCACATTTTTAACTCTAAGTTATCCTCATAAGTAATCTTTATTGTCCTAGCCACATAATTATAAATCTTTAGATCGATGGTAAAATTAAAGGACTCAATAAAATATGTCCTTACTATATATATATATATATATCTTTTTTTTATAAGTCAAAGTTTGTTATGTAAATTAAAATGGTGAGTCTTGAGCACTAAATTAATTTTTAGTGATGGCATAATTGTAAACATGTAATGCAAGCTTCATTCTTAGTCTTTTAGATTGATAGCAAGAAATATAAATATGCTATGCAAAGCTTAAATTTAAATATAAGAATGCAAGCTCTAGATTTACATCTTTAAGTTTTAGGTGATGACTTGAAAGGTAAATATGCTAGACAAGAATTGTAAATATGAATGCAAGCTCAATTCTTTATTTTAGTGCTCTAGGCCCCTTAGAGTATTTACTCTAAATCACATTTCAACTTTAAGGTTGAAATAACTAGGCTTTGAGATTAATCATTTTTAAGTGATATGAAAATGCAAGCTCTTGTTTTAATCTTTAAGTTTAAATGATAACTTGGAAAGTAAATATGCTAGGCAAGGAAATATAAATATGAATGCAAGCCCAATTCTTTATTTTAGTGCTCTAGACCCCTTAGAGTATTTACTCTAAATCACATTTCAACTTTAAGGTTGAAATAGGTAGGCTTTGAGATTAATTACTTAAGTGATAAAGTAAACATAAAGATGCAAGCTCAAACATAAACATGTAAATTAAGGACTTGAAATATAAATATGAATGCATTTCTTTAAGTCCTAAGCTCAAGATTACCACTTTAACAGCATAACATTATCATTTGCTAAAACTTTTAAAAAGGTGAAACCTTCAAGTTTTAGAGGTCAAATAAGTGATGGTTTTGCAACCAACACCCAAGTTTCTCATCATTAAGCTATGGTTCCATCATCATCTAGGACTTGAGGCCAAAATGATCAAAGGAAGAAAAGGAAAAAGGAAAACCAAAATGGTGAAGAAAGAAAAGAAAAATTTTCAACTTGAAACAAGATAAATCCAAGGAAAAGAATAGAAATTTTAAAAGAACAACTCCCTACCAAAGATATTTTCTTTTTTCAAAGAAGGAAGCTTAGTCTTGAGATGAGATGAAAAGAACAAATCCTCCTTGAAGTGGAGAATGGATTCAGCCAGGGGAAGAAAAAGAAAGAAAAGTTTGTCTTCGGTTCTTGAGCTTGGAAATGGAAATGTTATGTGTTTAAAGGAATGTTCATGGTGTTTGTGTGGTGGTTTGTGTTTGGGAAATGGTGGAGGATGATGATTCTTTGGAAAGATGAAGAAGGAGTAGAAGAAGAATTCTTAGAACTCAAAGAAAGGAAACTTTGAAGCTTTGCACAAGTGAGCAAAAATGTCACAAGCTTTCCTTGATGCCTATTTATAGAAAATGAAACACAATGGAGGTGAAATGATGGAGGAGTGGCCGGCGGCCTTGGAGAGGAAAAGGAAGAGAAAATATCCCTTGACAAGGTATGGTCTTGGGTATGGTTCAAAGCATGGGCAAGTATGGGTCAAGGTATGGGCATGCATGATTCTTTAAGCTTATTTTAATTGAATTTCAACATTTGATGGATGATAATGGGGAGGTGTGTGGCTAGTTCTATTAAGGGCTAATGGGGAAGAAAATCTCGTTTTAATGTTGGTTTATAAGTGCGCTTAGGAGTTGATTTGGTTAAGCTATGGATTAGGAGTTGTAATTTGTGTTTTAGGTGAGATAATGGGTAATTAAGGTGGTTCAAGACAAGATTAAAGAGTGGTCTTGCTTGATTAATGCAAATCCACCTTTATTAGGGAGGAATCTCATCATGTGACAACTTCCATGATTTAAGGAAATTGATTGAAATCTTACTATTCATGAAAATGTGACATAAAGTCTTAAATCAAGAAAAGGATTTTGACTTTCTCTAAGCAACCTTAGGTTCTAATTAACCTCAATTAATCATTTTGACTATAGATTAGTAATTAGAATTTACTAATCTTTAATTAGAGCCTAATATTGCTTAGGTTTTGCTAATCACATCATTAGGCCCAAAATGCACTTAGTCGGGGCAAAACGGTAATTTTTCACAAAAATCTCCGGGCTACCCGTGCTTAACCTATCATTAAACATTACTTAAAAACATCATTTAAAACCTTTGGGTGAAGTTCTCAACAACGTAAATCGTGTTAATTAGTCACATGGGTGTTTTGGTAATTTTGTGTATCGAACTCAAAAATGAGATTCTTCTGCTTATTAACACACATAACACATATAATCCCCTATCATCATCGAAACATCCCCTTGAGGGTGACCAGACTGGCGATCCTCATTTTCCGGATAAAATGACCTCAGGGCATTTTGGTTATTATACTGGAAAAATGGGCGTTACATTACTCGCCTCCTTAAAAAGAATTTCACCCTCGAAATTCGTTACCTGAGAAAAGCTCGGGATAAAGCGTCTTCATATCCGACTCTAACTCCATGTGGATTCTTCTGTTTTCCTTCATCCCCATGCTACCTTAACTAGAGGTCCGTCTTGGTTCTTAGCCTTTGACTCGCTTCGATCCTTGTAAGGGGTAGATTAAACGTCAAGTCTTCCCTTAATTATACTTGTTCTGGCTCTAGAACATGACTCGGTTAGACTCATATTTTCTCAACTTGGAAACATGGAAGACATCATGGAGGTTGGATAGATTAGGAGGTAAGGCTATATGGTATGCTACGTTCTCGACTCAATTAAGGATCTGAAACGGGCCAAGAAATCTGGGCTCAATTTCTTAACTCTCATGGCTCGACCTATGCCCGTGGTAGGGTGATCCTAAGGAACACATGTTCTCCCTCTTGAAATTCTATCGGTTTTCGCTATTAGTCCGCATAGTTTTCTGTCGACTTTGAGCGGTGAGAATTCTATCCTTGATTCTCTTGATTTGTTCTATTGTTTCCCTCACTATATGGTCCTAGCAGGCTTTGCTTTCCAGGCTTGTACCAACACAAAGGTGACGGGCATTTCCTCCCATATAGGGCCTCATACGGTGCCATGCCAATACTTGCATGATAAATATTGTTATACGCAAACTCAATCAATGGTAGGTACTTGTCCCAACTCCCTTTCTAGTCCAAGACACATGCCCTTAGCATATCTTCTAGTGTTTGGATAGTCCTCTCAGATTGCCTATCCGTCTGAGGGTGGTAAGCCGTGCTTAGGCATAGCCTTGATCCAAATGCTTTCTGAAAAGCTCCCCAAAACCATGACGTAAATCACAGATCCCGATCCAAAATTATTGTCGACGGTACTCCATGCAATCTTACGATCTCTTGGATATATAACTGAGCCAGCCTATCTAAGGAGTAAGTTACCTTTATAGATAGGAAGTGGGCTGACTTAGTCAGTCGGTCCACTATTACCCATATAGCATCATGACCAGCTTGGGTCCTTGTAGTCCAGTTACAAAATCCATGGAGATACTATCCCACTTCCACTCGGGGATTGACGGGGGCTGCAAATTCCAGAAGGCTTTTGGTGCTCAATCTTCACTTTTTGACAGACTAAGCACTTACTTACCTATGCACTCATGTCCCTTTTCATGCCTGGCCACCAAAACATCTTCTTTAGATCTTGGTACATCTTGGTGGTACCAGGGTGAATAGTTAAATGGCTTTTATGGGATTCCTCCAAGATCTCTCTTTAGAGGTCATCACTCCGGACGGGGTCGACCTTCAAACCTCCATACACCCTCGGAATCTCATGCAAAACCCTTCAACTTCTCTCCCGCACAGCTTCTAGAGTCTCTTGAAACTCTTTATCCTCCGTTAGGCTTGAGTGATCCTTCTCCTAAAGTCACTCATCATACTAAGATGGCATGCCCTTATGCTCTTAGTGGTCAAGGTCATCCCTAGGTTCAGGTCTCCAAACTTTTTGATCAACTCCACCTCCTTAACCATCATGTGGGATAGGTGCAAGGTTTTCCTACTTAAGGCATCGGCCACTATATTGGCCTTGCCAGGGTGGTAGTTTAGCCCAAAATCATAATCTTTTAAAAACTCCATCCACCTTCTTTGCTTCATGTTTAGCTCCTTTTGATCAAAGAGGTACTTCAGACTCTTATGATCGGAGAAAACCTCAAACTTTACTCCATACAAGTGGTGTCTCCATATCTTTAGAGCAAACACTACGACGGCTAATTCTAGATCATGGGTGGGGTAGTTTGCTTCATGAGGCTTAAGTTGTCTAGATGCATAGGCTACCACTTGCCTATTTTGCTCAACACACACCCTAAACCTCTCCGGAAGCATCACAGTATACCTTAAAAGGTATGTTGGGGTCAGGTAACACTAAAACATGGGTTGAGGTTAACTTCTCTTCAACTCTTGAAAGCTCTTTTGGCACTAGTCCAAGTAAAAAAGGCATTCTTCCGGGTAAGCTTGGTTAAAGGTAATGAAATTTGGGAAAACCCTTTAATAAACCTATGGTAATATCCTACCAAACCCAAAAAGCTTCTAACCTCTATTACCATGGTAGGTCTTTCCCAATTCATCACAGCCTCTACTTCCTGGGATCAATAGTTGTGCCTCCTTTTGAAACTACATGCCCTAAAAACTTCACTTCCTCCAACCAAAATTCACACTTAGATAGCTTGGCATATAGTTTCTTTGCTTTTAGGATCTCTAGCACTATCTTCAGATGGTGCTCATGCTCCTCGTCGGTCTTAGAGTAGATGAGGATGTCATCTATAAAGACAACCAAGAACTAATCTAGATAGGATCTAAAGATCCTATTTATGTAGTCCATGAATACAGGAGCATTTATTAGTCCAAAGGACATAACAGCAAACTCAAAATGGCTGTATCGAGTACGAAAGGCTATTTTTGGTATATCCTCATCCCTCACTCTAATCTGGTGATATCTTGACCTTAGATCTATCTTTGAAAATATTACCGCTCCCTTCAATTGATCCATCAAATCGTTGATCCTAGGCAAAGGGTATTTGTTTTTCACCGTTACTTGGTTCAACTGCCTATAATCTACGCACAACCTCATGCTTCCGTCTTTCTTCTTTACAAAAAACACAGGGCTCCCCACGGTGATGCACTTGGCCTTACAAACTTCTTCTCAAGCAGGTCTTCCAACTAGGCTTTCAACTCGGTGAGTTCCAAAGGGAACATCCTATAGGGTGCTATGGATATGGGTCCCATTCCAGAAGCAACTCTATTGAGAATTCTATCTTTCTTACGGGGGAAACTCGGGTATCTATCTGGAAATACTTTGGGATAGTTTCTCACAATGGGTATTTCATCCAAATTTTGCTCAAAGTCCACATCACTAGCGGCCAGGAGTACGTAACTCTTAGTCTCTCCTTTAATAGTTTACCTTTATAGCATTTATGTAAAAGTTCAAGGGTTTCCTAGGTTCACTGGGAATAGAAAGGAAGACGACTGATTTTTCATAGCAGTTTAACACTACACGGTTGGCGTAAAGCTAATCCATGCCAAGGATTACGTCTAGACCTTTCATGGGTAAACAAATTAAATCTAAGACAAAGGATTTATTTTCAAGAATAAAACTACAGTTTAAACAACATCTACAAGTTCTAACAAGCTTTGCTATGGGGGTAGAAATAGTAAGGTCAAAGGGAAGTTCAGACATATGTAATTTAAGGGATTTAGCACAAGAATATGAGAGGAAAGAATGGGTAACGCAGAAGTCAAAAAATACAATTGAGGTTTTACCATTCATTTCACACTTACCTTCCATGAGGTTCCTTGACTTCATCGTCTCTTCGGCATTGACAGTGAAGACTCCCTTAGTGTTGCGGCTTGGGATTGGGGACCGTTCGGTTTCTCTTCGTGCATTCCCATGAGAAGTGGCCGGCTTCCTGCATCGAGAGCAAACTCCAGGCTTGCTGGCAAGGTTGGTCTCCATGGGGTTTCCCGCACTTGGCCATATAGTGGCGGGTGTGGTTTTTGGGGGTGTCGCTGGGTCCTTAGAGGTGCTTTCACATGGTTGTCGTACGACCTCCCTTGGTTAAAGTCTCCGGGACCCTGGGGTCTGAATGGGGGTCAAGATGGTGGTCCTTGTAGGCAGAACGTGGTTTGGTCTGTGGCTTGAACTTCAGGGCTTGTGGTGCCAGCTTCCTTGTGAACCCATCGGCCTTTGACATGCTCAGCTTCTTTGGCCGTCCTCAATGATACGGCATTTGTTGACCAGGGTAGGGAAATCCCTGATCTCCAAATGAGCCACCACAACATTAACTTCGGCCTTCAACTTAGATTCGTACTTGATGCACTTCCAGGACTCATCGGGTTCCCTGGTACATCTTTGAGAACTTGATGAGCTCCTCAAACTTGGCCATGTCCTGAGCAATACTCATGCCCCCTTGAGTCAGTTGCATGAACTCGATGTCCTTGGTGTTCCTCACAGACTCTGGGAAGTACTTCTTGTAGAAGTGAGCCTTGAACAACTCCCCGATCTCTATACCTGATGCCTCCAAGTCTCAGCTCATCCACCAGAAAATGGCATCGCCTTCCAACATATAGGTGGCAAAAGTCACCTTCTGTCCTTTCATGCATGGGAGCACTATGAAGATCTTCTCCATGCTCTTGATCCACTCATCGGCATGGTTCGGATTCAAGGTTCCTTTGAAGGAAGGTGGGTTGGCCTTGTGAAATTCCCCAAAACGGGCATGCTCGGAACTTCAGCATGGCCGATGTCTTGCAGTCTCAGTCCATCCTTTCAAACATCTCCCTCATGGTCCTGGCCACCTCACGGAGGGCTTCCGGGTCTCACTGTCTTGGCTTGGAGTCGAGGTCCTATTCTGTTGTCATGGTGCCATTGGTCCCTATTCACACAACAACAAATATTGAGGTGATCAGGCTCAACATCCTATGTAAAGTGGGATAGTTACCATGGCACGAATAGACATAGTAATCATACATTTCTAATCCTTAAGCTCATCCTATTGATGGGACAACTGCACATGACATATCTATCGTATTATGCTTAAGAAGCATAGTAATTCCAATCCTCAGGCTCTATGAGAATTCAAACTCTCTAATACCAAAATGTAATATCCTAATATTTAACCTAACACGCCTAGGACGTATTGAGATTAATTATTATTTATTACTCTTTTGTTTCGTTCTTTAAATTCATTTTTATTAAAATACTTAGCGGAAAATATGGGTAAATTTTTTGTGAACACATAAAGCAAAACGTGAGCCGCACTTGCTAGCTTAAATTGAATGTTAAGCGCCATCAAAGCAAATAGAGATGTATATGAATCATGTACATACACATTTCCAACACAGCATTCATGAACATGAAACCAACTTATATTAAATATCACAAGATAACATAGTTCATAACACATAAGAAATAAAATAAACAGAGTCACACCCATATAGAGTGGGCTGAGCTTTCAATACATAAGTAAACAACAGAAAGAAAATACAGGAAAATAGGAAATACATGGAATCACAAAACACTCAAAGCCAACAACAATTTCCCCTTCCTAACCCTACGAGTGCTCAACCAAAAGTCACCCTTATCAAAAGATGCAGCAAGAAAGAAGATCCTTGTGACAACTCGGCACTCCTAGGGTCCTTCATCAGTCTCCTGGAAAAACTGATCCTCCGACAAAGGGGGTATATACCCAATGAACTGGCCAAGCTCCTCGGGCGTATGCAGAATGAAAGGGGACGAAAGCATCTCGGTCATCGGGCTAGCCTAGGCTGGGTCACCGTATCCTCGCTGCTCTACCCATGTCCATGGGTGCCGTAGTGCAGAACCCTCCGAGTAGATATGTGTGGGGGAGTCCTCGGACGGTTCGGTCTTTGAACGCCTTGTAAGGAGTATGTACTCGAGGTAGTCACGACTCCGAAGCTGAAGGGTGAGCACACCGAGTCTTCATCGTGGGGTTGAAAGCGCTCGAAAATCAGATCATCATCGTAAGGGGATGTAGGGGTGAACCTGAAGCTGGAGACTAGATAAGCAAAAGGGCGTCCCATGTATGCAAAAATGCGTATCACACAACGACCCTCTAAGTGTTAGGAGCGATGGTTCGGATCGTAGTGCACCTCCTAACCGGCGAGTCAATGAAGATCACAAACGTGGCCATGGTCCTCTGAAGACGTGACGGAAAGAAGGGAAGATAGAGAGAGTGAGAATCTTAATAAAGAGACTCATAGGGAAATCTCTATCCTAGTGTCATCGTCTACGTCCCTAGGAACCTCGGGTTTTCTTTAAAAAGGGTGAACATGCATAAGGTTCAATTTTAACGTTTTAAAATATAATTTACCGAGGCCCATTCATTTTAGTATGCATCTTGGGTATGAATGCAACACACTTCATTATGAAATGCATGTCCATACTAAAGTCAAGACATAAGTTAGAAAACATAATCATAGCAACATATCTTAACATAACTTATTTTAGGTGACTTAGACTTCTTATTCTCTTTTCCTTGGGGGCCACTCTAATACTCTCCCTTTTGAGAGTTCTAGGTTATGAGCTCATACCTCACTAGTCATCACTAGTGTAACCTTATCCCTTTTGATAAGTTGAATTCCCGACTTCAATAGTACGGGTTAGGGGCATTAAGGATCGCCTATCATAACCTTTAATTTGGGAAGTCTATAGGGTCATTTCCTTTTGTGAATCACCTCTCATAACTTTTAATTCGGAGTCTAGAGGGTCATTTCAACATAGTTTTATGTCACCTTTATATTAGCTTATCATGTCAAAATGCAAAGTCATAGTCATATCATATACTTTTCTCGCGCTCTTTAAACATACGCAACTTTATAATATGCCCAGTAAGAATCATAACATGCCATATGCATTTCAAGCAACTAATCATGCATGGTTTCAACATCACATAATTCCTTAAGCATATGGAAACATCACAACATTCTTTAATAACTAGTCATTCCACATTTTTAACTCTAAGTTATCCTCATAAGTAATTTTTGTTGTCCTAGCCACATAATTAGAAATCTTTAGATCGATGGTAAAATTAAAGAACTCAATAAAATATGTCCTTACTTAATAACATATATATATATATATATATATATATATATATATATTTTTTTTATAAGTCAAAGTTTGTTATGTAAATTAAAATGGTGAGTCTTGAGTACTAAATTAATTTTTAGTGATGGCATAATTGTAAACATGTAATGTAAGCTTCATTCTTAGACTTTTAGATTGATAGCAAGAAATATAAATATGCTATGCAAAGCTTAAATTTAAATATGAGAATGCAAGCTCTAGTTTTACATCTTTAAGTTTTAGGTGATGACTTGAAAAGTAAATATGCTAGACAAGAATTGTAAACATGAATGCAAGTTCAATTCTTTATTTTAGTGCTCTAAGCCCCTTAGAGTATTTACTCTAAATCACATTTCAACTTTAAGGTTGAAATAGGTAGGCTTTGAGATTAATCATTTAAGTGATATGAAAATGCAAGTTCTTGTTTTAATCTTTAAGTTTAAGTGATACCTTGGAAAGTAAATATGCTAGGCAAGGAAATATAAATATGAATGCAAGCCCAATTCTTTATTTTAGTACTCTAGGCCCCTTAGAGTATTTACTCTAAATCACATTTCAACTTTAAGGTTGAAATAGGTAGGCTTTGAGATTAATTACTTAAGTGATAAAGTAAACATGAAGATGCAAGATCAACCATAAACATGTAAAGCAAGGACTGGAAATATAAATATGAATGCATTTCTTTAAGTCCTAAGCTCAAGATTACCACTTTAACAACATAACATTATCATTTGCTAAAACTCTTAAAAAGGTGAAACCTTCAAGCTTTAGAGGTCAAATAAGTGATGATTTTGCAACCAACACCCAAGATTCTCATTATTAAGCCATGGTTCCATCATCATCTAGGCCTTGAGACCGAAATGATCAAAGGAAGAAAAGGAAAAAGGAAAACCGAAATGGTGAAGAAAGAAAAGAAAAATTTTCAACTTGAAACAAGATAAATCCAAGGAAAAGAATAGAAATTTTAAAAGAACAACTCCCTACCAAAGATATTTTCTTTTTCAAAGAAGGAAGCTTAGTCTTGAGATGAGATGAATAGAACAAATCCTCCTTGAAGTGGAGAATGGATTCGGCCAAGGGAAGAAAAAGAGAAAGAAAGGTTTGTCTTGGGTTCTTGAGCTTGGAAATGGAAATGTTATGTGTTTAAAGGAAGGTTTATGGTGTTTGTGTGGTGGTTTGTATTTGGGAAATGGTGAAGGTTGATGATTCTTTGGAAGGATGACGAAGGAGTAGAAGAAGAATTCTTAGAACTCAAAGAAAGGAAACTTTGAAGCTTTGCACAAGTGAGCAAAAATGTCACAAGCTTCCCTTGATACCTATTTATAGAAAATGAAACACAATGGATGTGAGATAATGGAGGAGTGGCCGTGGCCTTGGAGAGGAAAAGGAAGAGAAAATATCTCTTGGCAATGGATGGTCTTGGGTATGGTTCAAGGCATGGGCAAGTATGGGTCAAGGTATGGGTATGCATGATTCTTTAAGCTTATTTTAATTGAATTTCAACATTTGATGGATGATAATGGGGAGGTGTGTGGCCGGTTCTATTAAGGGCTAATAGGGAAGAAAATCTTTTTATTGTTGTTTTATAAGTGCGTTTAGGAGTTGATTTGGTTAGGCTATGGATTAGGAGTTGTAATTTGTGTTTTAGGTGAGATAATGGGTAATTAAGGTGGTTCAAGACAAGATTAAAGAGTGGTCTTGCTTGATTAATGCAAATCCACCTTTATTAGGGAGGAATCTCATCATGTGACAACTTCCATAATTTAGGGAAATTGATTGGAATCTTACTATTCATGAAAATGTGATATAAAATCTTAAATCAAGAAAAGGATTTTGAGTTTCTCTAAGCAATATTAGGTTCTAATTAACCTCAATTAATCATTTTGACTATAGATTAGTAATTAGAATTTACTAATCTTTAATTAGAGCCTAATATTACTTTGGTTTTGCTAATCACATCATTAGACCTAAAACGCACTTAGGGGGCAAAACGGTAATTTTTCATAAAAACCTCCTAGGGCTACCCGTGCTTAACCTATCGTTAAACATTACTTAAAAACATCATTTAAAATCTTTGGGTGAAGTCTGGGCTCGGCACGTAAATAAATGTTAATTAACCATAAGGGTGTTTTGGTAATTTTACGCGTTGGAACTCAAAAATGAGATTCTTCTTCTCTATTAACACACATAACACATATAATCCCCTATCATCATCGAAACGTCCCTTGAGGGTGGCCGGCGATCCTCATTTTCCGGGTAAAATAATCTCGGGGCATTTTTGTCATTTACACTGGAAAAATCAAGACGTTACAATGATTTTCACAAAACTTCTTAAAAATATGATTTTCAAATTCTCCTCCATGATCAAACCTGATAGAGGTGATTTGAGAATCTTTTCAGTATAAACATGTTTTGCAAAAACCTTGAATCTTTCAACCACCCTATCCTTAGAAGTTAGGAAAATAACCCATGTAAATCTTGAGTAATCATCTATTATGACAATGCAGTATCTTTTTTAGCCAGGTTAGCAGTCTTGGTTGGTCCAAAACGATCCATATGTAAAAGCTCAAATGGCTTAGTGGTTGAAAGCACATTCTTATTGTGGAAAGAAGCCTTGGTTTTCTTGTCTTTCTCACAAAAATCATAAGTTGAATCCTTGTCAAATCTGATCTTTGGGAGGCCTTTAACAAGCTCTTTATAAGAAAGCTAGAAAATAAGCTTCATATGAGCATGTTGAAGCTTCTTTTGCCATAGCTACTTATCATCCATGAAGGATGTAAGACATTTTACATCTTGATCTAGAAAGTCATCCAAGAATAACACATAGGTGCTATCATGCCTTTTCTCAGATAAGATGACTTGTCCTGAAGTAGGATTTACTATCTTGCATGAGCATTAAATAAAACATTAAAACCTTGGTCAAGAACTGGCTAATACTCAACAGATTGTGAGGCGGACTATTAACGAACAACACATTAGAAATTTAGTGAGAATCATCCTTACTAACATTTCTCGTGCCTGTGACCTTGGCCTTACCTCCATCAGCAAACTTGACTGGTCCAAAGTTCTTTGGCTTTAGGTTTCTGAGCCATCTTCTGGGTCCAGACATGTGTTTGAATCAACCACTGTCCATGTACCAGTTGTTGTCCGGTTAAATGTGTGTTCTTAAACACACCTCAAGTTCACTTTCTAAAGTATAGCTTGCCATGAAGAATAGGTTAGCAACATCTATCTCCTCCTAGCCTTCTGATCCTTCCTTTCTTCTTGTGAATTGCTCCAATAGCCAGCATACCTTTCTTCTTGAGCGAACTTCTGTGGACCCTTGAGCTTGGGACATTTGGGTTTAAAGTGTCTCTTCTCACCAGTTGTAGCAAGTGACGTTTTCTAGCTTTCCCTTGTCCTTTTTGTCCTTCTGATGATGATGTCTCTTCTTCTCTTTGTCTTACCTCTCCAGGCTTTGGACATCTTTCTCACCATATGGAGATCTCATCTCTATCTTCTCTTCTATTTCATCATCAGATTCATCCTCTTCATCATAGGTTTCAGCAACTTTCATTGCCTTAGCTTTATTCTACTTCTAATAAGACAACTTCAAGGCCATGAACTTGCTCTTAATGGATTCACCATGCATTTCAGAAAGCACTACCTCATGGGTTTTGAGTGACCTAATAAGTGCGTCTAGACTGAGAGTTTGAAGGTCTTTAGCTTTAGTAATGGTTGTTACTTAACACCCTCCCAAATATAACATCATCCTTAAGTCATGACATTATACTTAGGAATTGTTACTTATAAATTAATGAACCTTTCATTAAGTATCTATAGTAAGGTCAATCGAATCGGCTAGTAACTAATTCATGGTTTTATTAAAATATATAGCAAAGAAACAAAACATTT
This sequence comes from Dalbergia oliveri, assembly GCA_030441495.1. Taxonomy (NCBI): domain Eukaryota; kingdom Viridiplantae; phylum Streptophyta; class Magnoliopsida; order Fabales; family Fabaceae; genus Dalbergia; species Dalbergia oliveri. The sequence goes on along the minus strand of JAMLFY010000013.1, from coordinate 5,779,712 downwards.
ATTGAATACAAAGTTAAGTACAAAGGAAGCTTTTCCATGAGCTTTAATACACACCTGTTATCTCTTACATTTAAGACATATACATTTAACTAAGTACAATAGATACAAGTCTCCACCACTAAACTATTGCAATTCCAATTTAATTTTTGTTGTAGCGGCTTCACTTCTCTAGATCAACCTGGAGATAACACAGGAACACAAACACATTGGGTGAGTATTCTAAAATTAATAGTAGGGTATCCCCAATATACACTATAAAGAAATTCATGTCATCGCTATCATCCAAGCCACTTCGGTTTATTAAGAAAATGTGATCATACATTACATACCACTAGTTCATTTTAAAGTTCAAAATCATCATTCCAAAGTGGGTTTCTTTTAGTATTTGATCACCTTAAACATATGTTTCATGACATTCAAGATCATAGTAATTCATGTAAGACAAATAATTTAATAAAATATGCATATGCATATGATAATTGCAAGTGATTTTTCTGTGCCCTGACAAATCAAAGAGGATCTCATCTTTCTTTACGTGCCCTTGATAAGTTGAACGGATCTCATCTATACCATTTTTATCACTGCATGCCTTTTGTGCATTAAAGGGGATCTCATATCTTTCTCATCATTGATGCCCTTGATAAATCGAAGGGGATTTCATATTTCTCTTGTGACCATAGAACTCAATTCCATGCATTTTGCTCTTTCATCGATATATGGAAGACTTAGTTCATACAAAATGGTATAAGTGGATAACACCACATATGGGAAATAGACCTTATCAGGACTATGTTCATTCCTATATGTGATCATCGGACTTCATTTTTCCTCTCTGAATTACACACAGATCTATTCCTAGCCAAATACGTTATCGACTCATAATATCTCTAGGGAAGTTCCTTTTTTTGCCTTCCCCTCATTCAACATAAGTCTTCTTTCTATTTTGTCCATATGTCAGAACATGTACAATTGACATTCATACATTTTCTTTTATCACATATATGCATCATTTACTTTTCTTTTTCCAAATGCATGCATAAATCACATATAGGTATTCATTCACAATGTACTTTCAATCATGCCTTATAAACTAATCTTTACTTCCTCTAGCATGCATTTATATATCACAAGTCACATGCTCAATTATTCATAGTCAAGTATTCATGTCATACTAGAACCTAATGCCATTATATCATCAATTCAAAGAATTGGTTCAATTCCAACAACCTAGTTCGGAACATATTTTGAGAAAAAGAGTTTTCTAACATCATCCCAACACTTTACCAATTTAGACAAATCAATATCTATAATTATCAATCAATACAACTAAAAATATCAAGTTAATTCAGTAACCAAAACATAAAAATAGATTTGAAGCAAAAAAGTTCAAAAACCCTAATGTGGTTGCTTTAGGATCTTGGCTCCAAAGGATGATCCAAGAATGATCTTTCTCACTTCAAAGCCTTCCAACCCACACCAAAGCCTTTCTTATACAGTAGAGGAGATATCTCAAAGTGAGGAAAGGTGAAAAATTAAAACTTCAATCAATTAGTTTTGTAGGTGGTGATGAGTAGTTAAAGTTTTGTGAAGAGATCTTGAGGTTTTATCAAGTTTAGGCTAGGGTTTAGGAAGCTTGAAGCTTAGTAATGGTGGTTTGAGAGAAAAGAAATGGAGGTTGAAACTTGAGGAAGCTTGGCCGATATGTTTGGGTAGGATGATAAGGTTTGGTGTTTCATATATATCTTAGGTTAGATATATTAATGATGTAGTCAAAGTGTACTTCTTTCTAATAATAAAAAGGAAATGAATGGCTAGGATCTAATCTTGTAAATCAAGATCAAATCATAGCCTTATACTTGGCCCTAAAGGATAGACACTATCCTTTTGTTGAGATTAAACTATCTTTCGATGTTAAAATCGCACACCGAAATTTCCTAAACGGGTAAAACACTATACTTGGGTAATCAAACATTGCCCGAAAATTAATTCCAAATATAAAATCTTCATTTTTAACCATTTCTAACCTTAACCCTATCTTTTCTCAATTCAGGAATCTCCTGGTTTTGGTTTTAGGGTTTTGGTTGTCTGACGGGCAGATGAGGCCCGCAAGGTTACTATTCACTTTTTTTAACACATCTATTGGACTGTTCTCATTATTGTTAAAACCGTCCAATTTTGAAATTCTCACTAATAAAGTCCAAATTAATTTTTAAAATAATTTTTCTAGTGTTACATTGACCTTAGGCAGCCATTTCAGGGAGACTTCTCAATATTTTTCTAACCATTTATGAGTTAGAGTACCTTGCCAAGACCCTTCAATTAGTTTGTGATGTGCATAAACCTTATAGTCATTTCATCAATATTTTCTTGATCTGTCATTTTAAACATTTGATATTGATGAACTAGCATATTAATCTTACTTTCTTTAACTTGATCAGTGCCTTTAAGCATGTAACCTGTCCCATATCTCCTTCGCTATGTCACAAGTGATGATTTTATCATATTCAGCCTTGCTTAGTGCACACATGAGCAGATACTTATCTTTGGAGTTCAACTGAACTATGGTTTTGTGTTGCTCGTCCACCTACTCCAGGAGTTCTCTTGATGTTGAAGGTGCATCATCAGTTCAGAAACTTCTTCCGTTGGAACATAGTCACCTTCTTGTATGATTTCCTACAAGTCAAGGCTTGTGCATTTTATAAACAACCTATCGATCTCTCCAATAGGCATAGTCCTCACCATCAAAGAATGGTGGTCTGTTGATGGAGTGTCCTTCTACTATGTGAATGTTTTGTGCCATAACTCCTAGGATCTTTGTCCTCTAGGTCATTAGATTGCTTAACCCTTTAGAGGCCTAAGCTCTTATGACACTTATAGATAGAAAAGCGCATGAGAAGGGGGTTGAATCGTGTCTTGCTTTTTCTATCCTTCTTAGCTTCTAAAAAACTTAAACAAAATAGTATCAAGCTATGAGCTTGAAGTTCAATGGAAACAACGTTAATTACTTCAAAAAGCTACTTTCTAAACTATAATGAATAAGATAAAATATGTAAAAGATGGTTATTTAGAAAACAGTTTGATACGCACAAAATTAGTGAATATAAAAGAGTTAAGGGAGAAGAAAATACTGCACATATGTTTTTATATTGGTTCAGCCAACCTGCTTACATCCAATTCTTAACCACCGTTGAGTTCCAATAAAAACCTTTCTCAACCCGAGAAAGTTGGATAGTCTTTATAGTAGCCTTCCCAAGCTCTTACCTGACCAATAGCAACCTTTACTGTCACAAACCAAGTAATCTTTGATTAGCCTTTCCAAGCTAAACCGTGACCAGCAAGTACACTCTGTTGTCAAAACTAGAGTAGTCTTTGACCAGCCTCTCCAAGCTAAATAGTGACCAAGCAAGTATCCTATGCTGTGTCAATCTGAGTAGTCTTTGACCAGCCTCTCCAAACTAAACCAAGAGTAGTCTTTCATTAGCCTCTCCAAGCTAAACCATGACTAATAGCACACTCTACTTCGCGTTGCAAGTAGTTTTTACATAGCCTCTCCAATTTAACTCACACCAACCACTACTGAATCAAGGATATAAAGATTTGTGTTTAAGTTTGCCACTCAAACTAACCTACACTCAAGTTTCTATAAGACGAGCAATAACAAACCTGGGAAAAACTTGAATGACTTCTTTTTAAGATTCTTTCTAAGAAGAACGTATGATCTACTAAGAATGTAGAAAGAATATTTGTACAACAAGGAAACTGATTACAAGATACAATGTGTAACATCCCCCCTTTATGGATTGAACGTCCCCACAAACCAACACGGGTCTTTTCAGCGTGCTTTGGCCTCACTCACACGCTTCCTGGGAAAACTTCCAGGAGGTCACCCATCCCAAAATTACCCCAAGTCAAGCACGCTTAACTGGAGTTCTTTGGTGATGGGCTACCAAAAGAAAGATGCATCTTTGTGGCATAGGTAGTACCAATCAATTCATATAAGCCTTCCTTAACTGTATAGTCCCATACCTATACAGACTCAGGATCCCTCTCATTCGGGTGTGTAATCGGTTCATTCATGTACCCCTCCACTTGGAGGCAGGAGCCGTTCCTTGTCCGTGCCCTCTGACAGGCGATCACTCCTTGCCTCGTCCCAGGACATTACATGCCCACCAGCTTCCGCTTGGTTCGTCCCGAACCACACGTCCTGGGAGAGGTGCAGGCTCTGATACCAAAATGTAACACCCTAATAATTAACCCAATACACCTAGGCGTATCTGATTAATTACTAGACTTTACTCTTTGCTTCAAGTTCCTTAATCATGCTTGAAAATACTTAGTGAAATTACGAGCCATTTTTTTTCAACATAATTGAAAACGTGAGCCGCGCTTAACATGAATGATTTAGCAAAATTTAAAAGACACATAGGAATTTACAAACATCACATCATAATATATTGGCTCCATCATACAACATCCATAATTACATATCATATAGATATTTTACCTACCAACAGAATAAGACTAAGTGTAGGCAATCTAACAAAACATAAATAATATATGGATGGAAGGACATCCATTAATGGCACCTAGTAATAACATCAGGGATAGGGATAGATATCTGAAATATACGAGTGAAACTAAGGATCAAGTTCAGCTACCCGGTGAAGCCTCAATGTGATTCACGAACACTTCCTTCTGTTTCTGAAGATGAGATGGAAAGAAAATAGAGGGAGTGAGAAACTTATAAAAGAATCTCGTAGGGTACTCACCTCATGATGCATTGTGTCATCATCATCGTCCCAAGAACCTCGGGGTTATTATGAAATAGTGAGCATGCTAAGTTTATGATGCATTATAAGACGCATGATTAAAACCGACGAACCTCGGTAAAGTATATTTTCGAACTTAATAAATCAATCTTAGCATGCTCACTATTTCATAATAACCCCGAGGTTCCTGGGGACGATGATGATGACACAATGCATCATGAGGTGAGTACCTCCTGAGATTCTTTTATAACTCCCTCTATTTTTCTTTCCATCTCGTCTTCAAAAGGGAGGAATCACATTGAGGCTATCACCGGGTAGGTGAACTTGATCCTCTAGTTTCACTCGTATATTCAGATATATATCCCTATCCTATGTTATTACTAGGTGCCATTAATGGATGTCCTTCCATCCATATATTATTTATGTTTTGTTAGATTGCCTACACTTAGTCTTATTCTTGGTAGGTAAAATATCTATATGATATGTAATTATGGATGTTGTATGATGGAGCCAATATATTATGATGTGATGTTTGTAAATTCCTATGTGTCTTTTAAATTTTGCTAAATCATTCATGTTAAGTGCGGCTCACGTTTTCAATTATGTTTAAAAAAAATGGCTCGTAATTTCACTAAGTATTTTCAAAGCATGATTAAGGAACTGAAGCAAAGAGTAAAGTCTAGTAATTAATCAGATGTAGGTGTATTGGGTTAATTATTAGGGTGTTACACAATGAACTTTACAAGAGACAATGAGGAGGAGTTTTTATAGCATTTCAGCACTTATGCAACGTTAAGATCTATTCTTTTGTAAGCATAACATCTGGATTTATAGATAGTCTGCATTTATGATCGTTGCCCTTGATCTTTTGTCCAAGTAACACATGTTAATCATCTATTTATGTCTTGGAAATGCAGTCTAGAGGAGCTCGTATTGTGTTAGAGCTATTGCAGAAGCCGTTGTGAAATAGTGGTTTCTAAGGCTACCTTCAGAAACTACTTTTTACTTTCTGAATGAGGTTTATGAACTCTTCCTTCTAGAAGCTGGAGTAGTTAACCAAGTTGAAGGAGAGATGACATGCTAGTCTGTAACTGGGTTTTACTTTAAATATGAATTTCAAATTTCCCTCATTTTCCTAAAATGCACTGTTTCACTGTAAAGTGAACTTTTTGAAGTGTATTGTCAATTCCTTGATATATCTTCAATTTTCCAGTCTTCAATCAGGGCTTATAGATGATAAAATGATTGCGATCATGATGATTGAAGGCTGTAGAAGAACACGTTGGCTTCAGAGATGGATTGAAAACTTTATTTGAAGCATACTTTCTGAAGTCGTGTGTTACTTTCTAAAGATACGAGCCTTGGTTTCTTGTACACGGTGATTTTTTCAATCCGTTAAGCATGTATACGTTCATTTCATGATATAATTTTCACTTCCATTTAGTTTCCATCTCTTTAAATGAGATAAATCATGTTTGCACATATAAAGTAAAATTATTTTCGCTTTAGGAATCATGTTATGCGACGAAAATACCTGTTGTAGCTTCAAGAGATGCCCTTGTCGGTCTCAGATTGAGTTTAACTTTAAATTTGAATTTCAAATTTTCCCTCTGTGCATCGTTCGAGTAAACATGGTTGCTAAAGTGCTTTCTCGATTTCTGGACAATCCTTCTGATCTTTCGTTCTTTAATCAGAGCTTGTTGTAAAGAAAATGATCACGATCATGATGATTGAAGATGCTAACCATAATTTTCTTAAAGCTGGATTGAAATCTTCAATTGAATCTTACTTTCTGAAGTCATGGCATACTTTCTAAAGATTTGAACCTTGGTTTCTTGTTCCTGATAATTTTCTTTTGTACATTAAGCATAGAAACGTTCATTTCAAGATTTATTTTCACTTTCTTTGAGTTCTAAATCTCTTTAAATGAGATCAAATATGTTTGCACAAGTCATTATGAAAACAATCTCGTTTTAAGATCAAGTATGCTAATGTGAAAGGTCCTGTTTGGTGCTTTAAGAAACTCGCAAAATAGATTCGTCCTTCTTAAAAAAACTTTCACATTATGCACTGAAACTTTTTGAAGGGTTCTAGAGCTAACAACGTAAACCTATTGGGCTACACATTAAGAATGTAGTGAACGGATTATGATTGTTCAATATATATATATATATATATATATATAACTTAATTTGTATATTAAATTCATGATTCTTTTTTATATCATTAGATAATATAAATTTGAAATCTGATGATAAATATATTGGATGTTGTGGAATCAGATTAAAAAAGATTTATTTTCAAATTCTGAAAGATATTTTTTGAAACTGGATATCCTTTTCTTAATTAGTTAGAAACATATATCTCTTTATCAATAGAAGAGATAAGGGTTTCATTTTGTCATGACCCGACTTGGGCACGTAAGGCACATGAGGAATTCTCATTCCTGCGTAAGCCTTGTGACCTCTGAGTCTCTCTATATGCATATTTTAATATTAAACCCATTTATAAAACATCATTTCTATCTCTAATAAACCTTTGGCTCTTTGAAAATATAATCATCGTAAAAACATATCATAATCAACTCTAGCACAAATCTCTAAGTTAGAAAACAAGTCATTTCTCAATCTATGAACATATCTCTAACTCAAAATATATGAGTTGCTCTCTATACAAGATATACATGAAAACTAGAATCTTATAAATACAAAATAATCATGACAAATCAATGCACTCTATCTCTATGGTTCGGACCCTACCCGTCATGTATCCTGGAGCACTATCTCTAATCAAAATGCAAAAAGAGTACTTCACTCCAAAGTGAAGTTCACTAACTGGAACTCTCTCCTGGGAGGAGGAGGATGAGAAGAACTTGCAGGAGCTGACGTATCTATAATGGAAAAGGGAGAGGGGTGAGTTTCATCTAAAACTCATAGAGGCCCTCACCCATAACCCTCTCATGGGACAACTGAGAGAACAAATAATAATATATATATATACACATATATATCCATCAAAATCAGTTAATACAATTTCTTGAAATCATTTCATTATATGTACATAATAGTTCTTAAATCAATAATCCCTAGAAAACAAAAATACAGTACTCTACTAGAGAAATAGGGATTTCTGATTATGCATCGCATAACAAAATATAATTTCTCTAGTTATGCATGTCAGTTATGTCATAACAAGTTCTCTGCTCTATGATCCCTTAGGATCTAAATTGGACACCTAACTAGGTTCCATTCTCTCTCTATGAGATTGTCCTCTGGGGACAACTTGGTACCAAGGTTAATGATCGGGTTCCTGCCATTGACTCACTATCTGTTTCTCTATGACTACCGTCAAATCTCTAAATCATGAAATCATGTCATTTCCCTAAAACTCGTTCTGGGGATAAAACTCCATAATATAACATTACTCGCTCTTCAAATCATCATGGAAATTTCTAAAATCTCTAAATCAAGTCGTAATCATACTCTAGCTCTTTAATAAATCATTTAGCAATAATGGTCCCCATGAGTTTGCATCAAAACAAGTATATCATGCTCTTGTTGAAAAACAACTATTTTCACAAATATGTAAAACCATCTGACATCTCTATTATTCTCTAAAATCATGCAAACAAGTTCCCAATCAAGGAAAATAACTTTAATAATCAACATAAGGATCATAGGATATGAACCCACTCACCTAGAAGGGAAAACGTGAGGGAACAACTTCGGTAGAACTCAGGAAGGAGGAATGGCACCAATGTCTGCCATTAAAACAACAAAACACATAAACAACCTATGGGAAACTCTAGATTACTCTAAACATACACCAACAATTTTGGGGAGCACCCTACTTGACAACAATGAGAGAAATAACCAAATCCAAACCAAGATTATGAAGGAATGGAAAGAAAAGAGACAAAATCTAACAACATGAACACACCTTGATGATTTGGGGGAGCTAGATTGGAGAGAATTTGAGAGAAGGGGATGAAAATGGAGAAGGGAGGGTGTTTGCTTTCAGGAAATAAGGGGAGCCCGATTTGGGGTTTTAAAAAGGGCCAAAAAATGAAACGGCATCGTTTCTAGTATAGTTCGAGCTTGAGGGGACCGCTATATGGCGGTCAAGCCGCATACACGCCCTCTCACTGTGCACGTATGACCACTATAGCGGCCCTCGGCACTGCAAAACATGCAATTGTCCTCTGGTGACTATTATAGCGGTCTTGGACCGCTATAGCGTGATAGCAAAACCCAACTTTATAATTCCTATCACACAGCTTCCAGATCATCTCACTTATTTACATAAGTTAATCATTTATTCTTCTTCCCATTAACTTTAAAACATAAATGTAAATAAGGAAATACCCCACATTTGGATTCAAATAAAATGTCAAAAAAATCAAAATCCCAACCATTCGGAATCCAAATTTTGGGTTTTAGTTCAAATCCAGAAGTTTTCGAGATTTTCTAAATTTGTGGGCTAAAAACGAATGTTTAAGGGTTTCGTAAAATTCATTAAAAATCACTTTTCAACTTATTTTCGCTCTAGGAACAATTACCGGGACTTTTGATTCTAAGAATGTTACTCTAACATATAGCCCTCCAAAAAGGTGTAGGATCCAGACTTAGTGAATTCAGACCCAGCGGTGGGTCTCGGAGACCCTAAGGCCATACAAAACTTGTCTACCAACACTTGTATACTAGGTATTACATTCTCCCCTCCTTAAAAAAGATTTGGTCTCCAAATCTAAAATATACCTTGAGGAGGGAAAAGATATGGATACTTGATCTTCATGGCTTCCTCGGCTAGTTCCTCCAATGACTTTCACTGAGGCCACCTCCTTTGAGCGAAGCTTCTTGATCTGCTTATCCACGATAGCAACCGGTTCCTCTTCATATGACAAGTCCTTATCAACTTGAACTGCTTGTAGAGTGAGCATGTGAGATTGATCGAGCATGTACTTTCTGAGCATGATAACATGAAATCCTGGATGTATCTCTAATAAACTAGAAGGCAGTGCCAATCTATAGGCCACTACTCCAACTCTATCTAGAATCTCAAATGGGCTGATATAGCATGGATTCAACTTACCTCGCTTCCGAACCTCACTACTCTCATCATGCGAGACACCCTCAGGAACACGTGATCACCCACAGCAAACTCTAGGTCTCTGCATGGGTTCTCGGCATAAGACTTCTACCTTGAATAAGCCTTATAACCATTCTTTGATCAGCTGAACCTTCTCTAAGGTCTCTTGTACTAGATCTAGGCCTAGGGCTTTAGCTTCCCTAAGCTTAAACCACCCAACAGGAGATCTGTATGTCTACCATACAATGCTTCAAACAGTGCCATCTGGATGCTAGCCTGGTAACTGTTGTTGTACGAGAACTCTATCAGTGGCAAGTGGTCACATTAACTCCCACCAAACTCTAGCATGCAAGCTTGGAGCATGTCCTCTAATGTCTAGATAGTTCTCTCTGACTGGCCATCTATCTACGAATGGAAAGCTGTGGTCAAATCCACATGAGTCCAGAGAGCCTCTTAGAATGCTCTCTAAACTGAAGTGAACTGGGACCCTCTATCTGATATGATCGACACTAGCACACCATGGAGCTGAACCACCTCATCTATGTAAAAGCTGGGCATCCTGAGCCACACTGAAGGTCGTCTTCACCTGGTAGAAGTGAGCAGACTTGGTCATTCTATCCATAATCACCCATATGGAATCAAAGCCACTACGAAGTCCATGGTTATCCTCTCCCACTTCCACTCTTGGGATCTCTCTCTCTAGCAAGCCCCAGGCCTTTGGTGTTCAACTTTGACTTGCTAACACACCAAACACCATGCCACAAGGTCACCAACGTCTCTCTTCATGCCTTCCTACCAATATAGCTATATGATATCTTAGTACATATTTGCTAACCGGGATAACAGAGTATGCTGCATCGTGGGACTCTTCCATCACTCTTTTCTTCAACTTACCCACATCGAGTACATATAGATGGTCCCCAAAGTGTAATACACCCTCCATATCCATAGAAAACTCAGACTCTTTCCTCTATGTACATCCTCCATAAGCTTAAGCAATTTGGGGTCTTCCCCTCATGCCTTAATCTTCTCCGCAGGGTGGCTGGGCCCCAATGTGAGCGAGAAAGGCTCCTGAATCACCAAGCCCAACTGGACTCCCTCTACCTCTAGCTTATGGATCTCTTATATCAATAGTTGCCTCAAATGTGCTATATAGGCCAAAATGCCCATGAACTTCCTACTCAACGCATCGGCTACCACATTAGCCTTGCCCGGTGAAAAGATATGGTGCAGTCATAGTCTTTCAACAACTCTAGCCATCTACATGCCTGAGATTCAAATCTTTCTCCTGGAAAATATAGTTCAAACTCTTGTGATCGGTGAAGATCTAGCATGTCTCTCCATACAGGTAGTGCCTCAGATTTTCAAGGCAAAGAGCACTGCTACCATCTCTAGATCATGGGTTGGATAGTTCTATTCATGTCTCTTAAGCTGCCTAGATGCATAAGCCATTACTCGACCATGCTGCATAAGGACACAGTTCAAGTCCGACTCTAGAGGCATCACAGAACATAGAGAAACCTCTCAGTGAAAGGACAACACAAGCACGTCAGCGGTTAACAGGTCTTGAGCCTTTGGAAACTCTCTTCACAAGCATCCAACCACTGAAACTTAACAACTTCTGAGTCAACTTAGTCAATGGTGCTTCTCTTCTGGAGAAATCCTGAACAAACCTCCAGTAGTATCCTGCCAAACCCAGGAAGCTAGATCTCTTTGGCCCGCGAACCGCTTCAAACTTTTTGGGTCTACTAAGATACCATCCTTGGACACTACATGTCTAAGAAATGCCACTTGATCAAGCCAAAACTCACACTTAGAGAATTTGGCATACAACTGGTTCTCCCTTAGAGTCTGCAAGACGATCCTAAGGTGATGTTCATGCTCCTCTTTACTCCTAGAGTACACCAAGATGTCATCGATAAAGACAATCACGAAGTGGTCTAAGAACAATCTGAAAACTCTATTCATCAGATCCATGAAAGCTCAGGGCCATTGGTTAACCCAAAGGACATCACTAAGAACTCATAGTGTCTATAACATGTCCTAAAGGCCGTCTTGGGCATATCCTCACCCTTGATCTTCAACTCGTGATAGCCCGATCTAAGGTCGATCTTGGAGAAACACCTAGCCCCTTGGAGTTGATCAAACAAGTCATCTATGCACGGCAAAGGGTCCTGATTCTTGATTGTAACCTTGTTTAACTACCGGTAGTCTATGCACATCCTCATAGACCCATCCTTCTTCTTGGCAAACAACATGGAACACCCCGGCGAGGTACTCGGTTGGATGAACCCCTTTGTCAAGCATCTCTTGGATCCTTCAACTCTTTCAACTCTCAGGAGCTATCCGGTATGGGGGAATAAAGATGGGCCTAATTCCCAGCTCCAGCTCTATCCCGAACTCTATCTCTCTCTCGATGGCATCCCAGTAGCTCCTAAAAACATCCGGGAACTTGCAAACCAGACTGACTCCAAACTTGGCACTCCTCATTCTAATTGAAGCCAACAACCCATAACTTCCTCTATCCATGAGCCTCAAGGCACTCATGGCCGAAATCAAGCTAGTTGGGACCGAATAACTAGTACCCTTAAACTCTAGGAGCTCGCCTCCAGGAACATCTATAACATCCCAATTTTCCCGTGTACAAATGACCAAAATACCCCTAAGGTCATTTTACCAGGAAAATGAGGATCCGGCTCGGCCATCCTCCAGGGATGTTTTGATGATGATAGGGGATTATATGTGTTATGTGTGTTAATAGAGCAGAAGAATCTCATTTTGAGTTCGATGCGCAGAATGACCAAATTGCCCTTGCGGCTAATTAACACCGATTTGCGTCCTGGTTAGCCAACTTCACCCAAAGGTTTTAAATGATGTTTTTAAGTAATGTTTTATGATAGGTTAAGTCCGGATGGTCCGGGGAGTCCTTGTGTGAATTTAAGTTTTACCCTTGTCTGGTGCTAAACCGGCATAATAAACGATTATAGAAGTATGGGCAATATTAGACTCTAATTAAAGATAAATTAATTTTATCTATTAATTTGAAGTCTAAATAATTATTTGAGGTCATTAGAGGCTTAAGATTGATTAAGAAAACTCAAAATCCCTTTTTAAATCCAAGACTTTATGTCATGTCAAGTCAAATAGTAAATTCTCTCCAATCCCTTAAATGAAGGAATCATGTTAGAGTTTGAATTTCAAACTAATGATGTTTAATTCAAACTAATCAAGCAAGACAACTCTTAATCATGTCTTGCAAACCTTAAACCCTTGATTATAAATCCAAACACACAATTACCAATCCCTAACTCACTCTTTAGTCAAATCCACCTCTAACACACCTCCTAACCTAGATGAAAATGAGATATTTCCCCCAAATGAGCCAAAGAGGCTCCAGCCTCCCTCCCTCCAAGTCCCCTCATATTTTATCTTTTCAACAACCAAAAATCCTCATTCTTACAACTTGCTTTTTTGGCCAAGTCTTGTGTCCAAAAAGTGCCCCAAAAATCCTCTCTTCTCTCTCATCTCAAAGAGTTCTTTTCTTCCTCTTCCTCCACCCCAAACCACCATATCACCTTCAAGGATCACTTTCAAGATCAAAGTTTTCTCATTTTTTATCAAAGAAAAAGCACACTTGGTAGGGATTTGTTTGAGTTTTCTTCTTCTATCTTCTTCTCTTTTCCTTTTCCTTTTCGGCTTTGATGAGAAATAAAACAAAAGGAGTTGTTGCTATTGTTGTTATTGTTGTTGTTGTGGCTGATGTTGTTATTGTTGAATCTTCTCTTTTTCTTTCTTTTATTTTCAAATCTTGATGTTGGATATTGTAAAAACCATGGGCTTAATGATGATGGATCTTGATGGTTAGTTGTTGCCACCATATGCTTGATCTCTTAAGCCTAGATCTTTGTCTCATTTTCGGTTTTGAATCTCTCTTGTTTCTTTCCATTTTCGATTTTTATCATCCCTTTTGTTTGCTTTTCTTTTCGATTTCATTGTTGTTAGATACCATGGCTTGATGATGAGAGATCTTGGTGTTGGTTGTAAAGACCACCATGTGCTTGACCTCTAGAGCCTAAGGTTTGGCTCATCTTTGATTTTAAAAGAACGATAAAAATGAAATGTTAATGGTTTTCCTTGAGCTTGATGATGAGTCTAGACCAAAGAGGTTCTTGGAACCATGGTGTCAAGAGACTCTAAAGCTCATTTCCATTTTGGTTAAGATTGATTGGGGTTGAAAGTCGATTCTTTAAATCCTTGAATGAGCTCTAGCAAGATAAAGAAAGGAACTTGCATCATGTTTATATTTCTAGTCCTTGCATTGCATATTTATATTTAAGCCTTACATTTCATGTTTACATTTATGTTATCATCTAAGTAATTAACTTCGAAACCCGCCTATTTTAACCTTAAAGTTGATTTGTGATTTAGAGTAAATACTCTAAGGGGCCTACAACACTAAAATAAAGAATTAAACTTGCATTCATGTTTACATTTCTTGTCTAGCATATTTAAGTTTCAAGCCATCACCTAATAATGGTAAAGATCTAAAATGAGGCTTGCATAGCATGTTTATCTTTGTGTCATCACTTAAATTCCTAAAGCTCAAAAGACTTGCCCTTGTATCCCCAAATGGAAATTTTAACCATGGCTAATGGATGTGCCTTAGTCATGATACAATGTTGGTTCTGATTTGTAAAAATGTGAAAATGTTTCCAAAGGAATGTTAGAAAGATGTTTTAAAATGGTCTTAAAGTGTTAGAGTAACTTAGAATGTGTTAAAACCTTGATTTCTTGAAATTCAAGGTTCTGGTAATCGATTACCATCCTATGTAATCGATTACCAAGGTGTTCTTAATCCAGAACCAGTTTGAGACTTCTTGGTAATCGATTACCAATTCTTGTAATCGATTACCATGATGTTCTTCATTTTTCAGAAACAATTTTTGGCCTTAGTAATCAATTATCGGTTCATGTAATCGATTACCATGGTGTTCTTCGTGTCAGAACAAGTTTTTGGTTCTTGGTGCCGGAACAAGCTTCTGTAATCGATTACCAGCACACGTAATTGATTACCAGCATGTCTTCATGCGGAACAAGCTTTGGCAATCGTTACCAGCACATTAATCGATTACCAGGACCTTAAATGTTCAAATAAGTGTTTTCTAAACAAGATAAAGTGAATTGATAACCTTAGGTGATTGAGTTATGTAAATAATGATCCTTAGCATGTGTTATATACTTATGTTCTGTTAAGCATCACATATGCATTAGCTGAGTCGGTTCTTGATTTTGCATCCTGGATAGGAGCATTTCCTGTTTTAAGATATGGATGAATATTATGCTTATGGATTTATGCAAAGAAATATGATGCTTGCCTATGTGCTTTATGACACGATGTTTTATGGCATGTTGTAATTATGCATGAAATGATGAATGATAAGTTATGATGTTAGTCATGTTTATAATGCTCATGTTTGCATCCCTAAGTGACATAAACACATGTGGAAATGATCCTCCAAACTCCCGAATTAAAGGTTATGAGAGGTGATCCAAGAAAGTTGCATTTCTCATGACATGAAAGTGCATACTCATGATAAGAAAATATATATTCCCCCTTTTTCCCCATATGAAATCTAGCGATGGCTAGTTAGGATTAAGCTCATTCCTAGGCGATAAGGCAGAGTTTCGGTGATGACGTTAAGACGGTAAGTTGGTTGGATTTCGGTGATGACATATGAGGGTGGAAATTAAGAAAGGAACTCGAAGAGTTCAATCATGATAAAGTAAAGATGCATATGCATATGTCACATCATTGTTCTAATTGTGCATTTAATCATGTGATATGTGTTATTTACATGTGTTATTTATGCTCTCGAGGTATTGCCATGCATACATGAGATATATGTTGCATTCACGTCAATAAGACCCATGCTAAAAGACACCCACTTTGGATAAAAGGATTTGAGAAATTTAAAATTTAATCTTATGCATGCATACCTCTTTCATAATGAAAATCGAAATGGCTGGGGACGATGACGATGACATTTGTGTTAAAGTCAGGAAGCCCTACTAAGAATCTTAAATAAGCTTTTCATCATTTTTCTTTCTTCCATGTCGTCTCCATATGAATGATGTGGTTGTTCATGATCTTCCTTGAGGCGCGAGCATAGGAATCATGTCATCTACCGGATCAAAGGTCAGCAGAAGCATGAAAACTAATCTAGTTTTGCTATAGTTATGTTTAGCTTTGGGCTTGTGTATGTTCAACTTGTTTGTTGTGCTTAGTATCTTAAGGTGTCCTCATGTTTAGAGGACATCGCTATTACGTTGTGATTATGGCATCTTTATATGAATTGTGTTGTGATTATTCTATGATTTACCTATATATGCTATGATAAAGTTTATATGATTGCTTTGTCCTATGTGTATTAATCGGTATGTATGCGCACGCGGCTCACATTTTAAGCTTTAAGTTTAAAAAGAAAAATTTAGTCATATTTTTATTACTTGTATTTTAAGGAAAGATAAGTCAAGATCTGAAACAAAGGCATAACAACTAATAATTAACCGATATGGGACTCAAGCATATGAGGTTAAAAGTTAGGGTGTTACAACATCAAACTTCACGGACTTACTATAACAGTCCACCATGGCATGACATGAAGCTAGCCAATCCATACGCAAAATGATATCGAAATCTGACATATCCAACAAATGAAGGTTCGCGATCGCCTCTATACCTCCAACCTTAACCTCACACTCTTTATAGACAAACTGAATCAAAAGGGGTCCCTATGAGGGTATCCCCACCAAAAATGACTTCTCTAAGGTGGAAAGATCTCTCGAACCGTATGGTAAAGAATGGGGACACATATGAATATGTAGAACTAGGGTCAAACAATGAAAAAACCTCAAAGAAGAAAACTCTGATGATATCTGTCACAACATCGGTTAAGCCGCTGCATCCTAGCATGTGAGAGCAAATAAACGGGCTATCCCCAGCCACCCTGGCCTCTACCTTTGCCACCCGAACCTCTACCCAGGGCCCTACCCAGGACCTCTCCAGCTGGAGTAGCTGGGTCAGCCTGGGTCCCTGCTGATAAGACTGAACTAAAGTAGTAGGGTTCGTCGGCCCCGACTGATACTCCTTGTCTTGAAAGCGCACTCACACTTGTGGCCCCATTGGGCACAGTCATAACAAGCAAAAGTGCCAAACATACACTGGCCATCATGTTTCCTCCCAAGTCTGACATGACGAAAACTCTAAACCGAACCCTGGCCACTGTATTGGCTACCACCTCGCTCTCGACTTTGTGAAATGAGGCCTAGTCGGGACGACTCTGAGAATATGGCCCTGCCCGACTAGAATCGCTGCAGCCCTCCCTGGCCAGAATCCTCTCTCGAACCAACTCCTCTAGAAAGACCCATGAGTTCTGGCCTTCTTGCCAAAATCTGTCGCAGCCTCCTATCTACCAACTCGGCCTAACCCGATAGTCGCATCTGCTATCTGCATAATCCATGGTGCCGACATGTGGCTGAGGTGAGAAACATATTCTAAGCGCCCTGAACAAACCGTTTGACCCTCTTTGTCTCTGATGTCAACATACCAATAGCTGCCTAGGCAGGATATGTAAACCTTTCATCATACTCCGTAACTGACATGACCGGCATGCAGCCTCAGGAACTCCTCAACCATCTGAGCCCAATGGCTCTCTAAAAGAAACCTCCTCAATAATGCAGCTCGAAAAATCCTCCCAAGAGGGTGGCTTAGAGTCGCCATACCCCTAAAGGAACTTATCATATAGATACCAGCCTGGCCTCCCAGCTGGAAGCCAGCCAACTTTGCTGCCCTCTCAAAAGAGCAGTGGATGACTCTGATGATCTTTTCTACCTCTCGGAGAAACGTCTGAGGATCCTCCATCATGAGACGCCCCTGAAGGTGGATGGATCCATCCTCCTGAAGCGCTCTAATGCGGAGTCATCTAGATCTCTAACTGTCTGAACGAAGATGTCTAAACCTTAGCCTCGGTCTGCCTGGTCAACACCCCCATGAAGGCGGCCAAAGCTTGCTCTAATGCCCTAAAACGAGCCTGAGATAGAAGATCTGCTGCTACGAACGCGGCGGCATAAAGAAGGATGACGTAGGGAAGGCATACTTAATCTGAAAGAACATGAATACAAGGGATAAGACATAGATCTTGAAAGAAGGACAAGACTCTAGCTCTGAACCTAGACATGACTGACTCTTCCTATAGGCCTCAAATAACATCACGTTAATGCAAATGGTAGCGGTTCCATTCACATAAACGTCACACTATTTGTGGACACTTGCTTAAGTACTATGCAAGGAAACCTATTGCTGATACCACCTTGTCACGACCCGACTTGGGCACGTGACCGGCAAGTGAAGAATCCTCATTCCTACGTAAGCCTTGTGACCTCTGAGTCTCTCTATATGCATATTTTAATATTAAACCCATTTATAAAACATCATTTCTATATCTAATAAACTTTTGACTCTTTGAAAATATAATCATCATAAAAACATATCATAATCAACTCTAGCACAAATCTCTAAGTTAGAAAACAAGTCATTTCTCAATCTTTGAACATATTTCTGATTCAAAATATATGAGTTGCTCTCTATACAAGATATACATGAAAACTAAAATAATGTAAATACAAAATAATCATGATAAATCAATGTACTCTATATCTATGGTCCAGGACCCTCCAATCATGTATCCTTGGAACACTCTATCTTTAATCAAAATGCAAAAAGAGTACTTCACTCCAAAGTGAAGCTCATCAACTGGAACTCTCTCCTCCTCTGGAGGAGGTGGATAAGAGAGGCCTAGGCTAACGTATCTATAATGGAAAAGGGAGAGGGGTGAGTTTTATCTAAAACTCATGAGAGACCCTCACCCATAACCCTCTCATGGGACAACCAAGAGGTCAAATAATCATACATATATATATATATATATATATATATATATATATATATATATATATATCCATCAAAACCAATTAATACAATTTCTTTGAAAATTTTATTACATGTACATAATAGTTCTTAAATCAATAATCTCTTAAAACATAAATACAATACTCTACTAGAGAAACAGGGATATCGGGTTATGCATCGCATAACAAAATATAATTTCTTGGTTATGCATGTCAACATGTCACAACGAGTTCTGCTCTATAATCCCTTAGAATCTAAAGTGGACACCTAACTAGGTTCCATTCTCTGCTATATGAGATTGTCCTCTCAGGACAACTTGGTACCAAGGTTAACGATCAGTTCCAGTCGTTGACTCACCTCCCATTCTCTATGACTACCGTCAAATCTCTAAATCATAAAATCATGTCATTTCCCTAAACTTCCTGGGATAAAACTCCATAATATAACATTACTCTACTCTTGAAATCTTGGAAATTTCTAAAATCTTTAAATCATACTCTAGTTCTTTAATAAATCATTTAGCAATAATGGTCCCATGAGTTTGCATCAAAACAAGTATATCATGCTCTTGTTGAAAAACAACTATTTTCACAAATATGTAAAACCATCTAACATCTCTATTATTCTCTAAAATCATGCAAACTAGTTACCAATCAAGGAAAATAACTCTAATAATCAACATAAGAATCATATGATATGAACCCACTCACCTGGAAGGGAAAATGGTGAGGGAACAACTCCGGAGAACTCGGGAAGGATGAATGGCACCAATGTCTGCCATTAAAACAAAAAACTCACAAACAACCTATGGGAAGCTCTAGATTACTCTAAACATACACCAAAAACTTTGGGGAGCACCTTCACTTGACAACAATGAGAGAAATAACCAAACCCAAACCAAGATTATGAAGGAATGGAGAGAAATGAGACAAAATCTAGCAACATGAACATACCTTGATGATTTGGGGGAGCTAGATTGGAGAGAATTTGAGAGAAGGGGATAAAAATGGAAAAGGGAGGTTTCCGCTTTCAGAAAATGAGGGAGCTTAATTTGGGGTTTTAAAAAGGGCCAAAAAATGAAACGACATCGTTTCTGGTAAGTTCGTACTCGAGGAAACCGCTATAGCGGTCAAGCCGAGTACGCGCCCCCGTCACTGTGCACTATAACGTCATAGTGTCCTCAACCACTACAACACATGCAATTGTCCTCTGGTGACCGCTATAGTGGTCCCACATGCAATTGTCCTCTGGTGACCGCTATAGTGGTCTAGGACCACTATAGAAGTGACAGGCAAAACCCAACTGTTGCATAATTCCTCCACATACTTCCAGATCATCTTACTTATTTACATAAGTTTATCATTTATTCTTCTTCCCATTAACTTTAAAACATAAATGTAAATAAGGAAATACCCCCCATTTGGATTCAAATAAAATATCAAACAAATCAAAATCCCAACCATTCAAAATCTAAATTTTGGGTTTTAGTTCAAATCCAAAAGTTTTCGAGATTTTCTGGCTTCATAAAATTCATTAAAAATCACTCTTTAACTTATTTTCCCTCTATGAACAATTACCTTGATCCCAAGAATGTTTCTCTAACATATAGCCTTCCAAGGAGGTGTAGGATCCAGACTTAGTGAAGTTAGGACCCGGGCAGGTTCTGGAGACCTTGAGGCTATACAGAACTTGTCTCCTGACATGTGTACACTGGGTATTACACATTTAGTGTGTGACACAATATTAGAAATCGAAAACAGCATTGAAAGAAACCCAAAACTTTCAGTTTTGAATCACAGAGAGCTAGCACTCAACAACCATTCATGATCATTTGTGTGTGGATACTAGTAGAGGGTAGTTGTTCTTTGAGTAGCACTTATAGTCCAAACATGACGTCCGAGTTTTGTAAAACACGCTTTGAGGTACATAATTTGATCCTTATCTTTGAATTGATCGAATGGATGGATCTAGTTTTGGTTTTGCAATAAAATTTTAAATTTCACTGCAAAATCTATACAGGACGATTGCATAAAATCCTAACATGGATTTCCTTTTATTTGTAATGCAATAGCTGTTGTGTTTCGTGATGCTTGATTTTAAGCGAATTTATTTGGTTTTGTATATATTTTGTTTGTTTTAGGAGAAGTTTTTTTAGTCATATGATTAATATGTTAAAAAAAATATGCAAATTTTTTTCCTTAATTCATGTTACTAGATCCTTGGATTACATAAGCTCTATTTTCCTTTCCTAATGCTTTTTTTTTAAATTAAAAACTAAAGATACCCAAACCAAATTAACTACATCCGGTTTGGTTGCCTAGCTTGACAAAAATAGATTGGAAGACAATTTGTAGGAATTCAGTTTATTATTCTAGTTGAAATATTTACTCAAAATCAAACCAAACTAGATTGTGAATACCCTAAACCGCAGCATCTTAAGGCGGCTTCTCCTGTGAAACACAAGCAAGCCACCAACGAGGCACTATCACCCACCCAAACAACCACCTCCACTAGTTCTCCAATGATGATGGTGTGTAGCATTACTGGTCTCTGGCTTTTTTTGGCTTACCTTTCTTTGTGTCATTTCTTTTTCTTCTCTATGACTAGTTTTGTAAATTGGTGTGTTTTCTCTTTATTATTATTATTATTATTATTATTATTATTATTATTATTATTATTATTATTATCATCATCATCATCATTATCATTATATGTGTGTTTGAGATATTGTACATTAGTTTTTGCAAAATTTTGTATTCCATACTTGTATCCATACCTATACCTATGCAACGTAGTTTCCTACTCAATCTTATGGATCATGATTAATTCTTGTTTGGGACAAAGTTGTCAATAGCAGTGCTATCACGCACCAGATTATTTGTTCAATTGTGGATAATTTCTTGTTTCTTATTGTTGAACATTTATATGTTTATTACACAAAAGAGTGATGTTAGATGTCCCAAAATTATTTCCTAGAAATTATTACCAAATCCAGTTGCCATGCATGTGTCAATTTATGAGTGGTTTAGCAGAAATCATGGGCGGTTAAGAAATATGAGACGTGCCTATTATATTTTGACACATGTTTTTGGTAACCCATTTCTGACATACTATTTGATGGGAAGTATTTTCTTATATAAAGTGCACATACATAATTATCTGTATTCTTCAAAATGGCTGCAATCCTGCCATATCTTTCAAATTTATATATAACCTTCTAAGAGACGGTCCAATCAGATTAGACACTCCACTAGGTTTGTGGTTCAACCATAGTATTGCTAGGGTTGAGGGCCTTTATGATCTGTAATTCACCCTTGAAGTGACAATGGTCTTGGCACTTGAAGGCTATGTTTGGACTGATGGTAAGGAGTAGAGTATAATTACATAATTATCCCACTATATTATTTGGATATGTTAATAGAATAGGTGAGGGATTATAAACTTTTTATTCGTATAATACCCTTATGATAGAATATAGTAATATTAGTAATAGGGGTAAATTAAAAATTTTATTAAAAACATCACTCATTCCATCTAATTCCTCTTAATTTGGGGGAAGAGAATTAGGAAAAGATAGTGGAATTGGATGGAATAAACTCCGTCTATCTCTATTCTATTCCATCCAATTTTAACATATCCAAACAATGGAGTTAGCTAAGTCTCACTCTCTTCCTCCCCCCCCTCTATCCAACTCCACTAATCTAAGCATACCTAAAATGTGGTGCTTTGGTGGCCCTTTAGGGTGACATGTTGTGCTTCGTTCATGCTTCTTAACTCTCTGTTCTCTTTCCTTTCTTTGCGTATTTTTTAGGATGTGACTCTTCGAAGCAAAGGTCTTCTAAGTTTGAAGATTCAAATTGTCACACATTTTCGAAGGGTGTCATAGTAAAATGACAACAAAATTTTTATTTCTAAAAGAAATAAATTTAAATATGGAGCCGCTATCAATTTAATTTTTGGCAAAAATTGGAAAATCTTTTAATTTGTAAAGATGGTATTTTGAAAAAGATTTGAGTTCGAAAGTCTAATTGTGATTAAGAAATGGTAGAAACCTAATCTCACTACACCCCTAATATATCCATATAAATACGGTTACCTTAAAGCTCATTATGTAAATTAATTTATGACTTGATAATATTTATTTTACCCTTTAAAAGTCATAATTATATAAAAAAATTAAATTAAATTAAATTAAAGAAAAGAAAAGAAAATCAAAATAAAAAAGTGAACAAAATTTAAAGAAAAATTAATTTTAGCTTGATAGTTGTTTGTTATACCGTTATATCCTCTGGTACAATGAGAAACTCAAAGCCATATTATCTTTGTAGAAAATAATTATATGTTATATTGATTTTATTAAAAAAGAAATAAAAAGTTTCACTCTTGCACAGGATTTATGATACTTTTAAATTATATAATAAACCATTTCACTCTTGTAAAACTTGAGGATGATAAACCGTACATCAACATCACTAACTATTGTGTTGAATAAAAATAATTGTGTTTATGGATTAATTTTATTCATGGAAATGATTTTTGAAAGAAATTAAAATCTACTTTTTGCACAGAATTAAGGATAGCGTGAACTATACAATAAATCTTTACAATTATGTGAAACTTTAAGGATAAGAAATTATAAATCAATATCACGAATCAAATCGTTGCGTGAATTAAAATAATTTTTTATTTTATTATTTTTAAGATACTTTTTTTTAGATGCTATAATAGAGGAAAACAAATGTAGCCCCAAAACGAGAAAAAATAAAAAGACATAAACAACCCTTTAAAAAAAAAATTACGAAAATATGAACAACACTCTACATTGGACCTAGGGATGGCAATGGGCGGGACAAGTGTGGGTGGTACTTCCCCATTCCCATTCCCCACCCGAACCCCTAGGAGTGCCCCCAACCCCAACCCGACCAAACCCTAACCCCAACCCAATCCTGCGGTGGAGAAAATCACCACCATCCCCGAATCCCTGTGGATCCCGATCCCCACATGGAGATCCCCAGGGATGTGCGAAGTTAAGGTTTAAAAAATCCCCCATCAACCCAAAATTCTTCAATAAATAGCCCAAATTTAAAAAAAAAAGACTAAAAATAGTTAATTTAAAATTTCAACACCATAAATCTTAAAAACGTAGTCTTTACAACGTTAAATTATCAACTTCAACTTACAAAATAAAAGCAAAACCACAAGCTCATGCCAACATAAACAAATCATCATGTCCAAAAAACATAACGTCCACCAGAACCAGTATAAAATAATTAAAAAATCAGAAACACCATAAAACATCATGTCTAAGATTTGGGTGAATTAGTCCAACATAAACAAAGCATGAGTGATGCTTTGTTGCCCTGGTAGCCTTCACAATCATCTTGCTTGAATGGTGCTTGCCTACAAAAAGAAACACGCATTAATTCCAAGTCTCAAAAAATTAAAGCTACAAGGAATTTTATATAAGATTTCATTTCCATACCCTATCATCCACATCTTTGTCCTCAAGTACCGTGAGAAACTAATCTTTTGCCTTTCCGTTTGAAGCAACTAGCAATTATAACAAATTAAGAGGAAATATTAGGAATGTTAGAACACAAAAGATGGATAAAATATAACATAACGTTACCTATAATTGTAGAATGCAACCAATCTTGAGTACACATCAATGCCTCAACTGTATTTGCATTTAACCTCCTGTGGTGAGGACTCAAAAACGACCACTGCTGAAGGCCGACTGAAGCAACTGTGATATCAGGATGGCTAAAAAGTCTCTTGCAATTCTTTGCAAATTTGGGTATTTAACACCAATATTCTTCCAATAACCCAATATGTCAAAATTCTCTTCATTTGATTGATCAAGCAAAACAGGCTCTTCCAAATAACAATCTAACTAGACTTGACATTATCCTCTCCAGTAGTATCTTGAACATATTTTAAGTAATTACACTTCCAATTTTCTCTTCTTGAAAAAGAACTACCATCAGTAACGATTGAAGAAGAAATAGAATCACTAGAAGTAGAAACTTGCCTCCTAATCCTATCTTTAGCTTGATATTCATTCACCAAATCTTCCATTAACTTTTTCACATTTTCTATTTGTTTGTCACTTTCATTGTCATACATGATAGGAAAAAAGTAGTTCAACAACTTCATCTTGTACCTAGGATCCAAAATAGCCCCTATAGCCATCACCTCATTAATCATTCCCCAATACTTATTAAACTTTGTAATTATATCCAATGCCAAAACTTGGATAGTGAAATTTTAGAAAAAAAGCCATTCATTCAAAGACAATCTAATTTCACAAATTTTTGGAAAATAGAGATTGGATATTGGATATTGAGTGCCAAAAAACAATTCAGTCACACTATAGAACATTTCCAATTTCTCACAAATTTCTAATATCATGGCCCAATCATCATCACTTGGCAAACAGTTATAACTAGTCTCACGGACTTTCATACGATTGAAACTTCTTTATAAGGAAATGCAGATGCACACATTAGATATGTGGAGTTCCATCTAATTCTACAATCAAGACATAATTTTCTTGAATATGGAGTGTTCAATTGCCTACAAGCTTCAGCAAATTTCTCCTCCCTCTTTGGTGTTGCAACCCAGGATGAAAAACTTTCCCTAATCTTGTGAATAGATATCTCTATGGTAGACAATCCCTCTTTTATAATCAAGTTAAGTATATGGGCACAACAATGCATATGGAATACTGACCCACCCCTCACAAAAAAAGAAGACAAAATCTTTTCAAAGAAGCGCTCAATCATGGCATCATTAGTGCTACAATTATCAACAGTCAAGGTTGAAATCTTCCTATCCAAATTCCAATCAAATAGACAATCAACCAAAACTTAACAGAGAACCTTAGCAGTGTGTAGTGTAGGCACATAAATGAACCTAAAGTAAATCACTAAAATAGTAAATATCATAGACACATACAAATATCAATCATCACTGACCAATAAAGGAAATAGCAACAATCAGGATTGATTAGTTACCTCACAAGTCGACTTTGCAAAGTCCAACTATCATCAATGAAATAGTGTGATAGACATGTAGTCTCTATTTTGGTTAGTTGTAGTCCACATATATGTAGTTATTGCAATCCGACTTGGAATATTTGAAAGCAACCTCATCATCTTCGTCCTCTCATGGTCATATAATTTCATTATATCTGACCTTATAATGTTTCGTGTAACTGGCTTAAACAAAGGTTGTAGAGTGCTACAAAACCTTCTAAAACCAATGTGATCAACCATTGCCAATGGATACTCATGCAATACAATCATCTTTGCAATTTCTGACCTTGAAAACTCTTGATTGAAATTGAGGGTTCCAAATACTACTAATTCAACCCCATCTCCAAATGAACTTGATGGTTGAGCCATAGTATTAATTTTGGCTTGCTTTGGACCCTCACACTTCGGAGCTTGCAAGTCCTTATGTGATCATGCAAGTGTGTGGTACCAGCTTTAGTGTCTCCTCCAAGAACTTTATTGCGATACTTTCAAATCGCCTTCCACTTTTCATCAATTTTCTGTCTTTTAAAGTGGTCCCAAGCTCCTGAAGTTAATCCTTTTTTATTAGGACTTCTTCTTGCATTGCAATTGTGTGCAGGTTGTGTTTTAGTATGAGAAGGAGATTGAGCTTCTTGGTCTTCTTCCAATAGATTTGAAGGTAGTGTAGGACTGGGTGAAGCCTGACTGATTGATGGTGGTGTGGGTATAACCATATTGCTTCCTCAGGGACAGAAGAGGATTAACAGGAGTACTTATCCTACAAACAATTGATAAGAGATGAGTTAAGAGTTAGTTAGCAAACTCAATTAAGCGTTAGTAATTGGTTAAGTTTGTTACTAATCACTTGTAATGTAAGTATCTCAATGCTTAGTAACGAATAATCGTGCAAATCATATTCACAAAGACATCAGTTTTAGCTCATCATCATCATATTCACAAAGACATCAGTTTTAGCTCATCATTAGAGACCAAAAAAAAAATCAAAGATCCAAATAAATCGAGATAAAAAATCGTGCAAATCATATTCACAAAGTATCTCAATGCTTAGTAACGAAATTACATTCACAAAGACATTAGTTTTAGCTCATCATCATATTCACAAAGACATCAATTTTAGCTTATCATCAGAGACCCAAAAAAAAAATCAAAGATCCAAATAAATCGGGACAAAAAATCATGCAAATCGTATTCACAAAGTATCTCAATGCTCAGTAACAAAATCATATTCACAAAGACATCAGTTTTAGCTCATCATCATATTCACAAAGACATCAATTTTAGCTCATCATCAGAAAGAAAAAAAAAATCAAAAATCCAAATAAATCGGGACAAAAAATCAAAAACCCAAGGTTGAAGAATAGTACCGTCACGAATCGCAACACTGCCATCCTTGTAACACCCTAATATTTAACTCAATACACCTAAAATGTATTTAAGTTAATTATTAGTTATTACTTTTTTGCCTCCGTTTTTAATTTTGGTTTTTGAAAATAATTAGGAAAATATGGTAAAATTTTTCTTTTTTAAAGCAAAAATGTGAGCCATACTTATATGGGGAAATATAACAGAAAGATATGGAACATCAAATCATGAATAAAAACAACATCACATCAATATATAAATAGCTAGATAATCCATACACCAAACAAGAAATAGTAGCGTTAGTACAGTCATCCATGAGAAAAGAAAGGAAACGTAAAAGTAATACATCATAAACTCCTTACTACATCAGTGCAACTACAAATAGATAACCTCTAAAGCAAAAGAAGGCTATCCTAACATATGCGAGCGTGCGCACTGAAGTCAATTGCCGCTTCTACTCCTGCCCATCAGAGGGAGGTACATACCCAATACAGGACAACTCAAGGGGTGGCCAAGAGGAGGCGGGTCCGGCATGTACTCCACAACGGGGCACCATCCTCACCTTGCCTCCTCCATGTGGCTGCATCACCGTTTCCTCGCTACCTAACGCCATAGGAATGGTGGGGAAGAACCCATGAATGGAATGTCGGTCTCGGAGGGGTCGAACTCCGACTAGAGAGGGGACACACTCGGGTAGGCGTGGTCAACAGAGGTCGCATCGGGGCACGACGGTTGCACTCTCCTTGGGGCGGGTGCGCTCGAAGAGTAAGCCATCGGAGAAAGGCGAAGTTGGCATGAAACGGAAACTGGTGACAAGCTGGGCAAATGAGCAATCGAGGAACACGAACAGGCGCACGGAACAATGTCCAATGAAGTGGTATGACTGGTGCATGGCATCAAAATAGAGCTCCTAGGTTAGCAAATCAACATAGATTACGAAGGCTGCCATCGACCTCTGAAGACGCGACGAAAAGAAAAGATAAAGGGGGTGAGAAACTTGATGAAGAATCTTAGTAGGGTTTCCTCCTATTTTGGTGTCATCATCTACGTCCTCAGGAACTTGGTTTCTTTATAGAAAGGTGAACATTTATAAGGTTCAATTTTAAAGTTCTAAAGTACCATTTACCGAGGCCCATTTAGTTTTAGTATACATCTTGGATGTTATGAATGCAATATACCTTATCATGAAATGCATGGCAATGCAAGATAGGAGAGACTAATTTCAATCATAAAAGATTTCCATGGATCATAACAATCATAACATGACTTTCTTCCACTTATCTTTTAGGTGACTTAGATTAATTCTTTCTTTCATTTAAGGCCACCCTATTTCTCTCGCGTTTTGAGAGTTTCTAGGTTTTGAACTCATACCTCACTAGTCATCACTAGCATAATCTTATCCTATGATAAGTTAACACCCGACTCTTGGAGTACGGGATAAAGGGCAATACGATCACCTTTCATAACCATTAATTTGGAGTCCAAAGGATCACTTTCTCATTGGATCACCTCTCATAACCTTTAATTTGGAGTCTAGAGGATCATTTCCACATATTTTTATGTCACCTTTATATTAGCATATTATGTTAAGATGCAAAGCCACAACCATATCATATACTTTTCCCATGCTCTTTTGAACCTATGCAACTTTAAGATATTCCAAGTGAAATTATAACATGCCATATTCATTCAAATCAAATAACTAAACATGTAAGACCTCAATTTCACATAATTCCTCAAGCAAGTGGAAGATCATAACATTGTCCAGGATAAGTACTTCGTATCCTTATAGCAACACAATAAGCATCCTTAGATTAATAGCATAAATTAGAGAGCTTAATAAAGGATGTTTACATTTAATAAGATATATATATTGCATGAGTCAAAGTCTCATGTGAGTTAAAATGGTGAGTCTTGAGCACAAGGTTAATTAAGTGATGACATAATTTAAACATGCAATGCTAGCTTTATTTTTAATCTTGGCATTATAGGGTGATGGCAAGAAAAACAAAAATATGCTATGCAAAGCTTTGAATTATATGCTTAGGTGATGACAATATGCTAATGTAAATATGAAAAGGCTCTAGTATTTCTAAATCTTTAAGGTTTAGGCTCTTGAAAAATAAATATGCTAGACAAGGAAATGTAAATATGAATGTAAGTCCAATTCTTTATTTTAGTGCTCTAGGCCTCTTAGAGTATTCACTCTAAATCACATTCAACTTTAAGGTTGAAATAGGTAGGCTTTGAGATTAATCATTTAGATGATTATGTAAAGATGAAATGCAAGGCTTAATTGTAAATATACAATGCAAAGACTTGAAATATAATTATGGATGCATTTCTTTGAATCCAAGGCTCAAGACTTCCATTTTAACACATAATATCAGCATTTGCTAAAAAAAAAAAAACTCTTAAAAGTGAAACCTTCAAACTTTAGAGGTCAAACAAATGATGGTTTTGCAACCAACACCCAAGACTCTCATTGTAACACCCTAATATTTAACCTAATACACCTAAGACGTATTAAGATTAATTATTAGTTATTACTTCCTTAAAAGCCTCTTTTAGAAATAACTTAGCGAAAATCAGGTAAATTTTTTTTGAAAAGAAACGTGTAAAACAAAGTGCGAGCCATCGCGTACAACATAATCGAAACGTAAAGCGGAAGAATAATCAAATCATGCAGAACATAAGCATTAAAGGACACCTCAATCATAAGAACAATTATCATAATATTAGTCAACATAGTTTAATACATAACCACTAAAATATAAGAGAAAACATAAAGTCTTACCCATATACGTGGGCAGAGCTTACAGGACGGAAACATAAAATACACGAAAACATAAATAACGAATACAAGAGAAGTCCCAAAAGATACATCCCCAACTAAGACTACCCCCTCCCTCGAACTATGGATGGTGCTCCTCCTCGTCCCTCGATGGCACATACCCAATGAATTGGGCAAGCTCCTCGGGTGCATACAGACGAAAGTGGACGGGTGTGGCCTCCTCGACGTGGACACAACTCCGCGACGGGCTAACCTCTCCTGCGTCACCATCTCCTCGCTACCCATCCAGATGTCCATGGGTACAGGGCAGAACCCTCCGAAAAGGATGAGAAGGGGATCCTCTAACGGGTCAGTCTCCGAACGTCTCGAGGCGAGGCACGTACTCGGGTAGCCTCGTCCGCCGAAGATCCAGGACGGGCATGACGTTCTACTTGTCTCGAGGTCACGTCCTCTCAAAAATCATATCATCACCATAGGGAGAGGTAGGGGTGAAGCGGAAACTGAAACTGGAAATGCAAACGGACGACCCCTATATGCAAAAATGCGTATAGCACAACGACCCTCAAAGTGGTAGGACTGATGATCTGGATCGTAGTGCAGCTCCTACACGGGCGCATCATCAAAAATCATGAACGACGCCATCGAAGTCTGAAGTTGTAAAAAGAGAAACAAGGAGAGGGTAAGAATCTTGTTAAAGAATCTCATAGGGAAATCCTCTATCCTAATGTCATCGTTTCCGTCCCAGGAACCTTGGGTTTATTATAAAAAAGGTTATACATGCAAAGGTTCATTATGAGATTTTCATAAAAGTGTTTACCCAAGGTCCGTGTCTTTTATAATGAATCTTAATACGTGTATGTATCATAGTAGAACATGAATGCATGACAGTACTTTAGGCAAACCAAACAATAATCAAACAACATGTAAGTGGCATGTAACTTCTCTTGAACATCTTTCCTTTTCTCATGCTTGTGACACTAAGCATCATCATAGTAACTCACCCTAAAACTAGGCTATGAGCTCATACCTTAACTAGTTGTCACTAGTTCTTACTTATCCTCTTGATAAGCGAATCATAATCATAATCATATTCATAATCATCATAATAATCCCGACTCCTAGAGTACGGGTAGGGGCCTAAGGATCACCCATCATGGGACTTTTTCCTTCTTCGAAACGCATCAACTGGTTAAGACCAGTGACTTTGTCCACTTTGGCAGGCTAATGTCTATGCCCTCAGTTTTACCTTTTCCTCACTTGCAGGAGAAGTACGTCTCGGTGTGTCACATTAAACATCTTATTTTTCAAACCTTTCTTAAGTCTCTCAAATTTGACGGAAATTCGACAGCATATAGCTACACTCGAATTTCCTCAAATTGAGTCATGCCACGTAATCTCAATCATACGTATCATTCTTATGGAACTTTCTCAATTAACAACTTTCTAGTTCACATGAGCATACTCTCCTAGCTCGTTCATATTTCAAACCTCATGCATCTCAAATTATGGCATAACACTTCATCACATCAACACACTATTTATACACATAAGGTTTCATGCTCAAGATATTAACATAATCATATCATCATAAATATGCTCGAGATTCATAATCACACCATCATAAATATGCTCACTTGGCCTCCTATCTCATGGTATCTTATGCTTTGGCCCTTACGAGGCTTAAACTTGTGTTCCAATTATTCTAACCTTCATTATGGATTTTTATAACACCTAAGGAATCATTACCTATAATTCTTGCTAAGATTTAGACTTACTAAAAATTCCGAACAAGCATTATTCATTCAAGGGTAGAAAAATATCATACGCTTAGGGCTCTAGAATCTCCGTTCGTGACCCTTTTTAAGATCCGTCTTCGCCTAAAGCTTCATAATCAATTCCTAAACCAATTATGAGGGACTCCTAGGCATGTTTACTAAGTTATAAACCATTTTTCCTGAATCTAACTATGCTAGAACAGAATTGTATATTGCCATGTCTAGGTGTGCTAGAATTTCCATTTTGAGTCCTTATCATCACCTTAAGCTTTGTAATTAATACCTAATCATTTATGAAGGGTTTTTATATATGTTTTACTGGTTATGAACCATTTATCCTTGAATTAATCATGCTGGAATAGGTTTGCACATTTGTGCATTAAAGTGTTCTAGAATTCTTATTTCTAATCCTTTCAAGTTACTTATTCTTTTCTAACTTTTCTAACTTTTCTAAATCGATCCTTACTTCACTCAAACATAATTTTACACGTTTTAATACCTTAGAACAGAATTTATACAGTGGCCAAATATCAAGGGCAAACCGAAATCATAAGCCTCAAAAATCACATAATCTCATGAATTAAAATGCATACAAGTTGCTAGTTTCTCTTGGAATCATTTTAAGAACTCAAAACTCTTTTAGAAACCAATTTATCTCATTAAAATCATAAAAATATGGGCTAGGTCAGTAGCTAAATTATTTAGCTCAAGGAATGAATTTAAAACGAAAACTTTGTTCATAAAGTTCTTTGAGTACATCTAATCTTAGAAAAATTCCAAGACTTAGACTATGGGCACTTATGATTAGAGGAACTAATCCAAGTCCATCATCATCACCACAAGGCCGAAATGGCATTCCTTGAAATGCCTCCATTTTCTAAAACTTTATGCAAGATACTTGGGCAAATCTTTGAGCTCTAGGATTATTTAGGTGATGGCATAAACTTAAACATGATATGCACTTATTTTACTCTTCATTAGAAAGTAAAGTGAGAGCATAAAATAAATATGAGATGCAACCTCATTATTATCTTAAAAATTAAGTGATGACTTGAAATATAAACATGAAATGCAAGCTTGAAATTTAGACATGATAATGCAAGTCCATTTAAATTACTCTTGAGGGTTTAGTGATGACATTAAAATAAACATGCTATGCAAGGCATAAAGGTAAACATGTGTGCAACTCATTTTATCTTAACTAGAGCTCTTACAAGACTTTAAAGGAATATCATAACCTTAACCCAATATGCATCTTAACAACATAAAGTGAGCTTTAGAGTTCTTGGCACCTAGACCTCAAGGAAGTCTTTGGTTTTGAACTTCATCATCAAGCTCAAGAAAATGGATACAAAGTTTAACACTTTGTCCAAAAAAAACACTAAGAACTAAGTCATGTTCTTTATTTTATTGCTCATGGGATTCAATCTAGAGTAAAACTCTTAGAACGGCCGACCAACTTTAAGGTTGGCAAGGGTAAGCTTAGAGCTCTTTGAAAACATAGGATTAATTTTCTTTAACAAAACTTTTGTGATCTACTTAACATTTTTAGCAAACTTTATTCAAACAAAGGAAAATGAAACCGAAATCATGAGGAGGAAAAGAAGAAAACCGAAACCTTGAGGGGAAAAAGGAAAAGAAACCAAAAACTTTATCAAAGAAAAAGAAAGAGATCAAGGCATGTATGGTCCAAGACCAAGTTGTTTTAAGCTTTAGAGGTTTCTCACATGACAACAACAAGTCATTATCTTGAAACCTCATAATCAAGCTCAAGTTCTCCTCATAAAAAGGCCTCTTGGCCAAAATGAAAAAGAAAGAAGGAAAAGAGTTTGAACCAAGAGAAAACTAGAACTTTTTTTAAGGAAAACAAGTAAAACTTGAAAACAAAACCCTTACCTAAGGAAGTCTTTGAAGAAATGAAAGAAAGCTTGAGTTCTTGAAGATTTGAGAAGAGAAAATCTCCTCTTGGATGTGGGTGTGTGTTTCGGCCAAAAAGGAAGCTCAAGGAAGATGATTTTTTCTTGAGTTTCTAAGCTTGGGAATGGAAAGTTTAAGTGTTTGAGGGATGGTTTAAGGTGTGGTGGTGGTTGTTTGTGGTGGTTTGTGGTGGTGGCAATGTTCTTTAAGAGGAAGAAGAAGATGAAGAAGATGAAGAGAACTTAGAGAGAAAATGCAAGAAAAAGCAAGAGAACTAAACTTGGCAAAGCTTCTAAAGTGTAACCAAGTTCTTCCAACCTTGGTATTTATAGAAATTTTGCAACATGGAGGCTTCCTTGGGGGTGCATGGCCAACGGCCAAAGAGAAGAAGGAGTGAGGAAAATATCTCTTTGATTGGTATGGGCAAGGCATGGTTGAAAGCATGGCTAGGTATGGCTCAAAGTTTGGCTTGAGGTATGGCCTTTGAGTGAAGTAAAAATCAACATGTGACACTTTTCCTTGGGTGAGAATTCGGCCAGCTTATGCAGCCAAGGGAAAGAGAAGTTTGTTTATGTAATTGTGGTTTAGTGATGTGTTTAGGTGTTTCTTTGATTAAGGTTTTGGTTAGGAGTTGTAAGAAAGTGTTTAGGTGAGGTAATTGGGTAATTAAGGTTGTTCAAGACTTGATTAGGGAGTGGTCATACTAGATTAACAAATTAAATTCATTTTCTTAGTCAAATGAGATATGGCACAATTCCTTAATTTAAGGAATTGGAAAGAGAAAACACTATTCAAGATTCCATGACTAGGAATCTTGAATTAAAGAATGCAATTAGAGTTTAACTAAGCAATCTTAGGTCCTAATTAACCTTAATAAATTATTTTGACTCTAGATTAATTATTGAAATAAATTAATCTTCGATTAGAGCCTAATATTGTTTAGGTTTGCTTAATTGCGTCATTAGGCTCATTGTACACTGTTTTAGGGGCAAAATGGTAATTTTGCACTAAAACTCTCGGACCTTCTGCAACTAAACATCAAATATCACTCAAAAACATCATTCTAAATTTCCTGGAAAAATTCCGGGCTCAAACGATACCTTTTACCCGTGTAGAACACAGAGGTATTTTGGTCATTTTGAGCCGAAAGTTCAGAAAACGAGATTTTCACCTCGAATATCAAATGTAACAGATACAATCCCCTTCAAACATTGAGTTGACCCATTCGAGGACTGGGTTGACTGCCTTTAATTCGGGTAAAAATGACCTCAGGGCATTTTGGTCATTTGTACTCAAACAGGAGAAATCGGGCGTTACACTCATCATCAAGCCATGATTTCTTCATGATGTAGGCCATAAGTCCGAAATCAAAAAGAGAAGGAAGGGAAAACAAAGAACCGAAAATGGTGTAATAAGAAAGGAAAAACATCTTAAACCAAGAGTAATATAAGAGAAAATAATAGCAAATCCTTAAAACAACTCCCTACCAAAGATGTTTTTTTTCTTTAAAGAGGAAAGCTTGGTCTTGGAATGAGATGAGAAGAACAATTTCTCCTTGGTGCCAAGATGGTTTTGGCCAAGAAGAAAAGAAAAGGAAAAAAGGTTTGTCTTGGGTTTTTGGTCTTGGAAATGGAGAGATTATATGTTTAGAGGAATGTTTGTGGTGTTTGTGTGGTGGTTTGTGGTTAGGAAATGGTAGAGGGTGGTGGCTCTTGGAAGAATGAAGAAGAAGTAGAAGAAGAATTCTTTGAGCTTTTAAAGAAAGTTGGAAGTTTTGCAAGTATGAGCAAATGTTGCAAGCTTCCTTTGATGCCTATTTATAGAAAATGAAGCACAATGGAGTGTCATGGGGGAGGAATAGCCACAACACATTTGGAGGGAAAGGAAGAGAAAATATCTGTTTGCAAGGTATAACTTTGGGAATGGCTAGGTATGGTCCAAGACATGGCTCAAGGTATGACTTTGTATGGTTCTTTAAGTGTATTTTAATTGAAATTCAACATGTGATGGATGCAAATGATGAGGGAGTGGCCGGTTGGTTTAGGAGCCATGGGGAAGAGAAAATCTCATTCTAATGTTGGATTATTAGTATGTTTAGAAGTTGATTTGGTTAGGCCATGGATTAGCAGTTGTAACTTTGTGTTTTAGGTGAGAAATGAGTAATTAAGGTGGCTCAAGACAAGATTAAAGAGTGATCTTGCTTGATTAATGCAAATCCACCTTTATTAGGAGGAATCTCATCACGTGACGATTTCCATAATTTAAGGAAATTGGAATAGGGATTTTACTATTCATGAAAATGTGACATAAATTCTTAAATAAAAAAAGATTTTGAGTTTCTCTAAGCAATTTTAGGTTCTATTTAACCTTAATTAATTATTTTGACTTTGGATTAGTAATTAGAATTTACTAATATTTAATTAGAGCCTAATATTGCTTAGATTTCGTTAAACGTATCATTAGGCCCAAAATACACTTAGTCGGGGCAAAACGGTAATTTTTCGCAAAAACCTCCTGGCTACCCGGGCTTATCCGATGTTAAACATTGCTTAAAAACATCATTTCAAACCTTTGGGTGAAGTCCGGCTCAATCGGCACTTAATTCGGTGTTACATAGTGACATGGGTATTTTAGTCATTTGTACACGAGAAAATCGGCGTGTACAGTCCTCCGTCTTCGTTCGCAACTCGTCGGGTTCGCACCTCCTTGCCTGGTCCCTGGTCGTCCCTGGTCATCGGTTGGGAGCTTGTGCTTCGCACAGTCTTCGTCATCCTCTTCGGCCTTCGCGATTCGCAGCTTTCGCGGCGTGAGCTCGTGAAAGTGAGAGGGTGTGCGACGCACGAACAGAGGGGAGTAAGAAGTGGGGAGGCGAGGGGTTCTCTGTGAGTGTTCTTGTGAGTTGTGAGTGTGAGTGTGTGAGGCAGAGGTAGTGAGTCGTGAGGGAGAGGGAGTGAGGGGAGGGGGTTGAGCTTGTGGTGTGTGTGTGGGTCGCGTACTTGCGTGCCAGTGAGTAAGTGAAAACTGAAAAGGGATGTGTAAAATTAGGGTTATGGGTAAGGTATTTTTAATTTATTTTTGAAAAAAATCAATAAAAAGTAAAATATTAATAAAATATTAATAAAAATATAAAAAATTAATAAAAATATAATTTTTATTAAAAATTACAATATTATCCCTCCGAAGGGGGTATAATCCCCATTCCCGTCCCCAAACTCACCGGGGGTTTTAACCTTGTCCAGTCCCACGGACAAAAATTCCCGAATGCGGATCCGAAGTCGGGATCCTCACGAATACCCGCGCCTCCAGCCCTCATTGCCATCCCTAATTGGACCTAGG
Organism: Dalbergia oliveri; assembly: GCA_030441495.1. Classification (NCBI taxonomy): domain Eukaryota; kingdom Viridiplantae; phylum Streptophyta; class Magnoliopsida; order Fabales; family Fabaceae; genus Dalbergia; species Dalbergia oliveri. The sequence continues at coordinate 5,742,666 of JAMLFY010000013.1, read as the reverse complement.
TTTCTCCTTTGGCCCAAAAGAATGATCAGTCCACAAAAATCACAAAAAAATGGAGGGAAATAACAGTAGACCCAAAAGAAAGAGCCGAGCAAAACAACCTAACCCTACCCCAATCCAGTCCCTCTGCCCTAATTTGACACAGCACACAAACGGATACGGCAAGACTTCGGGGCGGCGCTTTCCCGGCGAGCTCCGGCGGGTCTTCAAGCGCGAGGTTCTCAGCGGTTGATCTCTGGCAGACTGCTCGCGTGGGCCTGCGGCGGCTGGTGCGCGAACGGCGGAGGCGGGGCGGGGCGGGGCGGGGCTTCGCGAGGTGTTGCTCGCGGTGGAGGCGGCAAGGACAGAGGCGGAGGTTCGGTTGGCTGCGGGTTGTGGTTCCCTTTCTCTCCTTCTTGTTTTTAATTTTCTGTCTTGGCTTGTGAGGATTGATGCTGGGTTTGAGACGGTGATGGTGGTTTGTGTGTTGGTTAGAGAGAATGGTGAAAGGGTGAAGGCTCTGCGTGTACTGATGGTGATGCACCCTGATGAGAAATTGTGCCGTGATGAGATTGTGCCCCCCACCGGCTGTGTCCTTGTTGGCCTATTTTTGTGTATAACTGATTGGAGAATGGTTTGAATTTTGGTTTGGATACAATAGAATTTTTGAAAAATGCTAATGAAAAAGCGAAGGATTTGATTTTTTTTTTAATTTTCAATTTTTTTCTTATATACAAAAAAGACGGGAACCTTGTTCCAACTTCCAACCGTCTACTATTTGGAACTAATAGAAAAATTTTCTGTGCACCTAAGTACCGAGTGGTCAGTAACTGATTATCGTATTCTAATGTTAGTGAGAGCGTAACCGTGTTGTTTATGTTCTGAGCTTTTTAATTGCTTTAGCCTAGAGTTTTGGTTATTGAACCCTAATAAATTTGACTTATTTGATTGTTCTCTTTATTGCGTATTTGGTTATTTGTAAATTTCTAATATATATGTAGTTAGCTACTGTTCATCTAAATTGTTAACTAACTCTATCTACTTTCTTTTTTCCTACTTAGTTTGTTAGGATGGTTACTGAAGGAACTAAAGGGCCTAAATTTTCAGTAGGCATACCGCCTCGCAAAATCAATGTGCATAAATATGCAGAATCTCGGGCCTTTGAGCTCGACAGTCTTCAGACTATTGTAGCAAACAGAGTGAAGGGTGATTATAGGTGTCAAAATAACAAGAGAAGAAGAACCACTGCATATGATAGTCAAGTTGGGAGAAGAAGAAAGAGGCAGAAGCTGCAAACAGTTGATGACAAAACTGGACATAATGAATTGGTTTTGGAGAAGGACCAGATAAAGAAGCTACCAAATCGGCGCGCTCGCGGAGATATGAACTTAAGATGAACCTGGAGAGTGGGTTTTGTACTTCTGGGGATGGAACCAAGAGGCTCAGAACTCATGTTTGGCATGCCAAGCGGTTCACCATGACCAAACTTTGGGGTTACTACCTTCCTCTATCAGTTCAAGGAAGGTACGTCATTTTATGTTGTAGCACCAATGGTGGAACTTGACACTTGTAAATTTCATGATGTGGGCTACTTACCCCTTGGACGAAACATTTATGATGGTGTTTCAAAATACAAGTGTCATCTGTTTAGTTCTTTAATTATATAAACATTCTAAACCTGTCCTTTAATGTTATATCAGACATCAAATTGTTCCTCTAACAAGGACTAATTTGATGTTAAAAATTGAGATTGAAGGACCAATTTGATGTCAGAAATTGACATTGAATGTCCATTTGATGTATTTGTCATTGGAGAATTCAATTAATCATGCGTGTAAACCTGATGCTGCAAACACATGAATTTTCTATGTTCTCACTGACTAGGATTGTGTGTGTATTTTTCCAGAGGGAGAGGTTCGAGGGCACTCTTGAAAAGGCTCAAACAAGGGGTGCTAGTACATGATGCAAGCTATTATACTGCTGTCCAATTGGAGGGTCCAGAGGTATTTTTTACTTTATAAACTTCCACCTTAAAATCATTTTAAAGACAATTTCTTCTTTTCCTGTTGTACTTGCATTTGCACACATGGTTTTAAATTGTGGTTGTGGTCATGATTACGGTAATGTTGTGATTGCCACAACTGCATAAAATTGCAAGAAGATGCTGCCAATGCAACTGCAATTGCAGGTCCGTAGACCTCAAACTGCAATATTGTGGACGCAATGACGGTTGTGGACTGCAATGTAAACCTAGGTTGTACATCTGAGAAACTCACTCAATTTGTCATCTTTAATTGCATGCATCAAGCACAGCACTAACTGTTGCAGGTTCATGGCCTCTAAAAAACAACTGTTTAGTATCTTGAGATTTGTTTGGTGTTGACTCTTGTCTACAGGATTCATTAGCTTCTGTATTAAGAATGGTACTAGTGCCCTTCCCAGCAACACAGACTAAAGATTATGAGGAATGTATTTCTGGTATCACTTGTGGAACAGCAATGGTGGGTCATCCTATTGCTGACTCTAGTATAAGCTACGATGATTCAGGATATAAAATCAACCCAAAATTGAGTTTTGTTTCTTGTTTCTTGGATAGCTTTATCAAGTTGGAGCACTGCATCCTCAGACAATTGCCCCTGTGAACTATATGTGGCGACCAGTTTTCCAACAAAATGTTTGTGTAGACCTCCATGGGAGAAAGCATGTGGCTTCCTTTAGAGAGCACGATAAAAGCGATGAGTCAATTAAAAGCAACGTTGATTTATCTGAGTGTTCAGATAGAACGAAGCATGGTGCTTCATTTAGACAGCTTTGGGTGTGGATACATGCTTCTGCCTTTGAAGAAGGATATGATAATCTAAAACTTGCTTGCCAGAAAGAGGTTCACTTTCTTCTTTTGCACTTCACATGGGCATCCCAAGAGTCTCTGCTTCTTCTATTTTTGTCATTGTAATTTTCTTCTTGATAAAGATGAAAACACCATCAGGAAAAAAAAAAGATGAAAACAGGGAGGAGTGTTAGAGGTGTTTGCGATTCGGTTTGGTTCAGTTTTGAGGTAAAAACCAACAAATCCAATTAATAGATTTTATTTCGGATCAGTTTGGTTCGATTTGATTATTTTTAAACGAACCAAACCAACCCATTTAAATCGGTTTGGATTGGTTTGCTATTTGGTTTTTATTAAAAATGTGATAAAATATAAAAAAAGTAACTATTAACAATATTAAATTAGACTAATCGTTATATAAAATTATACAATTATAAAATCTAAGCTAATTTTTTAAAGTTATACTAATATGTAATACTACTAACTAATAAGTTAAACAAATAATAAAAGATTTGAATAAAATTCATTTTGATTAAACTAAAGAATTAATACAACAACAACAACAACGAAGCCTTGTCCCACTAAGTGGGGTTGGCAACATGGATCAAGTGATGCCACAGAACTCTATCATGTATCATATTCATGTTAAAACTATTAACACTTAAATCTCTTTTGATTATTTCACCTATAGTTTTCCTCGGTCTTCCTCTATCTCTTTTGATGGTGCTATTCTCTATTTGGTCCACTTTTTTACTAGGGCCTCCACATGTCTCCTCCAAACATGCCAAAACCACCTAAAGTAAGATTCTACCATTTTCTCTATGATAGTCGTCACTCTAATTTTTCTCTAATGCATTCATTCCTTATTTTATCATGTCTTGTGTGGCCACTCATCCATCAGAACATCCTCATCTCCGCCACATGTTGTTTACTTTCATGTTAACCTTTCTCCGCCCAACATTCAACCCTATACAACAAATCTGGTAAAACCCAAAGCGCCTCTCCACTTTTACTATCCTGCTTGGATCCTATAGTTAACGTCTCCTCAATCTCTCCATCACTTTGAATGATAGAACCCAAATATTTAAATTTTGTGACTTACGATATGATATCATTCCAGAGTTTCACTTCGAAGTTAGAATGTGTGTTTTTTGGTAAACTTGCACTCCATATACTCTGTCTTATTCTGCTTATATGAAACCCATGTACTTCCAAAGCTTCCCTCCGCAATTCTAACCTTCTTTATTTCTTCTTTCAGTTCTACTATCAAGACTAAATCATTTGCAAACAACATATACCAAAGCACTAGGTCTTGAATATGCTCTGTAAGCACATCCAAGAATAGTGTGAAAAGATATGGACTCAAGGTTGACCTTTAGTGTAGTCCAATCCTCTGGAACTCCATCTTGAGTCCTTACGCTAGTTGTGACCCCATTATACATAACTTAGATTGCTTGGATATAGGCTATCCGAACTCCATTTCTCTCCAAGGCTTTCCATAGAACTTCTCTTGGCACCTTATCATATGCTTTTTACAAATCAATGAAGGCTATATGTAAGTCCTATTGATCTCTCCGATATCTCTCCATCAATCTTCGCAATAAGTAGATCGCTTCCATGGTAGATCTTACAAGCATAAAATCAAATTGGTTCTCCGTTATACCAGTCTTGTCTCAATCTCAATTCTATTACTCTCCCCCACAACTTCATAGTATGGCTCATAAGTATTATCCCTCTGTAATTTGCTCAGTTTTGTATATCACCTCGTTTTTATAAATAGGAACTAAGATGCTCCTTCTCCACTCATCAGGCATCCTTTTTTCCCTTAGAATCTTGTTAAATAGCTTTGTGAGCCATCTTATTCCATTTCCTTCTAGGTATTTACAAACCTCAATATGTATGTTATTAGGACCCACTCTTCCTATTCTCCATTCTCTTCAAGGCTTCCTTTACTTCAAACTCTTGAATTCTATGGTAGAAAGTAAAATTTTTGTCTTCCTGTTTTGTCAGTTATCTTCCATTTGCAAAGAATTCCCATGTTCTTCATTAAACAACTTGTTAAAATAGCTCCTCCACTTCCCCTTAGTATCTTGTTCAGCAATCAACACATTATCATTTTTATCCTTTATGGATCTCACTTGATCTAGATCCCTTGTCCTTCTTTCCCTCGCTTTTGCCAATCGATAGATCTCTTTTTCCCCTTCTTTAGTGCCCAAAGATTGGTATAGCTCTTCAAAAACTTTAGTTTTTGCCTCGCTCATCGCCTTCTTTGTTTCTCTCCTAGCTGTCTTATATTTTTCCCAAGTTTGTTTCTCTCCTAGCTGTCTTATATTTTTTCCAAGTTTCAACATTTTTATCCAAAAACCATGCTTTAAAGCTCTCTCTTTTACCTTTAACATCTCCCACTACCAAGATTCTTTACCATTTACACCAAAATCTCTAGATTCTCCAAGGGTGTCTTTTGCGATCTTCCTAATCTCTCTTGCCATCTTGTCCCATATTTCATTCGCATTTCCTTGTGTCTCCCATCCTAACTCTTCTTCAATCTTCCTTTGAAAATTTTTTTGCTTTTCATCTCTTAGATGCAACCACCTAAACCTCGAAATATTCTTTTGGTCTCTTCTCTTCCCTTTTCTTGTAGGTTGTACATCCATCACTAATATCCTATGTTGAGTAGTCAGACTTTCCCCTAAAATAACCTTGCAGTTCGTGCAAACTTTTCTATCCAATTTTCTTATCAAGAAGAAATCAGTGCAAATTTAGATATGGATAGGAAATTTTGATAAGTAATACATTTAATTAATATATACAATTATTAATGTAATATGTTATCGGTTCGGTTTTGGGAATAAGAACCAAAACCGATCGGTTTGTTTCGGTTTTCACAAATTAGGAACCAATTCAAACTAATTTATTTCAGTTTTGATCTATTTTCGGTTTTTTTAGATTGGCTTTCGGTTTTAATTCGGTTTGGATTGGTTTTGACCACCCCTGGAGTGTAGTGAAATTGATAGTTTCCTGTAATAATTTGTTTGATGTTAATGTGCTAGTTTCTGTCTCTTATTATCTAATTCAAATTCTTTCATGACATCATATTCCTGCAATGAGTTTCGAGTACAATTGGGACAAAATTTGAAATTGCCTGAGTTACAGCTTGTAAGGTACATGTGATCATATATATATATATATATATATATATATATTATACTAAAATATTGTCATTCAGTAAGGATATTTTTGTTGGAGATATTAAAATTGGGAATACTCTATCTCGTTGGCTGTTAATATGTAATTTTGGGAAATAGATGTTTTCAAGATGAACATTCTTGTCAGTTGACCCACTAAGCCAGTTATAGGTTCTTCGGCTAAGGTTATGATTTCCCTCCTGAAGTTGCGCTACTTTGAATGTTGGAATTTTAAAACTGACTGGTAACTTTTATTTGAAGCTCATGTTATATTTTTTTTTTATTTTCAATTATTATTCAGATGGAAATGACGGGCATGTCAGTCAATTGCTTTTCACTTGAGGGTCAACTTGCTAAACTGGAGTTAATGGGATCAGGGACGTTTCAAATTCTTCAAAAGATTTTGCATCCTATTAGAGGGTTAGTTCTTGTTCATAAAAAAATACATTTAATTTGTTTTAAGTCATTAATGATCCAGAATGGCTTATTTTACCTGGTGGCTTTGCAGTATTTCAGAGAATCATTGGCAATCATGGGGACATGTGGCTGCACAGGACTGTGTTTCTCAGAATAAAAGTTCATCCATGTTTGAAAATGAGGGTATTTTTGGGTCTCGTGCAATGTTTTCGCTTAATGTTGAGGATCCTCGAGAAACATCTGGGAAAAACACTACTGTTCAGACAGAGCCAATTTCTGCTGAGGCTGTGAGTGGTGCAGAAGAAACTAATTACAAGAAGCTTGTTGGCGTGGAAGGAATGTTGGAGAAGAATAAAGACTTACTTTCCTCTTCATGGTCAAAACATGAAGAACACCAGTATGATAATAGTGATCTCTGGTATGCTACATCCAGAGGGTCGAGGCCCCCAGAAAAAGAAAATATCATTGCTAAGGAGAAACACCACAAACGAATGGCCTATTTCTGCCTGGATGATGCAGACTCGGGGGAGGTAAACTCTTCAACCAAGGAGCAGTGCTCGAGATCTTGCCCTATAGTTCTTATGAAAAATGTTAAGAAGGAATTGCTTACAGGGTAAATTCCTCTTTAGTCTTTTTTTTCCCAAAAAAAAAAATTATTTGCTATTATAGATATTGATATGTACAATTGTATAACAATCAAGCACTTCTAGTATTCTCTAAAAACACAGATATTTGTGATGGTTAACAATAGATAACAAAATTTAGATAAACTTACCATAATTTAAACTTAATGTCACATTAAGATCAAACACATTTCTTCGTAATGCATCAAGTATTTTAGTTGAAAACTTTCCTTTCATGTATTATATAATAATTGCATCTGTGATTATCTTCTAGATGGTCTGTTATACTTCCCTTAAGTTGGGTTAAAGCCTTCTGGATTCCGCTCATCTTGAATGGAGCACATGCAATTGGTTTGCAAGAGAAGCATTGGGTTGCTACCGAAGTAAGTAGTTGCACCTTCTACTTCACATACTAAAATACTTTAAATTTTTTGTAAATTATTAGATTAGCATGAAAACCTTTTCTTTCTTTTTGCAGATGGGACTGCCATTTTTCCCTTCAGACTTCCCAGATTGTAAGGCATACTCATGCTTTATGGCAGCTAAAGCTGCTGCATTCAATCAAAAAGCAGAACGTTGTCCTCCATCCAAAAGGCCTTTGAGAGTTCCCATCTTGCCCCCGTGGGGTGTTGTTTGCATGACTTCCAACAAAGAGATCAATGCAGTGGAAACCCCAGATGTTTCTACTGGCACAAATTTAAGTGAAGCTAATTCATTGCCAAACCCTTGCCCTGGAAGCTCTAGACTTTCAAAGTTCAACTGTGAGAATAATTTGTTTGATGGAACTGTAGCAAGGACGGGTTCTATGCTGACTACTTTTCTTAATGAAATCAAAGCTGGTCAATTGCTATTGTTTCCTTATGCTGCAGATGGAAATGACAGAATCTCTAAGTATATCATGGGTGAAGTAAACCTTAATCTGAGCCACAGAAGCTCTGTCGTTTCTGACCGTAGGTTATGTTTCCTACGAGTTCATCTTCGGCCCTTCAAGAAAGGCCTTTTTGAAGAGGGAGCAGTTGTTTGTGCACCACACCCTTCGGATATATCTTTATGGACTTCAGGGTAATTAACATTGAAATTATAAATTCCTATTCTGTTGGTGTTCTTGGCCCTTTGGACCTAGCAGAAAACCCTTTAATGTGGTGGAGCATAGGGATTCCCCACTAGGGGGGAGGGGATTAGGGAAGAGGAGCATTGGGTGGGTAAAGAACCTACCAACTACCAAGCAAATAAGAACACTGTATGCCCTTGAGCTGAGCTAATGCTCACATGCTATTACTATTTTATTACAAATAATTTTGTTGCTTTTGGTTCGGCAAATAACTATGTTTTGTTGTGGTACAGCATAATGGTATATGCTTTATCATAGAAGCTTATAAGAATATCTGAAAAATATGTTTTATGTACATATGTTGTTGCAGACCAGATAAAAGTGGAGGACTTCAACTGTCTCAGTCTGCCTTAGAATTGTACTTCAAAGAGGAGCATTCCTCCAACAGATGGGAAATACATGTTCCAGATGATCCAATTGCCAAAGAGTATCATCGATGGCCTATTGGCTTTGTCACATCAGCTTCCGTACAAGGAAGGTTCTGAAATCTTATCTTTTTCCACTCTAGTTTTCATCCTCTTCTAACGGTCTGAGCATAGAATAACTGGGTGAAATATCATGCAGCAAGAGGCTAGTATCAGAGGGCTTTTGTGAGGCAGTTTTACTAGCTCATTTAAGAGAGCAGCAGTGGAAGGAGATGCTTGTGAAGCAGAGGAAGAAGGAAATCTATGTACTTGTCAGGAATTTAAGATCTGTAGCATATAGACTTGCTCTTGCCTCGGTTGTCCTGGAGTATCAAGAAAATGACATCAACTGCTTGTAAACTGTCTTTATATTGGAGTTAAGAATGCAACTTATGTCGCTACATCAAATTCAAACTGGATAATTTTTTCCGTGTCAGAAAAAGATGAGAGCAATGGCAAAGAAGAAAATAACTTGGGCCTTACGCATTTTTCCTTTCCTATAATTAGAAGATTCAGAGATATCCATACCTGTAACTTCTCTACATTTGAGCCCTCAAAAGTATTCGTGATTGTTAGCAAATCGCTACTAACACTTAATGATTGTGTTTGTTTTTAGGGGCTTTTAATGTTATGTTCTGAACAGGAGGGGTCGTTATTGCTATTAACATATGATCGAGATTGCTCGATGACATGTAAGTTTTGTCAGGAGTGTAAGAAGTGAGTCAATGTACACTGGCAGTTTTTCTGTCATTATACATTATGGAAAACAACTTACATTCTCATATATTATGTTTATTAAATCTGTAAAGGTTGTCATTGATTGTGCACAGAAAAGAATTATTGACATCAGTTAAAACAGCAGATAAGAAATGGGCAGTTGAGGGAAGTGCTCGGATTTTTTGAAAGTGCTTCAGTATATTTAGATTTGCTCGTGTGATAAAATAAGGTTCCTGGCTTCTCTTGGCTCTCATTGCCCACTGCTATTCTTAAGATTATTTTTGTGGGTTCTTTGTGTAATTTTTTTTTCAATATTTCATGATGGAGGACATCTTTTCCTCCTGGCTTTGTTTTTCTCCTTCCTAAAAGAATTTGTCTTCAAAAAAACTAAGCAGTTTTAGGTTCTGCTGCCATTTACTTCTGTAATATGATTCAAATTTAACTGAAGCACGTTCTTGGATTTTGTGTTTGGGGGCGGGGGACGGGGGGAATGAGGGTAGGTGAATGATCAAACTTTCCGTCATTCTGCAACCAAAAAAAAATCGATATTTAATGTTTTTAGATTTGGCTGTGGCCACTAGGACAACCATTGAAATTGTATTAGGATAGCATTTGGTAAAATGTGCCGGAATAGAAAATTTGGAGATATTGAGAACAAAAATATGTTTGAACAAGGGGATGAAGATGAAAATCTTAAAATTGTCTCAGTATTAGAATAATTGTTGAGTCAATTTTTATACCTCCTACGAGGAGGGATGTCGGAGACATGTCTTTGGACACAAGTTTAAATATGTATTTTTTTCAAGACTATCTTTTTAAATATTTCATATTTTATCTTTGTCCACATTTTTTAAGTTTTTATCAAATTATAATTTAATTTTCTTCAAGTTTTCATCACATGTCTTGTATATCACTATAAAAAATAGTTTCATATCCATCTGCAATATCATCTCCATCTCCACTGTCTTCCTGGCTCGTCCTTTCCTGGGTACACATACCAAATGTAGCAATGGTTTGTTATAGAAGATGCAACCCTTGCTGAAAGATGTATCTTTGTTACTAATTTTTAATGGTGTAAACTTTAGTCAATGTACAAGGCATAATAAGCTTAGGGTTGAGGAATTCTTGAAATATTGTTAGGTATTAACCAGCTTTATCACCAAAAAATAAGTGGGGCCCATGATATGTGTATGATATTAGGACCAAGTTGGTTGATGTTATCACCCAAAATTGGTTAATTGGTTGAAATAGTTTTAAACCCCAAAAAAAATGGTGTTAGGCATTTTGTTTATCAACAAAACATGGTCAAGGCAAAAGCAATTGAAGTGGCAGAGATTAGATTAATTGCTAGAATTAGCCATGATGGAATTAGTTACACACATTTTTACATGAAGTGGCTATTTTTCATGCCAATTAGCTGTGGAACAGTTGCTATGTAGTCGTGGATAATTTTTTATTCAAAATTAACACATGCTTGAAGTTGGAAAACTTCCTATGAACGTAAAGTTTATTCAAGGCTGAAGAACTTCACAAGAAAGCATCTTCAAATCAACACAAAACTACTTTACTTTACATTTTATTATCCTTTTTCTTAGTTTAGTTTAGTTTAGGTAGTTCATCTCCAACCTTTCTGTAATGTTTTTGGTGTGAAGTGGTAATTACTGTTGTTCATCAATAAAATTTCTATTATACATATTGTCTTTGTTCAAAGCTTGTGTCCCTTTAAGCATTTGAAGAACGGATAGATTCCCCTCCTGGTGCAATCACCTATTATTCTTGAGATCCAAAAGTAAGTTTGTGTTCTTGGCTTTATTTATTCTAATGGACTTAGTTGAACTAAAAAATGCATGACAACATAATTGGCATACCCGATGGGACATCTAGAGGCTATTTGTGGAAAATCCATTCAGAGTAGAAAGATATGAATATGAACATTGACATCTGTTATGCCAAAGCAACCCAATCATGAGGATGAAGATCGAGCTGAGAACATGTGTGCTGTGTTGAGAAACCCAATAGGGTGATGACTAATTAGCCACAAACAATTACCGCTTTGTCTAAGCGAAAAAAGACATCTATTACGTCTCCATTCTGCTAATAATGTGCAAAGTGATGAAGAAAAGCAACCTTTTTGTGGGTCGACTTCTTTCATCCAACAACATTTTGCAATGAGTTTTGATGGCTTGATAGAGCAGTTGACAAAGCGGTTATTAGATACCATGAAATCAATAATGCGTGATGAGTTAAAAATAATTACGCAAAATTCCCCTTTGAATCTTTCATAGGGTGAATTTAATGGAAGTAGCATGAATTATAATGTTGGGGACAATCATGCAATCGTATGTGGAGTTAGGTTCCAGTCAAGCAAATAGTAAGTCTTTAGTGTTAACTCTGGTTAATGGTATCCTAAGCTATTATTAGCTTATGTGGCTATGCCTTTGGCAACTTTGCCCATAGTGTTCTTGCAGCTAGGAGACGGTCTTTGCCCATTGGAGGAGCTAAAGACGATCTTGGAAGGATTCTCCTTCTACAAAAATCCAAGATTGACTCTTATTTTATAACGATAATATTTTGGTCTTGGATATTGGAATGACCTTTTTTTATTTGATATTTTTATTATTCTTTGTGTTTATTTTTTAAAATAAAACATGTTTTATTTTGTTTGTTATAAAAATAAACTTCTTTCCTAGAAATGGATGACAACATTTTCAAAATTAAATGAGTGATTGAATGGTTTGTTGAAGATTATTAGAAAGTAGTGAAATGGTATATTATGAAGAAGATGAACTTTGATGTGAAAGATTTGAGAACTATTTGACTAGAATAATTTGCCAGAAACTAGAAGCCAGGCATAGTTGGCACCATAGATGGCATTCTTTGAAATCAGCATTTATAGAGATTTTCGCTCTCATATCTTCTTCTCTCAATTCCCATTTAGTTTCCTCTTCTTTTCTGTTTGGTTTTTTTTTTTTTTTGGTCTTTTCATGCCTATCATTTATGATATTCACAATATTATGATCTTCCACATGTATAATACACAATTAAAGGGTTCATCCCATATTTTCTTTGCCATCAATGAATAAATATTACTGAAATATCAATTTGTCTTTATAAATTATCAAACTTTCAAATTCAACTATTTGCCTTCTCCTGTTAAATGAAACAAGTGTAAGTATAAAAGTGCATGAGGGGGGTTGAATCGTGCTTTGCTTTTTGAAACATCTAATAAAATACTATCAAGTATTAAGCTTGAAGTGCAGCGAAAATGAGATTAGTTATTTCAGAAAGTAGATATCTGAAACATACATTATGTAACAGAACCACTAAATTGATACATCAACAGTTTTAGCGTAATAGATAAAGTAAAAGAGATTAGAGAGAAGAAGATATGACACAAAAGTTTTTATACTGGTTCGGCCTAACTCCTACATCCGATGCTCAACACATGTTGAGGTTCTATTAAACATCTTTCTCAAACCAGAGAAAGAACAATGATAATCTTTACATTAGCCTTCACAAGCTCTCACATATGACCAGGAGACAACTCTTATTGTCACAACCTGAGTAGTTATTCACTAGCCTCTTCAAGCTGAATCAAGTAGTTATTCACCAGCCTCTCCAAGCTAAACCCGTGACAAGTAGACAACCCCTACTGTCATGTTGAAAGTAGTTATTCATCGGCCTCTCCAAGCTGAACCAAGTAGTCTTGTACTAGCCTCTCAGGCTAAACCCATGATAAGTAGACAACCCCTACTATCATGTTGAAAGTAATTATCCACCAACCTCTTCAAACTGAATTGAGTAGTCTTTCTCTAGCCTTTCCAAGTTGAACTCGTGACCAGCAAGAACACCTTACTATCGCATTGCAAGTAGTTTTACATTAGCCTCTCCAAGCTATCTTACATTGATCACTACTAGATCAAGGATACAAAGGTTTGTGTTTGGGTTGCCACTTAAACTAACCTACACTCAAGTTTCCTTAAAATATACATGAATAACCTGGGATAACTTGAATGAATTTTGTCTATCATTTCTTCCTAGGAAGATCATATATCTATTCAAGAACGTAAAAAGAAGCTTTTTACAAGTAAGGAAACTGATTATATGATGTGATGAACCTTACCAATATGAGGAGAGCTTTTCAGAGTTTCCACTCTTATGTAATGTCCATCTCTGGTTCATTTGGGCACAACATCTCTATTTATAAATGGTCTTCCTTGTGACCATTGCCTTTGATCAGATCTACAAGTGACACATGTTGATCATCCATTTGTGTCTTGGAAAGGTTTAGAAGAGTAGCCTGTCTATTTGTCAGAGTTGTTATAGAAGCCGTTGCAAGATTGAGGTTTCTGATGTTACTTCAGAAACTACTCTTACTTTCTAACGTGGTTTCTGAACTTTTCCTTCTAGAAGTTGAGGTTCTTGACCAAGTTAACAGAAGAGATGACAGGTTAAACTGGGTTTGACTTTAAATTTGAATTTCAAAAATTCAAATTTCCCTCTTTCCAGTAATATTCAGCGCTCTACATTGAAGTTAGCTGTTCTAACGTGGTATAGTTCCTTGATGATTCTTGGGTCTTCCGTCTTCAATCATGGCTTGTTGATGAACAAAACATTGCGAGTGTGATGATTGAAGATAGTAGAATACTTTGGCTTCAGTGTTTGATGGATATCTTCATTTCAGGTGTACTTTCTGAAGTCCCAAATCTTGGTTTCTTGTCCTGATTGCATTTCTTTCATCCATAAGGCATGTATGCATACTTTGCACGATATAATATTCACTTCTATTAAGTTCAATCTCTTTATATGAGATAAATCATGTTTGCACATGAAAAGTGAAATTATTTTCACTTTAAGTCCATTTTATGCAATCCGGAAATACCTGTATGCTATGACAAGAAATCAAGGTAGACATTAGTCATTCTTCAAAGTGTTTTCTTTAAATTGGTTATGTTGTCATTCAAAACATATTGCCTTAAAACTTTATGAAGGGTTCTGGAGCTAACAATCTCCCTTTTCTTATGATGACAAACCAATTTAAAGAAAATCTTTTGAAAAGATGTTTGAAAGAAATAGAATTGAATATGTCATGATAATAGCTATTCTTTCAGAACACCATAGGTTGTAGCTTTTAGGAAATTCTTTTCTTAAGGCATGATATGGATAGGTTCAAAAACGTTATGTAGCCTTAAGTGACTTAAATCAGAAGTTTTGGTTATAAACGAAACTTCTGAACTTGCTTAGAATTATGTATGAGATGTATCAGAGTGATATTGAAATAGATTTATTCGATTAAGTCCTTTTTACACAACCAGCTTGATTTTTAGTCATAAAACAACTTTCTGAAGATTCACGTGCTTGAATAGCTAACAAGTAATACTTGTGATATTTTATCTTGATAAATTTTGTATTCAACACAGCTTTGTCCAACCCAATATATCAAAAACAAAGGCTTAAAAAAACGTGATATAGCATGCATGATAGAGAAAACATACTAATGCTTATGTAGTTTCTAATGCTCAAAAACCTTGATGCATATATACCAGCATATTACTATGCGAGGTTTCTAAAGCTCATCAGGGATAAATCCCAAATATATTAGAGCAAAGCATGTAAGAGCTTTTTGTTATGAGCTGTGAAACTTTTCTCATAAGTATCAGAACATGAAAGGAAATCAATTTTTATGAAGCAAAAACTAGAAACACTCACGATTTTTATGAAAACATACTCACTGATACATATGAAACAGAACATAACACATTATATGGCATATAAGCGTAACACACTCGAGAGGGTTCTAAGACTCACAAACTGATCTTAGTTGTATCAAAGCATATAGGAACAAGTTTCTAAAGACTATTAGAAATTATACACAACTATATTTTGATCAAGTTATACAAAGCTTTTAGAGAACTTCTCATATGTGCATAAGAGAGAATGTGTTTTATAAGAGCTGTATTTTAAGCATGTCATGCACATCGAAACACATAAGATAGATACAAGTATCAGAGCAACAAAAGAAAGATATTGTGCTTTAAAAGATACTTCCAGAGCTAATCACAAATACCCATGTGAGCTAAAAATCCTAGCGTGCTAATGAATTAGCAAATCAGGGCACACGCATAAGAGATAAGAAGCATACACCTACCAGGATGATATATGATTAGCTAAGCATAAGAAAACATCGATATGTACAGAGCTTAACAGGAACAGATAAAATGAATTGTATAAAATAAGATAAAAGGTTTGTCAAAAACATAAAAAATTGTTTGAAACAACAAAAGAATATGCATGCTAAAAAAGAAATTCTCTGAGTTCCCCCTTAGCATAGGCTCCCTTTGAATTCCATAGCAGAAATCCATAGCACTTGAAGCATAGGCTCCTCCTAATTCCATAGCACTTGATTTTCTTCAAGTCTTTTCTTCTCCCCTTTAGTCATCAACAAAAAGGAGGTGTGCTGGAAATCAGAGACATCATCTTCAGCTTTGATGTCTAGCTCTTGTAGAATCTCTTAATTGGTCTAAAGAATTTGAAGTTGTAGTTTTTCATTTGCTGTGCTCTATGATTGTTGCCTCAACTTGATCCTCCTGGAGGCAATCTCTCTAGATGCTAGGATGATCTGATGGAGCTGAGAGCTTGCTAAAGACTCAATTGAAGATGGAGGCGATAAGTTGATAGGTGTGGAGCAACTTTCGAAGATGGCTCAGGAATGTTTAGGGTACAGTCTCCCAGACTTAGGCAATTCAGCCTGTATTTCAGGATGTGCAGGAGTAGGTGGAGAGGATGGCATGAGGTAGAGCGGTGGAGGGCAGAAGTAGGCTCAGGGATAGGAGTACCACCAGTTGAACCATCTGAATCAAGGCGGAAGGCAAGAGGAGCACTAGCATATGATGCTCTCTTTTTTTCTGAGTGATGCAAATGGAAGGAGGTTGAGGCACAATTAGGATTATAGCTGATTTCTGGTTCATGTTCTTCCTCAGCTGGTTCCTCAATGACGGGCTCCATTAATGGTCTCTAGGAGTCGTCTCTAGTCTGATCATCCCACTTAGCCTAGTTTTCTCACTTCTAAGCAGACTTTCTTCTTCTTCTTCTTCAGATGAGGATGCTCCTGCTAGTTCTTCTTCCTCTGCATCTTCTTCTTCAGATGAGGATTCAGAGTCGTAAACAATGACTCGGACCGGCCTCTTGATATTTTTCAATTTCTTTATTCAGCATGGAGATCCTGACTTATACATAGGCATCTGTTGCATTTGAGCCGAACATCTTTTCTGATGACCTTTGGCTTGACCGCCACCTGAGTTTCTTGTGGTATAGGTTCTTGGTTTCTTTTTGTCCTTCTTTCTTCAAAGCGATGAAGCAGAGTGGATTCCTCCTTTTCCTCCTCTGAGTTCTAGGCTCAATTTCTATAAGGACTAGCTTTCTTTTTCCTTTAGCTTTTTCTTGTTGAGACTCAACCTTCTGTGAGGCTTCTCTATCTTGATCACTTTTTGTCTGAGGAATCTACCTTGTTGATTTAGAAACTGGATGATGGACCTTTTTCTTGAAGTTCTAAAAGAAGAAGGTGTGAATATAGTTCCTTCCAAGAGCTTATATTTCTCAGTGAGAAGAGGAAAGTGCATATGTTAGAGAAGCCTAGTCAACAACATTCCATATGGAACACTGGTAGTTCTCCATTTTTCTTTTGTGGTTGCACTCATCATATAATCCATAATAAGCATTGAGGTTCACTCTTTTCTTTGCCATCAGGCAATAAAGGAGCATGGAGTCCATGCCAACAAGTGCATATGTGCTTCCTATACGGGATAAAATAGAGAATTGGACCATCGTAAATACCTTCCTAGCCCTAGCACTTAACATGGCAGTAGTGATTTCATTTGGCTTGTGAAGGATGGAATCAGTTAGATACCTAGACATATCTCCTTCATTTATTCCTAGAGAGTAAGCCCAGTCTGGTAAGGAACTGCATATGACTCTATCATTTGTGCTTTGATGATCTTAGAGAGTCTTGAAGCCATGATCTTGATGGCGCAATCTCTGATCATACTTTTGATAGACAAAGTTAAGAGTTTCTCCAGATGAGAGTAGAAAGCGGTAACTAATCATGGGAAGGCTAGTTTATCGATCTCTAGATATTCCTCCCATTTCTGAAAGGTAAAGACTTCATCAAGAATAGCTATTTCTTCATGAAGATCTTTCCTCAGTGACTTTCAGGAGCCATCTTCCTTGATGCGAAAAATCTTTCAGAGTAATCCTGCATGCCAGGATCATCATACATGTGAAAAGAAGCTTTCTTAGTAGCAGATTGATCCAGACTTTCCCCTTTAGCCATTGATGAAACAAAGGGTATGTGTACGAATAGGAAATAAAGGGATGAGGTAAAAGATAGAATCATGAGAAGATTTGTGAGAAGATTTGAGGTTTTGGTTACAAAGATGAGGGTTTGAGAGAAGGAGGTTATGGTTACAAGAAGAGAGATATGAGAAGATGAAACGGTTGAGCTAGCGTGTTTGATGTTAGCTCCAGAACCCTTCAGAAAGCTTCAAAGCAATATGTTTTGAGTGACAACAAAATCAATTTAAAGAAAATATTTTAAAGAACGACTAATGTCTACCTTGAGTTTCTTGAAATAGCATACAGGTATTTTGGATTGCATGACACGAACTTGAAATGAGAATGATTTCACTTTGCATGTGTAAACATGATTTATCTCATTCAAAGATATTGAACTTAATAGAAAGTGAACGTTATATTGTGCAAAGTACGTATACATGCCTTACAGATAAACTAAAATCAAAACAAGAGCAAGAAACCGAGGCACAAGACTTCAGAAAGTAACACTGGACATCAGAAAGTATACTCAAAATAAAGATATCAAGCAAACTCTGAGAACAATGTGTTACACAATCTTTAACCATCATGATCGTAAATCTTTCATCACCATAAAGTTTGGATTGAAGATCAAAAGATCGAAGATTCATCAAGGAACTAATACCATACGTTAGAAAGCTCACTTCACTATGGAGCGCTGAATGTTACTGGAAAAGGAGGGAAATTTGAATTTTTGAAATTCAAATTTATAGTCAAACCTAGTTTCAAATTGGCGAGTCATCTCTTTTGTCAACTTGGTCAACAACTTCAACTTCTAGAAGAAAAGAGTTTATAAACCACGTTCAGAAAGTAAGAGCAATTTCTAAAGTAGCATCAGAAACCTTAATCGTGCAACGACTTCTGCAAGCCTTGACAAACAGACAAGCTACTCTTCTAGATTGCTTTTTCAAGATACAAATGGATGATCAACACATGTCACTTGGAGATCTGATCAAAGGCAATAGTCACAAGGAAGACCATCTACAAATAGAGATGATGTGCTTTCAAAAAACAAGGATTGACGTTGCACAAAAAATGGAAACTCTGAAAAATCTCTCCTCATCCATTAAGGTTCATCAAATCACATAATCAGTTTCCTTACTTGTAAAAATCTTCTTTCTACATTCTTGAATAGATATATGTTCTTCCTAAGAAGAAATGATAAAAAGAAGTCATTCAAGTTTTCCCAGGTTATTCATGTATATTTTTAAGGAAACTTGAGTGTAGGTTAGTTTGAGTGGCAATCCAAACACAAACCTTTTGTATCCTTGATCCATTAGTGATCAATGTGAGATAGCTTGGAGAGGCTAATGTAAAATTGCAACGTGATAGTGGGTTGTCTACTGGTCACGGGTTCAGCTGGAGAGGCTCAGGGAAACTACTCGATTCAGCTGGAGATGCTAGTGAATAATTACTTTCAATGTGACGGTAGGAGTTATCCACTAGTCACGGGTTCAGCTTGGAGAGGCTAGAGAAAGACTACTCGGTTTAGCTTGAAGAGACTGAATAACTACTTTCAACGTGACAGGATAGGTTGTCTATTGGTCACAGGCTCAACTTGGAGAGGTTGGAGAAAGACTACACGGTTCAGCTTAGAGAGGGTGGTGAATAACTACTTTCAACATGACAATAGGGGTTGTCTACTTGTCACGGAGTTAGCTTGGAGAGGCTAGTGTAAGACTACTCAACTTTTAGGTTGGAGAAGTTGATGAATAACTACTTCAGGTTGTGATAGTCGGAGTTGTTCCTGGCCACAGAGAGCTTAGGAAGGATAATGTAAAGACTATCCATATTCTTTCTCTGTTTGAGAAAGATATTTAGTGGAACCTCAATGTGTATTGAGTACTAGATGTAGGCAGTTTGGTCAAACCAGTATAAAATCTTTTATGTCATGTCTTCTTCCTTTTGATCTATTTTACTTTATTTATTATGGTGTTTATCTGCACATATATTTGTTTAGCATTACTGCTATATAATGAAGGCTTCAGAAATCTACTTTCTGAAACAACTAATCCTATTTTGTTGCACTTCAAGCTTAATGCTTGATAGTTTTTTAGTTAAATGTTTCAGATGTAAAAAGATGAAAAGCAACCCCCCTTCTCGTGCACTTTTATACCTATATTTGAGGTTGAAGATAAAGGTAAAAAGGTGATGTGTTAGGAGTGGGAGTTATTTAAATGATGTGACATGACTGACTGAAGGTAACACGATGTGGTAGAGAGAAAACCCAAAAGAGTGGGAATTATCCCACCTTTTTCATCCTTTTTAGAAAGATTGGTTTCGAATGCTTGGGATCACTTTCTGAAGGTTTTACTTTTTGAGTTTCGCCTTTCACTTTTTGACCTATCATAATCTTACCATATTTTCATCATACAATCATCTTCAAAAATTGAACTTCATGTGATGATGATCTCCTATCTTTTGATCCCTTTTTCGTAACTTTCTGATAGCCATATTTCATATGTGATCTTGCAACCTAACTTCCTGATCTTCCAACTGATTGATTTTCTTGGAAATTGATATCTTCTGACCTTGTAAAGTGATGACTTTGCTAGGTTTTTAGTTTGGAGCTTATGAAGGGAGGATGCCTAGAGATGTTCATGCATGAATGCTTATCCAGATTTTACAAAAACTTTTAGGTTTAAAAGCTTTTTCAAAATGCAAGAGAGATCTTCAATTAATGGTTTTGTGAATATATTTGACATTTTGTCTCAGTATTCACAAACATTGTCTTAACATCCCTTTTGAACATGATCGCGGATAAGATGATGTTTAATATCAAAGAGGTTGGATCTGAAAGCTGAAAAAGATTCTTAACAAGATAGATAGCACTAATATTATTACATTAGATAGGGATTTCAGAATACCTCAAGAGAGATAATCTTCCAGCTAATTCCTTATCTCCAGCATTTAGGTGCAGCAAATTCAGCGCTACATACTGAGCCACAAGCAATAGAGAAAGCAATTTTATGCTACTTTTCTTGAATCCATTCTTTAGCAACAAGGTACTCAGTCTATCATACCAAGCTTGAGAAGCTTGTTTCATACCATAGAGAGTTTTTGTTAGCATGAAAACATGGTTGGGAAGGTTTTCATTCTCAAAACTAGGAGGTAGCTTCTTCATAAACTTCTTGAGAAGGAAATCCATTTGGTAGAGAATGAATTCCTTGAAGGCAGCAAAAGCAAGTAGCATTCTAATGGCTTCAAGCCTAGCTACTGGCACAAAAGTTTTATCATAATCAATTCCCTCTGTTGATTATAACCTTGTGCAACAAATCTTGCTTTGTTCTTCATGATTTGCTAACACGATTGAATATTTTCTTGAATGTCTCCTTTGTATTGATGATGATTTTTCAACTGGTAATCCAAAATTTGCCTTTTTCAAACTTGGTCAGCTTCTTTAGCAAAACATCTACCTAACTTTGATTTCCTTAAAGCTTCTTTAATACATTCGGGTTCAAGGTGGAAATAAAAGCACAATTTGTCATATTTCTAAGGGGTGACTTGGTTCTCACACCCTTGGAAATGTCTCCTTGAAAAATGACTTGAGAAACTATCTTTAAAATAGACACTCCCTCGTAGTTTCTGTAACATCCTAGTTTTCTTTAGAAATTGATGGAGGAATAGTTAATAAGAATATTAGGATTTTGACAGGCGTAGTTGTGATGGGAACGACCAATGATCGAGCATAAAAAAAAAGAAAAAGAATAGTGTTTTGCGGGCAGGATGGGGACAGCCAAAATTTGAAATTTGGGACCTGGAAGTGCCCAAAGTTAGGAAAATATGAGGATAATGTTAGAATGTGTGGGAATGACAATTTTATGCCTAGAATTAATTTCGGGCAATATCGGTTTTATCGGGTAAGATGTTTACCCATTTGGTGAGATTTTGGTGTGTGATTTTTAACACCGAAAGATATTTCCATCGCCACAAATGGATGATATCTATCTGATTAGGACATGTGGAAGGCCAAGATTTAATCTTGGAATCCAAGATTAAATCTTAGCCATCCATTTTGCTTTATGACATAAATAATTACTACTTTACATAATATCTTCAAGGCATTTAATATAAGGAAACAAGTCATCATCTTCTCCTCCAAGCCAAGAAGAAATTTGGCCAGCAAGAGAAAGAGAAGAGACCAGCCACCATTGTTGTCCTCAAGAGCTTGTTCTTGAGTTTCAACCCCAAAAACACTAGCCTAGAGTTGTTAAAACCTCAAAGTTCTTTCATTAAACTTGCTCCACCTAATTCTCTACCAATCTAATCGAACAAAATTTCTATTCCTCATCAAACCTTGTCTTGTACCTCACACCTCACTGATATCAGAGGGGTTTGAAGTTGGTTTGGGAGCTTAGAGGAGAAGGAATCAAGCTTGGATAATCTTGAAGCCAAGGAGCTACTAGGTTACTCAAAGTAGGGTTTTTGTTGCCTTCTTTTGTCAATTTTTCTGATATGTTTTTGGGTTGAGCTAGGCCCAAAATTTTTGATTGTATTGGTTGATATTATGTTGATATTGATGTCTTAATTTTGGTGGTGGGTTTGGATGGTGTTAAAAAATGTTTTTATCAAAGGAAATTGGGACTAGGCTGCTGGATTCCTAGTTGTCCTAAGCAGTAATTATGCACGAATTTTCTGGTATAGTTGTGGATAATTTCATGAGCTATAAAAATTATATATTGTATTTAACATCTTAAACTAATTACATGAATTTTATTGGGTGTTGATTTTAAAGTTTACTGCCTCAAAAAAATCAAGAACGGAAATGTGACTGATGCTATCTTGGTTGTTGAAACTGAAGCAATAAACTTGTCCGAATTTATTATCACAGCAATTGATTGAATTAGCTTATGAAATTTTTACATGAAGTTAATGAAATATTTAAGTATCACTATAAATTTTATTATGCCTTGATTTCATCAATTACTAGGGTTAAAATTTTGGGAACTTGGGTCTGGACTGTGAATTGGCGCCATGTCCACTAAATTTGTACATTTTACTGAAGTAGCTATAGAGCTCTGTTTGTCCTAAACTTTTTACAGGTTATTCTAGACACATTGAAGTGTCGTGTAGAATTTTGTGGCTCTTGAAATGGCCATTTGATATGGCAATTAAAGGTTGTACCTAGAATAGTAATTCTGCCAAGGTGCTGGAATGTGAGGATGATTGAAAATTTATGATAGTATGATACCTATTCCAAGTCTATGGCAAATGAACCCATATTGATTATTTCAATTAATTATTCATGAGACATAAAGGAGCCTCTAATATAATTGAATACCTATTTGTAATGTAAGCATACTTTTGAGAAAAGAAAAAGAAGTACATAATGCAGTTATGTGAGAAGTACAGAAATAGTATGTATAAATTCTGCTGTTGCATGTTTGAACATATGGGGAAAAAAGAAACAAGGCTTAAATGGGATAGATAGGGAAGGCAAAAGTAAGGACTTCCCTAGAAAATTTATAAGTCGGTAGATGTATGGCTAGGATAGAACTGTGTGTGATTCGGAAATGGAAAAAAATGAAATCCGATGATCATGAATAGGAATGAGCTCATGTCCTGCAGTTTATTATCCTCTATGAAATTATTAATTGTAGATGCAGCTCTATGTGGAATTAGGCCTTCCCTATGTTGACAAATTGAGGAAAATAAGTGGAATTGAACCTATAGTTGCAAATAATAGTACATGATTGATTATAGTGGTGCCATTCTAAGTTCCCATAATCCATATATTTTAGCGTTGATGCCTATGATCTTTATATGAATGATTTATATGCATAAATTCCTTATCTTTATTTTGTATGGTGTCTGGGAATTACCCACTAGAATTTTATAGTATTCTCACCCCTAGCTGTATGTATTGTATTACTCAGATTCACAGATGTCATCATGATATTCTTCCTTGACTCGCCATAATGGGTGTGGTAGTAAGACCTGACACTTGACTCCTTGTATGTTGTAGGTTACTCTCAGTTTCGCATATATATGTTTTAACCGTTGCTTTAGTACGTCGATTTTTAGCAGATTTTGACCTCGCTTTCCCCTATGACAGAGTGCTTTCCATATGGCACACCCTGACGTATTTGAGGTTCCACTTGCTCCACCAGCAGATGCACTCGTTTCTTCATCCTCCTCTTTAGACTCGGACCCCTGAGGGCCCAGATGCCCCGTGGAGGTGAGGTCATCGCGCCAATGGCCAATGGCTTCCTAGGAGGAAGCGAGATCTTTGGAGACTATTGGCATGTACATAGTAGTAGTATAGTGATAGGGCTTTACCAGCTTAGAATGATGTACTATTAGTTTTCTTTTTCTCCATTGTATCCATATGATATTTTGTCGGGTTGAATATTTGAGCAGGTTAGGTATCAGGTAGGGGGACTAGCCTCATTCGTATAGAGCTCTTGACTAGTTAGGGGTTGTTTCGTTGGCTTTTCTTTTATGATGTATATATTGCAACTGAGACATGATGTTAATATATGTGAATATGGTTGTGGAAATATATGTGTCAAAATTTCCTTATTCCTGTATATTTCGACTAGGATAGATCAGAAACTTTAGTAATACTTTGCTAATTACTATGTCAATACTTGAGTAAAATGTAGTAATTAGGGGTGTTATAGTTTCCGTATCGTTAAGATTCTTTAGCTTCTCTTTCATCTTCAGATTAATCATCTTCATGTTCAAAAAAGTTACTTTTTGATTACTTTGGAGTTTTGAGCATACTTTCTAAAAAGTTGATGTTCTGCGCCCACTTTTTGAAGATTTTGCTTTCATCTGCTTTCTTTCTAGAACCTCCTTGAGACACATTTTCTCAAAACTTTCCTCCAGTTCTTATGACAACATTAGCAAAGACTTCTTTAATCTCATTCATCATCTAGTTTGAGTCATTTAAGGATCTTAGGCTTCTTGCTTCTGATCCACTTCCTGGTTTAGGATAAGTATCTAGTGTTTGCTCCCTGGCACTCCAACTAGTTGACCCTTTCGCATGCAATAAGAACAATTTTTTATTTTGGTACCTAGACTTTCTTGGATCATTTTTGGTTAGTTTTCAATGGAGAGGTTTGCCATCTATTCTAAATGATTCCTTTCTCAAGAATCATTTGTCAGGTGAGTGTTCCTTCCCGCGGCAAAAAAAAAAAAAATCTTGGATGAGGTTGCATTGCTTCTTGTCTTAGACATCCTTTTCATATCTCAACTTTGATTTATGAGAATATAGATTCTTATCTCCCATCATAAGTTCAAGAATTTTGAACTATTTCCTATTTGTTCTCGATCAGATTTCAGAAGCAATGAAGTATTTTCAAAAATCAGAAATAAACTTTCTGACATCTTTTTCATATCTTTTGAAGACTTCAGTTTCTAAGTTATAGAACTTGAAACAAAACACCTTGTAATCTTTCTTTCTTAAGCTTAAGCTTATCAGCTTCAGGCTTGTTCTTCTCAAGTTTCAAGGCAATCTTATGAGTTCTCTTTCCTGGTTGTGATGTACAGAGGAAGACATTTGAGAATTTTCAGCAACTCATCCGTATCTTTTAAAATGAATCTTAATGTCATGAATGCATCATATTATGTCATGAATGTATGTCAACGCCATATGCCAATTATCATATGAATATCACAATCAATGTACATGACATAATGAACATAAACCTTTCTAACATGATTTCTTCTCATTATTCCTTTAGGTGACTTAAATTTCTTATTCTCTTTTCGTTGGGGACCGCCCTATATCTTCTCCCCTCTTGAGAGTTCTAGGTTATGAGCCCATACTTAACTAGTCATCACTAGTTTATACTTATCCCCAGGATAAGCTAAATTCCTGAATCCTAGAGTATGGGTTAGGAGGCATAGAAACACTTTTCATAACCATTAATTCCTAGAGTCTAAAGGGTTCTTTTTGGATCACCTCTCATAACCTTTAATTCGGGAAGTCTAAAGGATCATTTCCATGTGTCTTATGTCACCTTTATTATAGCATGTTCATTAAAGTGCAAACTTGAGCATTATATCATTATAACTTATGAATTCGCATTTCATGCTCATAGCACACACCAACTATGCATCTTAAAATCTCAATCAAAATTGCAACTCATCATAACATGATTAGCATAGGCATGCTATTATCAAGATATTCTTGAAAGGTAAACATGTTCCTAGTCGTATGCCGAAATCAAGGACCAGGCTTAGCTAATGCACATGCTATGCTTTATCAAGATGTTCATAATGCAACAAAGGTCATCACAAACACAATTCTTATTTTCAACCTCAAGTTATCGGTAATTACCCGTTAGCCCCTAAACGGGTTAAAACTACAAATCGGTTTAATCTAACACTTGTAATTATTCTTTTATACACCAAAGAGATCAATAGTGGCTATTACAATAATTTTCACTAACTTTTAACCTTATGAATAGTATCAAACATCATTGAACAATATTAGAAAATTTAATCTTAAACATTTTAGAAATTGCGTTTTTGACCCTTTCTAATTACCGATTTTTCCTAATATGCTAAAAATGATTATTACACTAATTGTTAGCAATTTTTACAAAATTAGACAATCCCAAACAACATCATCCATAATCAAATAATTCAAATAAGTAGCCAAAATTCACATGTCCAGAAACTTTCAAAAATTGCACATTTGCACATTTCTAGTTACTAGTCTTGCCTAATGTGTCAAGAATGATTTTTACAACAACTAATAGTAATTTTTACCTCTCTAAGCCATACCAATCAACATGTTACATGATTTATAGAAACAAATTAGAAATCTTTATCTTAATTTCTAAGAGCTTGGAAAATTACATTGTAAATCTTTTCTAATTACTAGTTTTTCTTAAAATTATATCAAGGCATTGAAAACACATGAAACCTTAACATAAAGTAAAACTCAACTCTAGGCCTATTATCATCATAAGGCCGAAATTATATGTTAGAAGTATGTCCATGGCTAAAATTTTCATTGAAGATAAAATGAGCAAGTCTTGAGCTTTAGAGATTTAGGTGATAACTAGAATCATAAACATGCCATGCAATCTCATTTTTAATCTTGTTCATTATAAGGTGATAACTTTGGAACATAAATATGATGTGCAAGGCTTGAAATATAAACATAATGTGCAAGTCCATTTCCTTATCTTTAAGATTTAAAGTGATGATTTGAAATTTAAATATAATATGCAAGTCCACATTATTTTCTTCAAGAATTAAGATGATTGCTTGAAATATAAATATGATTATGCAAGGCTGAAAATTTAAACATGATATGCAAATCCTTATTATTATCTTCAAGAATTAAGGTAATTACTCGAAATGTAAATATGATTATGCAATGCTGGAAATTTAAACATGATATGCAAATCCTTATTGTTTTCTTCAAGAATTAAGGTGATTACTTGAAATATAAACATGATTATGTGAGACTTGAAATTTAAACATGATGTGCAAGACTTGAAACATAAACATGGATGCAAGTTCTTTTTTATATCATGTTAAGCTCAAAACTCAAGACTTTTCAAAGAATGAACTCTTTAACTCCAATTAATCTTAACAATGAGGAAGTGAGCTTTAGAGTTCTTATTACCATGGTTCGAAGAACCTTATTTCTTGAACTCATTATCAAGCTAAAAAAGAATCAACTTAAAGGAAACTAACAATTTTTCCATTAATCTTTTGACAACAAAAACTAAACCTTGAGCTTTAGAGGCCTATTTTATGATGGATTCACAACCACCACCATGATTCCTCATCATCAAGCCATGGTCATTATCAAGCCATAGAATTCAAAATTTTAAAGGAAAGAACACAAGGAAGAACATGAAATAAAATCCTTACCAAGTTGTTTCTTGTTTATAAAAGGTAAAGCGTGAGCTTTTATGAAGTAACAAGAAGAAAAATCTGCTCCTAAATGGGATAATGAATTCAGAAAAAGCAAGTTAGAATGGAGGAAGAATTTTTCTTGTGTTTTTGTGTTTGGAAATGGAAAGTTTATGTGCTTAGGAGTTGATCTATGGTGGAAATGTGTTTGTTTGAGGTTGCTAGCTTGGATGAATGTCAAGAATGGAGCTTCTTGGTTATGGAGGAGGAAAAAGAAGGAGGCTTAGTGTTTCTTAGGAGAATGCAGAATTTTTGAGCAATCTTTGAGCAAAACAACTTCAAGAAAGCAAATGGTAATGAAATGATGTTTGTAAGTGCATTATTTATAAAAAAAAATGAATCATGAGGTTGATGGTGGGCATGGGAGGCCGCGGCCTTTGGGACAATTTGTGATTTCTTGATAGATTATAGGATAGGATAGCATAGGATAGTATATTTAATTAGATAGTAAATCATGAATTGGTAACTTAGGGTAAATGGTAAAAATCAAATGTTTAAGATTTACCAAGACAAGTTAAAAGAGTAATCTTATACTAGTAATGGAATTAATCTCAATTGAGTTGAAAATTAATTAGTAACATAAGTCCTAATCTTAAGACAAAGCAAAAAAGTGCACTAGTTTTACCTTAATCTTAACATTTTTTATTTTATGATTGAGAAAGAAAATTAAATTTCCCTAAACAATTCTTAGGCTCTAATTACCTTAGGTAATTATTTTTTAACCTCAAGTAATTATTTTTAACTCAAGGTTAATGAATGAAATCAATTCAAAAGAATTAGAGCCTAACATTGTCTTAATTATTTAAGTGAACTCATTAAGCATTAACTAGGATAAAAAGGTAATTTCACATAAAAATCTCTTGATTTACCTGAACTTTCAGATATTACTTAGCACAAACATTTTAGGCTTCCCGGGTGATAAGGGTTCAAACATTGCTCAAGCTCATGTTAAATTACACAGGGGTAAATTGGTAATTTTACATATGGTAAAAATTGGGTGTTGAGATTTTTACCTCAACATCAACATATCACAAATAATGCTCTTCAAACATAAATGTAACCCTTAGGATAGAATTGGCTATCTCATTTCCAGGATAAAATTACCCCAGGGCATTTTGGTCATTTTGAACACGAAAAATTGGGATTTGCGATTTTCGCACAAATTGCAATCCAAGCCTCATATAATGTTATCCTAATGTTAAATTTTCTAATTAAGGTTTGTTCAACCTCAAATCTCGTGCGAAAATTACCTAAGGGCATTTTGGTAATTTTGCACAATAGCAAAAATAAGGCGTTCAGGTTACAATCATTGTTAAGGAAGAGTGCAAATTGTAATCCCAAACGGAGCCAAAACAAGGATTGGAAGCTCTCAAAATCTATAGAGAGAGTAGAGAGAAATTGCTTGATGGTAAAAATAATACAATAAGCCAAAAGGTCCTTACAATTGTTGACCTATTCTCATTTATAATGTAGCAAAAAGTAGACAAAGTTTGGGTCCAGCCTCAAAAAATCACATTGTTCTAATGCCTGCACGCATATGACACCCTGGGCCGTCAACCACAGGGGCACTCAATTAAGAAAATCTGGCACTCGCACTGTCTTTGTTCACCGCTAGGGTGGTCATAGGCCGCTGCGGTCAACCAAAAAATTTGAAGCCTATTGTGAGGGCCCAAACATTTGAATTAGTTCTTCAGCCCAGAAATAGAAGTTGTAGTGCTTTGAATAAGCTTTCCAACAATGCAAGAATCACCTCAATGGACATCTATAGCTCCAGATATTGGCAAAATACTAACTAAGGGTCAAATTAGAGGAGCAAAATATCAACAACCTTTATTCTTTCAACTCAATTTCACCAAGAGGCAATTAGAACTGGTGTAATATCCTAGTTTTAAATAAAAAGGTTAGAAAATTTTTTGAGCTAAGAAGGGTGCTAGTTACCCTTATCTGCATTTGGCTTCTGAATTTCACTAAGTTTGGACCCTACACTCCCTTGGAGGACTATATGATAGAACTATTTTTTTGGGATCAAAAGTCTCGGTAATTGTTCCCTAGAGAAAAATAAGTTAAAGTGTGATTTTTAATTAATTTTATGAAACCTTTAAACATTTTGTTTTTAGCCTACAAATTTGTAAAATTGTAAGAATTTTGAATTTGAACTAAAACCCAAAATTTGGATTTTGATTTGTTGGGATTTTAATTTTTCTAATATTTTATTAAAATCCAAATGGAGGGTATTTCTTTATTTACATTTATGTTTATAATTTATTTTACTTTCCATTAACTTAAAGTTAAGAAATGTAAATAAGTAAAAGACCATTCTAGAGAGCACTGAGCGGTCAGGAAACAACAAGGTGGTGCAGTGGACGATTTTATGCTCTTTGGTGAGTATGCTGTCATTGAGTTAGTCAAAATCTTATAAAAACCCCCATTTTGGGTCCAGAACACTTTCACATCCTTCTCCTCTCAAACATGAGAAACCTCGCTGCCTAACCCATTTTCACCATCAAAACTCCACTTTCTTCCATTTCCTTTAATTCCAACGTTAATCTTTCACTTTTAAGACTTTAAAATCCGTTGTTCTCTTAGTTTTACTCTTTTCCTTCATGTTTTCCTTGTTTAGGGGTGGTTCTCTCTTTTCAAGGGAGAGGAGCCTTCTACCTTGTTAGAGATGGATTCTTGGGTATTTAGAGGTTTTAAAAGTTAATTTAGAGATCTGCTACTCCCATGTCAGATAATAGTGTCATTTCTACTCCTCAGAAGTTCTGTTAGTGTAGATTTTTCACTGATTACCCCTCTACGTGAATGGGTTCACATATGTGATCTTTATGTTCCGCATTAGAATTATTTTCATTAAAGAGATGATTTATTGCTTGATTTTAGAGATTTCTGCAAAGAAGTTTGAGATTACTATTGGTTAATATGTTTTAGAATTCCTAATTTTAGAGCATAAAACTTGGTTTTGATAAAACTCATAGGACCATATTTGTTATAATGGTTTTTATAGAATTGATGATATATGTAATTGTTAGAGACTTTTATGATTGTTTCAATGGATTTTGGAACTGGTTTATTTATATTATATAGTTTTATAACCAAATTTAGAAAAGAGAGTAGAATTTTAATTGCAAACTTTTCTAGTTGAAGCATGATATTGAGTTATCTAGTTTATGACAAGCTTGACAAATTGAAATATGTTTTAGTCTGAAATGTGATTTAGATAATCAAGAGGTTTTTTGAGCACCAATATTCGTATGACTCAAAACATTTGGCGGATACATATTCTGTGGACTTGAAATCACCATATATGATTTCATAGTCAAGTTATGCTAAGGTCAAACTGTTAGAGTTATAGGGATTCAAAGCTCTTAGCAGGTTTAAAGGTTTAGGAGTATCAGCCCATGATGGGCAATCTATTTAGAGAATAAAATTAATCCATGGGGGACATGGTTCACGAGGAACCATTAAAATCTCAGTTAGGGCTCTTGTTCACAAGGAACTGGACACCCACTTTTCAGTTATTACATATTGTTATGACATTTCAGACTTGGACATTACGTTTCTAGGAGCTACTACATTATGAGCTTATATGATTTCATGTATGAAAGTAAATTGAGAAGACTATTTTTGAGTTATGAAATGAGGATTTGCATACGTGTGTCTATATATATATATATATACGAAATATTTAAAGCTTTATACTATTATTGTTATTATGATTTTATGCATTGTTCATTGATGTCCCATGAAGAGGGTTTTAGATAAGAATTCACTCATGAGTTTTGTGTATAAAAACTCACCCCTCTCCTTTCTCCTATTTCAGATAGAACAACTGCTAGATTCCTCTCAGTTATCATCCTCTCAGGTACTAGAGTTTCAGTGGTGAGCTTCACGTGGGTTAAGTGTTTATAGTTTGTTTAGAGTGCTCTATTATCATACAGGTAGGATCCTGGACCATGCTACATAACTTATGTCTTGCATGTATATGTTATGCTAGATTGTATTATAATATTTTACTACTTATAGAGGTTTGTGTATGAATTCAGACTTTAGAAAACATAATATGAGACCATTAGAAAATCATAACTATATGTCTTAAAATCAGGTGATTTGTACATAGAAAAGACTTTATGCTTTAAACAATTTTGTGATTTATTGCATAGAGAGGAATTCAAATCACAAGACTTACGTGGGAATGAAACTTCTCACGTGCTGGTCACATTTCCAAATTCAGGTTGTGACAACTGGGCTTTGAGCTAAACATGAAAGTTATAAAGGACTTCTTGAGCTTTGCAAAACATATTTATTTGCCTTAATTCGATCCTTGTAGAGAGATACAAATTTTCCATTATAATACTTCCTGTAAATGAGCTCCAAAACTCTTCTATTTAGCTCTCCAAATTCTCCCAAATTGAACACTGGTACAAACTTCATGCACCTCTATAGTCTTCATACACCAACATGGGAAGTCCCTACAAGCAAATAATACTCACCAAAGAGGATTAAAAGTAAAGGAAGCTTCAAAATATATTTATTTTTCAAAATAGTGTAAAGAACCATGATTTTATTCAATGATACCCAATGAGAACTAAATGTGAATCTACCAATTACCCATCAATTAAGTACAATTAAGATATAAAATGTCCAGAGTTAGGATGGAGAATGGATGCATAAATGCAACCCTTCAAACTCCCCCACACTTAAATAATTGCATGTCCTCATGCAAGAAACTCAATGGATGCAACAAAGAGACCGGACTCCTAACTCTACTAACTCTAAAAATCCATGATGCATGAAAAATAATAATACACCAATCAAATGGATCTAGAGGTACAAGTAATAAGCTTTCACACTAACAATCAAAGAGGACCTCAACAAGCAAGGTATGAATGAGAATATAGCACACAAGGTGGAATCATATACATGATGAATGAATCAAGTACAAAAATCCTCCCAAAGCTAGTATTTGCCACTCCTTCACTCAAGTGTTTTAGGATAAGATGTACACTCAAATCATCTCAAATGAAAATGCATTACCATAGGCTTGTCAAGGGTCTCATTCTCCATTTGTCACACACACATGCATACTGAATCAAGAAGACTTGTTTTTGGTTGTGATAGGGCTTAAGTGAAGGTGGGAGAATATAAAGGCTAGTGGAGCAAAACCTTTAGTCAAAGGAGAGCAAATGAATACACAAAGAGCAAAAGAGCCTAAGGTTATACTTTGTCCAACTTAACCATTCACAAGCCCTTAATTTGCAATGTGACACACCTTTATCCAAACTTTTGCAATTTTTTCTTTTTTCTTTTTACTTTTTTTTTTATCTTTTTATTTTTGGTGTACCACTTGCTAAAATTTTTTTTTGGCCACTCACAAATACACATTGTCTTTCCCTCACACTAAAATTGGGGCATGTCCTCATGCTCTCCCCCATACTTTTACTCAAACACACATATAAAAATTGCACAAATGCTCTCCTAAGCCTAAAAGGTTGGCAATTTCCATGGTTTTTCACTTTTGACTAAGAATGTGCTAAAACAAAAGAAGGGACAATAATGCTCAAGGGGGGGCTAAACAATGGTAATATGCAAAAGTTGGCTATATAGTCAAGTGGCTAAAAACAAGAAAATTGCCTCAATCACCTTCAAGTGTGCACATGGGAACACATTTTCAAACAAGACCCTAGGCAAATTCTAGATTGCAAATCCAAAGAGGAAACACACATGAATAAATAAGGATGACACATGATAGTCCAAACCAATCAAAGAGGCTCAAAAACTCATAGGTAAATCGCATGTACTCAATCCAAACAACACAGTGAATCACCAAGCATGCAACACATTATAAAGTCAATGCCAAGCAAGTCAATATAGTGCACGTGGTGTCGGCCTATGCTTGTAAACTCTAAGATATCAAAGGAATGGTGTAAAACACAAATAAAATGAAACATGATTCAAGACTCAAAATGAAAAATAAAAATAAATAAAATCAAAAAATATAAAAAGAAAAAAGTAAAGAAGAGCTCACTCATGGTGGGTTGTCTCCTACCAGCACTTTACTTTAACATCTCTAAATTGGACGATAGGGCCCTCATGGAAGGCATGCAACTTTAACCCATAAAACTCCCATCTTAGCCCCTAAATCCCTGGGAGCTTCATAGAGGTGTTTTAGTCGATGCCCACGACTTTACAATGAATCTTAGACCTTGGGTCCTCTAACTCAACTGCACCACAAGAGTGTACACAGGTGACCAAGAATGGTCCTCTCCATATGGACTTTAACCTTCTAGTCACCAGTTTACCTAGGGCTCATGCAGCAAAATCTTTTGCCCCTCATGAGGGTCCTTTCCTAAGATAGGCTGGTCATAGGGCACTTCTGAACTGACGACGCTGCCCAGATATGGTACCTGTATTTGTAAGTTTGGAGAACTCTACAACAATAGATTCATCATATCCCATGGGAGAAGAAAAAATAGGAAAATGAGCTTGCACATCCTTACCAAGTAAACTATCACATGCATCTTCCATTAGGGAGCCAATGACATCAATGGAAAACACAGAGTGTTCCTTAAGGGGAATTTCATAGCATCAGATAAACAAAATTAAGTTTTCAAGTCCCCATACTCCATGGATAATGTACAGCATAAACATCAATCTTGGTTCTACCAGTTTTCAAAGGGTCGACCCAAGATTAATGTATATTAGTTGGCATCAGTGTTATTCTTCATCTTAAGCACATAAAAATCAACAAGGAATATTAAATCATTTACCTTTATGAGGACATCTTCCAATACCCCTTCTGGCTTTGTGATGCTGT
The DNA here is from genome assembly GCA_030441495.1 of Dalbergia oliveri. Classification (NCBI taxonomy): domain Eukaryota; kingdom Viridiplantae; phylum Streptophyta; class Magnoliopsida; order Fabales; family Fabaceae; genus Dalbergia; species Dalbergia oliveri. The sequence goes on along the minus strand of JAMLFY010000013.1, from coordinate 5,708,343 downwards.
GGTTGGCAAGCTGGATTGTCCACCCAAGTGGTCTTGAGCTCCCTAAAGTGTAAGGATCTATAACTGATTTTGGCATAACATTAATATCAGCTCCAAGATCAGCCATGGCTTGCTTGATTTGCAGGTTCCCAAAGGTGCAAGGAACATTGAATGTGCCTAGATCCTTACACTTGGGTGGCAAGTTGCCTTGCTTGATGATGGAGGAAACATTCACCCCCATAGTCACTTTCTCCTTCTCACGTCTGTAGTCTCCTCCTATTGGTGCATAGATCCTTCAAAAATTTAGCATACTTTGGAGTCTGTTTAATTACATCCAACAAAGGTATATTTAATTCCACCTTCCTGAAGGCCTCCAAGAGCTCTTTTCTAACTCTATTTCAGCTGGCTTCTTGGGTCTTTGCATTCTTTGGGGAAAGGCGTGGAATGGGCCTCTCCATTGGCTCAAATAACTTCTACTGAGGTGTAGGTTAAGCTTACACTATAAGTTTATGTATCTCACCCTATTCATTAACACTTTGCTCAGGTGGACTAACAATCTCAAGCAATCCTGTGCCAAACCTCAAAGTAATGGCACTAACATTCCCCTTGGGTTGGGAATGGTTTGGGAAGTATCTAGAAGGACCAAGCTGGATATGTGACTTCTGAGCATCCACCAATTGGTTGATTTGTGTTTGCATCTCAAACATCATATTTTGTTGGTTCATCAACAATTTAATCATATCCTGAAAGGAAGTATTAGAGGTGGTAGGAGGCACAAGACAATGCTAGAGGTTGTTGAGGGGTTGTGGATTAGATGGTTGCCAGTAAACAAGTGGGTTGCTCTGCTATCTATGGGGTGGAACATACTTTTGTTATTGCTAGAAGAATTGTTCCACCACATATTGGGATGATCTCTCCAACTAGGGTTATATGTGCTACTATAAGGATCATAGCTCCTGGTTGTTAATTCTAAGGCTTACTAGGGAATACATTGCCAGCAGCAACTAAAGTGGGGTCCTTCTATAGCTATGAGCATACATCAGTAGTATGGGTATTAAAGAGCAAATACCATAAGCTCAGGTAAAAGAGCTTGTCTGACTGATTCAAGGTAATCTGTTTCAAAAACTCAGTCATCTTATCTAGTTTCTTCTCCACCCTGCTATTATCCATTGGAGATATTTCACTCACATCGCAAGTGTTCACACTAGCTCTTGAACCAAAATGCTAGAATTCCTTGCCATGTTCTCTATCAAGGTAAGGGTCTTGTCAATCAATGCACCCCCACTCACAGCATCAATCATGCTCCTCTCCATAACTAGTAGTCCTTCATAAAATCCTGAATGAGGAGCTACTCTAAAGAATCCTGGGGACAGCTGCACACAATCTCTTGAACCACTCCCAGGACTCATAGAGAAATTCACCATGCAACCGTCAAATGCCACAAATATCTTTCCTTATTGCAGCTCTCTGAGGTTAGGAAAAACTTCGCTAGGAAAATTCACTTCATCCTACCCACTTCAACTATTCCATGGGGAATATAGAAAAACCAATCCTTGGCAGTGCCTCCAAGGGAAAATGGGAAGGCCCTTAACTTGATTTGGTCTTCTGCGCGAAGGCTTCATTGTAGCACAAACTATGTGAAATTGCATAAGGTGTTTGTGTGGATCTTTCCAGCTAACCCATAGAACTTAGGCATGTGATGCAAAGGCCCAGACTTAAGCTAAAAGTCAACCTCAAGGTCGGGTAGGTGATCCCTAATGGCTGGTAAGTAAGGTGGAGGCAAGCTCCTTCAAAGTCCTATCATAGTTCGTCATGTTACTGAAACACTAGCAAAAAAATCAAAAGGTTCAGGAGAATAAAAAAAGGAAATAAGTTATGAACAAAATCAAAATTAAATTAAACTAATTTTTTTCTATAAATAAAAATGAAAAGGCAAAAAAAATAAAATAAAAAATAAAAAATAATTAAAAATAAATACGAAAATAAAAATAAAAATAAATAAAAAGAATCAACTAGCACCACTTCCCTACGCAACTCCAAAATTTGATACGAGCTATCGCGACTCACAAACAAATTAAAATTTATAAAGTGCCAAGTTGCACAAAAAATATAGTAAAGGACACAACTCAGGTCATCTCACAAGGAAGTGTTACTAGCCAATTAGAAATTGGGGGGTTTTGAAATTATTTGGAAGCAAAATGAAATTGAGAGAATATTATTGGAAAAATTACCTGCATAAGGATTCCTTCAGATTAAGAGTTGTTCAATCATGGTTCAAAAGATAAATTCATGGCGGTGATTACTTTTATTAGTTATGCTACCACACAACAATGATGCAATTCTACTTAATGGTCACATAATCACTCCCATTAAGGGTTTGACTAACACATGCACTAGTAATCCATAATTATGGTTCTATGAACCTACCAGTTTAATTATCAATTGCAACAACCTAATTCCCAAATAGAGTTAATTTAATCCCTTACCAATTGGATGTAATTTAATCAATTGACCAAATACCCTAATGGAATCCCAATCATGCATACGGATGAACACACAATTAGACAACCCTGAAAAATACAATTGTAATAATTCTCACAACCAATATTAGAGAGAAAAGACAAGGAGGAGAGAAAAACCAACCATAAATTGCAGTTAAAAATACGATCTCAAGAACAATCTTAATCTTCAGTTATTCTTGCACACGGTAAAAGGAACTCCTCCATAAGGGAGGATTATAATCATTGTTAAGGAAGAATGCAAATTGCAATCCCAACAGGAGCCAAAATAAGTATTAGAAGCTCCCAAAATCTAGAGAGAGAGCAAAGAGAGTAGAGAAAGAAAGTGCTTGATGGTAAAAATAATAACAATGAGCCAAAAGGTCCTTACAATTGTTGACCTATTCCTATTTATAATGTAGCAAAAAAAAAAAAAACACAAAGTTTAGGCCTAGCCTCATATTCTGACACGACCTACACGCGCATGACCCCCAGGCGGTCGTTAATCGCTGAAGCGGTCAATTAAGAAAATTTGGAACTCGCACAGTCTCTGTCCACCACTAGGGCGGTCATAGACGTTGGGCGGCCAACTGAATACTTCCAAGCCTATTTTGAGGGCCAAAACGTTCGAATTAGTTCTTCGGAAATATAAGTTGTAGCTCTTTGAATAAGCTTTCTAGCGCTACAAAAAATACCTCAATCGGACATCTTTAGCTCAAAATATTGGCAAAATACTAACTGAGGATCAAATTAGATAGCATCAGAACATCAACAACCTTTATTCTTTCAACTCAATTTTCACCAAGAAGCAGTTAGAACTGGGTTTTGAGCTAAACATGAAAGTTATAGAGGACTTCTTGAGCTTTCCAAAACATATTTATTTGCCTCAATTAGATCCTTATAGAGAGATACAAATTTTCCATTATAATACTTCTCTGAATGAGCTCCAAAACTCTTCTATTTAACTTCCCAAATTTTCCCAAATTAAACATTGGTACAAACTCCATGCACCTCTATGGTTTTCATACACTAAAATGGGAAGTCCTTGCAAGCAAATAATACTCACAAAAGAGGATTAAAAGTAAAGAAAACTCCAAAATATATTTATTTATCAAAATGGTGCAAAGAACCATGATTTTATTCAATGATACCCAATGAGGACTAAATATGAATCTACCAATTGCCTATCAATTAAGTACAATTAAGATGTAAAATATCCAGAGTTAGGATGGAGAATGGATGCATAAATACAACTCATCAGTGCCATTTACTGCATTTTTTGTGCAACTTAGCATTAAATAAATTGCTAATTTGAAGAGGTAGGCGACATCCTTTCAAATTTTGGCGCTTGGGGAGGCATTAAAACTTAGTTGTTTATTTTTTTTCTATTTTTATTTTATTCCAGTTTTTACTTTATTTTATTTTTATTTACTTATTTACGTTTTTATTTTCTACAATTTATTCTATTCTGCAAAAAAAAAGAAAGAAAGAAAAAAAATTATGTTCCTTTGTATGAGGCGTTCCTATGCTGAAAATTTGATACCTCTTGACTCTGAAATTGAGAAAACTTTGAGAAAAATTAGACAGGCAAAGTGTCAATAAGCAAAACCATCTAAGCATTATGATCCTTTTCTTAGTATTTCAGGTAATCCAGGTAATATGGCAGATCGAAATAGGACACTTAGGAAGCTTATTGTTCCTGATTTTACCCAGTACCCTTTGGCCATTACATACCCTAGGTTTGATAATGATTTTGAGCTCAAAGGGTATATGGTTCATGCTTTGCCCAAGTTCCATAGGCTATCTAGAAGACCCACATCAATACTTGAAGAAGCTACATATGGTGTGTTATGGTATGAGACCCAAATGGGGTAGAGGTGGATGATGTTAAGCTGAGAGCATTCCCTCTCTCTAGAGGGTGCTATAGAGAATTGATTCTTCAACCTATTGGATGGCATGGTGAATTATTGGATGGGATGAAGAAAGTTTTTCTAGAGCGATATTTCCCGCTTCTCGAGTTGCAAGCCATCTGGAATGACATTAGTGGGATCCGCCAATCTAATAAGACTCTACATGAGTGTTGGGAGCATTTAAGCTCTTATGTGCAGCTGTCCTAACCATCAATTCTAGACCAGCTCCTCCTCCAATATTTCTATGAAGGTCTTGTACCTCCTGTAGGTGTATGATTGATGCTCCAAGTGGAGGGGGTCTTAGACAAGACATGGAAGAGGCTTGTGCCTTGATTGAGAATATGGCTGTAAATTTTCAGCAATTTGATTCTAAGGTAGCCACAACTACTAGAGGCCTTCATGAAGTGAGCCAGCAGGGAATCCATGTTGACTCAGACTTTACAGCAACTTCTGGCCTTATGTAACAACTAATGGCTAGCTAGGAGGAACTCCAGTGGTTCCTAAAGTCTATGGAATATGTACTTCAATTGATCATCACACTGATATGTGCCCAGCATTGCACGATGACTCAACCACTAGGGTAGCAGCAACAAATCCCTTCCAGAGCTATCCTCAAAATTAGGCATGTTAGTTCCTATTTGGGAACACTTATAACTCTAATTGGAAGAACCACTTCAATTTGAAGCGGGTAATAATTCTCAACAATAGCGCCAACCTTTATAGCAAAAGTACCTAGCACCTTATCAGAGCAACCGGCCCTTCATGTACCTCCATCCTTAGATCCCATTATGACTGAGATGATGAAGATGATGATGGAGCAAATGCAGGAAATTAGAAAAGGAAAATGCCCAGAGAAAAGAGGTGACTCAAATGAAGCAAAACAGAGTCAGCAAGCCCCAACCTCCTAGTTACCTTCTTAGACCGTGCACAATCCAAGGGGAAATGTCTGTTCTATCACTCTAAGGTATGGGACGAAAATACAGAGGTAACAAGGCCTAGATGAAGAAAGATAAGAAAAAAAAATGTGCAAAAAGAGCTTTTGGTTGAGCGCGCAATGCTTAAAAATGTTGGAGCGCTAGTTGAGCATGATGATGTTTCTACTAGTGATTTGGAGACGGAAGAACCCTCAGGTGAGCGCCGTAGTGCTTAGGTGAGGAAGAACACAGAACTGAAAAGCCTTCTATTGAGCCCCGTAGTGCTCAAAAAGCGCTGTAGCACCCACAGAACCCATGCAATTGCAAAACTTCGCTCCCCACTACCTTTCCCTCAGAGGATCTATCCTAGAAAAGTTATTGCATCATATTTGGATCCAGACACATTGGAAACATTTGAAAGGTGCATGTGAATATACCTCTATTGGATGCAATCAAATAGATTCCAAAGTATGCAAAAAAATTTAAGGATCTTTTCACTAATAAGAGAAGACAAAAGGGCAATGGGGAACACAAGGTGACCATAGGGGTAAATGCTTCCTCCATCATCAAGCCAAGCAACCTGCCAACCAAGTATAAGGACTCGGGCACATTCTATGTTCCTTGCACCATTGGAAACTTGCACATCACAAGAGCCCTAGCTGACCTTGGAGCTAGCATTAATGTTATGCCTAAATTACTCTATCAGTCCTTGTACTTTGGAGAGCTAAAGCCTACTCAATTACAAATTCGGCTTGCCAACTGAGCTTACAAGACCAGAGGGAGTGTTGGAAGATGTTCTGGTATAGGTAAATAATTTAATATTCCTTGCTGATTTCTATGTGCTTGAGATGGAGAATGACACCAATGCCAGCTAGCATACATTGATCTTAGGTAGACTCTTTTTGAAAATTGCTAGAACTATTATTGATATTTATGTTGGCACATTATCCATAAAATGTGGGGACGTAAAGGTCCAATTTAACTTATCTGATACTATGAAACATCCCTATGAGGAACACTCAGTGTTTAGCATTGATGTCATTGACTCTTTAGTTGATGATGCTTGTGGAAATTTGCTTTCTAAGGATCCAGATCTCCCTTGTCCACTTTTTCTTCTTCCATGGGATATGATGAGCCTGTTGTGTTAGAATGTCCTAAGTTTTCAAATACAGGTACTCCTCCAGGCGGTCATCAGTTTTCAGGTGCTCCATGATCAACCCATGTTGGGTAAGAAGCCATGTGAGGGGCAGTGAATCTTGCTATATGAGCCTAGGAAAACTAATAGCTAGAAGGCCGAAGTCTAAATGGAAGGGACCATTCTTGGTCAACTGTGCACCCTGATAGTCCATTTGAGTTGGAAAATTCCAAGATGATTCGGTGTGACATTGAAGTGCACCAACTGATACACCTATATGAAATCCCTAAGGATATGGGGGCTCATATGGCTTATTTGTGGGTTGAAACTGCACACCCTCCATGAGGGTCCTTGAGGTCCAACTTAAGGACATTAAAGCAAAGTGCTGGGTAGGAGACAACCCATGAGATTTTTCTTTACTTTTCTCTTTTATTTTTTGCACTTTATTTATTTTAATTTTAGTTTTAAGTCTTGCATTATATTTATTTTGTTTGTGTTTTACACCATCCCTTTAGCACCTTAGAGGTCACATGCATAGGCTCACACGACATGCACTATATTGACATGCTTAGCATTGACTTTATTTTGTATTGCATGCTTGGTGAATTCATTGTGTTGTTTGGATTGAGTAAATGCACTTTTACCTGTGAGATTTTGAGCCTCTTTGATTGGACTTTCATGTGCCACGCTTATTTGTTCATATGTGTTTCTTTCATTGGATTTGCATTCTAGAACTTGGTTAAGGTATTGTTTGAAAATATTTTTTCATGTGTATGCTTGAATATGATTGAGTCATTTTTCTTGTTTTTAGCCACTTATCCATACAGCCAACTTTTGCATATTATCATTGTTTGGCCCCTTTGAGCCTTATTGTTCATTCTTTTGTTTTAGCACATCCTTAGCCACAAGTGAAAAACAATGAAAATTCCTAACCTTTTAGGCTTAGGAAAGCATTTGTGCAAATTCTTATATATGCTTAAGCATAAGTATGGGAGAGCGTGAAGACATGCCCCAAGTTAAGTGTAGGGGAGGAACAATATGTACACTAGATTCAACAAGTGGCACACCAAGAAAATAAATAAAAAGAAAATACAAGATTGATTGAAAATTTTTTTTGAAAAAAATAGTTTGGTTGAAGGTGTGTTACATTGCAAAAGAAAGGCCTGTAATTGTGTTAATTTGGACAAAGTACACCCTTTGGCACTTGTGCTTTTGGTGCATGCATTTGCTCTCCTTTGACTAGAAGTTTAGCTCGCTGGCCTATATAATTACCCACCTCACCTAAGCCCCATTACAACCAAAGGTAAGTCCTCTTAATTCGGTATGCATGTGTGTGTGACAAAATGGAGAATGAGGCCCGTGGCAAGCCTATGGTAATGCATTTTCATTTAAGGTGATTGAGTGTGCATCATAAACCAAACACCTGAGTTAATGAGTGGCAAACACTAACCTTGTTTGTACTTGGTCCACACATCATGCATGTGAATTTTATCTTGTGTGCTATGTTATTGTTCATGCCATGCTCGTTAAAATTCTCTTGATTGTTTGTGTGAAAGCTTATTGCTATGCCTCTAGGTTCATTGAATTAGTGCATTGTTATTTAATTTCATGCATCATGTATTTTTAGTTTTAGGAGTCTAGTGTAGTCCTTGTATACTGTTTCTCATCCATGCCTTAGTTTGATTTTAGTTTCACATGAGGACATGTGAAAGCTTAAGTGTGGGGGAGTTTGATAAGGGGCAATTATGCCACTTGTCTTGCTACCAAACCTTAGCTTTTTGCATGAGCTTTCCTGAGTTATTGATGCAATTAATAAGGATTTTGATTTACTCCTCATTGTGTGATTTTAATAGAATTATTAGCTTTTGCATTGATTTTAGAATAATTTGTAATTACACCATGTTGCGTTTGAATTATCTCTTTGAGTATGGTTTTGTGCATAGGAGCTTTGGATCAAGTGTAAAATGTCAAGAACAAGGTTGGAAACAATTAGAAAGAATTTAGGAGCGAGCGAAATAGAAGAGTTCTTGAGCTCATTTGAGCACAATTGGAAAAAGCATTGTAAGAGAAAATCTGTATCTCTTTCTATAGGGATCAGATTAAGACAAATAAAGATTTTTTGGAAAGCTCAAGAAGTCCTCTATAACTTTCATGTTAAGCTCAAAACCCAGTTCTAAGAGCATCTTAGTGAAAATTAAGTTGCAAGATTTAAGGTTGCTGATATTCTAATATTGTCCAACTTGACCTCCAGTTAGTATTTTTGTAATATCTGAGCTACAAATGTCCAATTGAGGTGATTTTGATGGCATTGGAAAGCTTATTCAAAGTCGCTATTTCAAGTGCTAAGGACAAATTTGATTCTGTCCATCACTATAGTGCTCAACATCACAAAAAAAATAATTTTTTTCATAGCTCACTCCTAGCGTCCAATGATCATTTAACACTCAATGCTCGTGAATGACGCAAAACAACTCATTTAATATGTTTTTGGGCCCCATTTTGACCTATTTTAAATAGCAGTATATAAAGGATTGACACAGACTTTTACCCTAGCTTTTGACTCACTTTTAGGTTGCTACTTTTAGTTGCTATGATTTTCTCTCTACATCTCTCTCTTCTTCTCTCTCCTCTCTCTTAAGGATTCCATTAGCGAAAGTGTTTTGCCTTAGAGATTGTGGCAATGATTGTTGCTATTATTTTTAGGTTCCCTCTTATCTTCATTGTTGTAATCCTCCAAAGATGGAAGAATAGATTTCTTTATTAGTGCAAGGATTTCCGGATGGATTAGGATGATGTTTGAGATCTCTTTCGATATTAAATGCATTGGTTTTCTTAATATTCTATGGTTTCTATTCCTATAATTATTGTGGTGATTGCTATAATTTTTATCAGGATAACTAAATTGGCGATTGTCTTTTAGGGAAACCCTTTGAGCATAAATTGATACATCTATTTGTTTATGTTTGAGGGAGAACATTAGAATTAACTTTTCGATTGGCAGTTAGGCTATAGCAATTGGTTCATTAAATCAATGTGATTTCTAAATAAATTGAGATCTCGTTTAGTAGTTATTTGCATTGGCCAAATTCTAGAGGTCGATCGATCAATAGTATAATTGTCGTAATTTACTACTAATAGCGCCAATAGGTTTAGTATTTGGTCAATGATAATTAATTTCCAATCTTAGGAATACCTTGCACTAGTGCCTTCTTCACTATTTCTATTACCCCGCTACCTGTTATCTTTTAATTTAATTGTTATAATTTCATTCTTCAAAACCCCCAAATTCCCAACTAAGTATTGAAGCCTCTTTGAGAGACGACCTATGTTGTGCCTTTTACTACATTTTTGGTGCAACTTAGCATTAAAATAAATTTTTAATTTGAGGAGGTAGACAACAACCTCTATTCACTCTCCAACATAATCAACCATGATTCTTGGCTTACTATCGTTATTCATGCCATTGCTTTTGTAGTCAATTGAGTCGTAATCATTAACTAAAACTAATTTTGGTATTATGCCCCTTGTTCTAATACCTGGACATTCAACCAACAACAAATAATACTATCACGGCTAAACCCAGGCTTAGGACTATCTCGGCTAATGTCTAATATCACTTTTTGCTTCATAGTTGAAGTTGATCTTAGCCGTCAACAATCAATTTAAGACCAAATTAATTGTCAAGCTTTAATATCCATATATAAGACTCCCTATGAGTTGCTAAACCCAAGTGGAATACAATTAAAACAATTAAGGAAGATTAGAGAGAAAACACAAAAATACCCGGAACAATATCGAAATGACCTTTTTTGGGCAAAAAATGGCTTCAATTGGGTTCTACCTGGTTGCCATGTCAATGCTCTCATTGGGGCTTTCCATTAATATGCATTGATAGCTATTCTAACACCTAGCACTCAGCTCGTGGCCAAATAACACTAGGCCAACCATTTTGAGCCATTTCAAGCCAATATTTCTTCCATAACATATGTTGCATGTGTTATCAATCATTACTCATCTGTTGGCCAAATACGTGACTATTGACTAAATTTGACTTTTAACTCTCTTTATCTTGTCCATTCAACATAATACCCTTCGGCTAACTTTACGATAGAGCAAATGGCTTTTCTTTGGAAACTATCATTGCCAGCACATCATCTAAATTGAGGCATGTTCTTCAATCGACTTTTATTTAACTGAATCATAAACATCAACGAAATTAACTCGGTTTCTTGTCTTGATTTCCTCGCCATCCTTTGTTTTTTTCTTAATAACAAATTGCTCCACTCTCGAAGCCTTAATTGTTAATTGAGTAAAATTGTCAAGTCAAAGAAATCAATCTTTTCCTTAGCCACAAAAGCATATTTCCTACAACCATGGTGCCAAACTCAGTTTGTGGTAATTTGATATTACAAATACTCATCATCTTCTGAATCTTTCCACAAAATTAGCTAATGGCTCACTAGTCCATTGCTTAGTGCTCATAAGATAAGCTAGCATAACCTTTGGCTAAGACAAATAAAGACAATCATGAAACAATTGTTCCATGTTTGCCCAATTATGCATTGAATTTGGCTGTAAATTTGAATACAATGTAAAAGTCAAACCATTTAGTGATAAAGGAAATAATTACATCCTTAGGAAGTCGTTTTACCCTACTTTAGTACATTGTGCATTGAAATAGAGAACATGGATTTCATTGTAGATTTCTCATATTCTCTAAAAAAAATAGTGAAGTTAGGAATCTTAAATCCATAAAGGAATGGAACTCTATCCACCCAATCAGGATATGGTTTGCAACACATAGGCCTCTCCAAGCTTTCACTGAATCCTAAAATTCCTTCTCATAGCATTAGTAACCATATTTGGATTTATAAATTGTGGAGCACTTCCATTTAGATCAGCAAATCGTTGGTTCTAGAATGAAGCTTGCATCCTTGGACCAAATGCACCAAGATTAGTCGTACAACTTATATTAGCCCAAGGAACATTCCACAATGAAATTGTAAATTCCACAGCTAATATTCAACTCCACGACTAAGGCAAAGGCTGCATATATGCGGCTGATTAGATGACCACTGATGGGTTGCATTCATGCACCTATTTTCGTACATAACTTTAGGCATATTGCATCATTTATGTGCTTAATTGGTTTACATTTGATTGATTTATATTTAGTCCTCATTGGGTATCATTGAGTATAATCATGATTATTTGCACCATTTTGATGAATAAATATATTTTGGAGCTTCCGTGCTTTTAATCCTCCTTGTGAGTGTAATTTTGTTACAAGGACTTTCCATGTTGGTGTATGAAGATCATAGAGGTGTATGAGCTTGTAGCAGTGATCAATTTGGCAGAATTTTGGAGCTAAATAGAAAGTTTTTAAGCTCATTGAAGCACATTTGTAGAAAGTATTGTGATGGAAATTTGTACCACTCTCTACAAAGATCAGATTGAGACAAATAAAGATGTTTTAGAAAGCTCAAGAAGTCCTCTAAAAATTTCATGTTGCTCAAAACACAGTTCTAAGAGCATCTTTGTGAAAATTGAATTGCAAGATTTAAGGTTGTTGATGTTCTGATCCTCCAACTTGACTTCCAGTTAGTATTTTGAAAATATTTAGAGCTACAAATGTCCAATTGAGGTGATTCTTGCAAATATGGAAAGCTTATTGAAAGGGCTACAATTGATATGTCTAGTGCCAAGGACAGATTTGAATGTTTAAAGGGCCAAAACTGAAAAACGGGAAGACATCAATTCTACCTAGAGTTCCAAGTGCTCAATGAGCGTGATAGCGCTCAACGCACCTGATAAAAGACTTTTAAATAGTGTAACTCACTCCTGAGTGCTGTAGCACTCATGCAACAATGTGCGGAAACCATATTTTGGCCTAATTTTGGGCCCCGCTTGGCTTATTTTTGCGTATAGTATAAATAGGATCAATATAGACTTTTAACCTACTTTTGACTCAATTGTTTTTAGCCTGTGGCAATTCTCTCTCTATCTCCTTCTTCTTTATTCTTCTCTCTCTAGGGATTCCATGAGTGAATTTGCTTTGTTTTTGAAGATTTTGGCAAGGATCATTGTTATTCTTTTCAAGTACTCTTTTTATTTCACTATTGTAATTCTCTAGAGATGGAGTAGTTTTCCTTAATAGTGTAAGGGTTTCTGGATAGATTGGGATGAAATTTGAGACCCTTTTACTATTGAATACATTAGTATTCTTAATGTTCTTAGTTTCTATTCTTATAATTATTATTGCGGTTGTTATAATTTTTATTGGAATAACTAAATTAGCGATCGTCATTTAGGGAAACTCTTTGGGCATAAATTGATTGATCAATTGGTTTATGTTCGAGGGAGAACATAAGAATTAACTTTTCAATTGGTAGTTAGGCTATAACAATTGGTATATTACATCAATGTAATTTCTTTTAAATTGGGATCCGTTTCCTAGTTATTTACATTTGTCAAATTCTAAAGGTCGATTGATCATTACTATATTTGCTAGTAAGTATTTACTAATAGCCACTAATGTGTTCAATATTTGGTCAATGATAATTAATTCCAATCTTAAGATTACCTTGCACTAGTGACATGTCACTTAGAGGAATTTTGCTGAACTATCTGCAACTCATCATACACCATTGATTTCAAGGTGTCTAATAACTGTTTTGATAAACCTTATCAAGCCATCAAAATCCATTTCAATTTGTCGTTGGATAAAAGAAGTCGACACACCATTGCGTTGCTTTTCTTCTTCATCAACTTGCATGTTCTTAGTAGAATTGGTAGATGTACAAGATATATTTTTTCACCTGGATGGAGTAGTAGCTATTTGTGGCCAAATAGTCATCACATCGGGTGTTTTCAACACAGTCGCATAAATTTTCAACCAATCTTTGCCTTACAATTGTGTTGCTTTGGCATTATAGTTGTCACACTATTAGTATTCATGTCTTTTTTCTTAGAATGAATTTTCCACACACGACCTCTAGATGTCCCACTAGGCGTGCCAATTATGTTGTCATGAAATTTGAGTTGGACAAAGTCTATTAAAATAAACAAAGCCAATAACACAAACTCAGTTTTGATCCAGAAATAGTAGGTTGTTGCAACAAGGAGGGTAAATCTACCCCTTGGTATTAGGTTCTTTAACTACTTTAAAGAATAAGTTTTGGACAAGAAGCAATATGTGGAATGGGAATTACATTGATTAGGGTGTTCAAGACCTAGCCCAGCTTGAAAACCCATCCTGGCTCGAAGCTTATTAGGTTGGGTTCAGGTCATGTTTCGAGTTAGCCTTATCAGAAGTCAAAATTTCTTTTATAGCTATATTTTTCTTATAATAGTTAGTGATAAATTATAAGAGTTTATATTTAAATTAATCTATTTTGGATAAATTTATATTATTGTTATAGTTAGATGGTTTGTTTTGAAATACGTACCTTAAAATATCTCTTAAATTTTGTTTCTTACTTGTAAAATTCATAACTTTACTATGTATAATGTCAAGATCTTCATAGATTATTAAAAGCTGGTTACTTTACCAAGTCATTTATCAAGTCATTATCGAGTTGGGTTTAGTTTTAAAAATTACTCGATCTAAAAATCAGGTTGGGTTGGAATTTGGTCCAACTCTCCCTATCCGTCCCTTGTACCCCCTAAAATTGATGAGCAACTATAATTACAACTTCACACCAAAAACAACACAGAAAGTTTGGAGATGAACTACCTAAACTAAACTAGGAAAAAGGAATAAAACATATAACAAAATGTTAAAATAAAGTGGTGTTGTGTTGATTTGAGATGTCCTGTTTGCTGAGTTCTTCCAGCTTTAAATAGAATCAGATTTCCCAAGTGGTAGTTTTCACTTTGAACATCTTGAAAATTGCCCCCTAGACATGTACAAATAGTGGAGAACTTCAAATATAGTCCAATACTTCAAATAACCAACGTAATTGCCCTTATTTAATTGCATGACACATTTGTCATGAAGCCCCCAATTTCTCCTCTATAGGAGCCATCACATAGCATCCTTGAGCAACCATTGATATTCTTCCAATTTAGGATAATTTCCATCAACTAATCTAATTAATCATTTGCCTTGCCATGTTTTCATCATCCAAGGCTTGGCACCACCCATTTGGGCTTTAATATTATTCCTACCAATTAATCAATTTTGGGTGATAACACCTTTATTTTTTTATTTTTAAGATTTAATGGGTTTAACATCTTGTCCATGGTATCTATAATGGGTATTAGCCTTTCAAGCTTGATGTGGTTTTGAGGCACTTCAAGAAAATAAAGTTGCACTATTGCTAACAGTAATAGTTTTTTTTTTTGGTATAATGGCTAAAAAAAGATAAAATAAGAAGCACACTTATCTCAAGTGAATAACCCCAGTGCTATCAGCTAGAAGAATAGAATCAAGCCCACTAGGGGGACTATGCCACCAGTAATGAACATCAGCCAAAGAAGCTCCAAGTTTGGAAAGGAAGTCAGCCACTTGATTCCCTTCTCTATAAATATGATGCAAAGAACACCTCCATTGGAAGGACAAAATTTTTCTAATATTGGCAATGAGGGTTGGTAAATATGATAAGACGAAGAGGTGTTATTGATGAGATGCAGAACCTCCTAACAATCTACTTCACAAATCACCTTAGGGAATCCCTTATTCCGAGGAGTAAACTATGGCTCAAAGCCATCAATTCAACACAAAGATTATCAACTCTTGGAATGTGACTCGAGAAACCAATGATCCATTGCCTATTGTGCCCCCTAAGTAACCCACCATAGCTAACACTACCAGGATTTCCTAGCAAACTTCCATCACAATTCAGTTTGATGTAACCTTGTGGTGGTGGGGTCCAAATCACCTCAATAGTTTGCCTGCTAATATTAGTGGTATTGAAGGCTAAAGTAGACATTAATACCAAGTCATGACATTGTCTCACTATAGTGGTGGTACCCAAATCATCATTGGAAAATACTTAGGCATTTTAATTGCACCAAATAGTCCACAACGTGGGTAGAGTAACGGAAGCAACCGGTGCAGTAATAATAGTCCAAATATCATCAAAGAACCAATGACCATCTCTCTACACGTCCTTGACAGAAAGTTGAGAATCAGAGACATGAATGAAATCAATCAAATTGCACAATGGCCCTTCGCGAGACCCAAGGGTGAAACAAAAAAAGATGAGGAACCATTTCCCAATTGAATTCTAAATCCATCTTTAAGAGAACAAGCATATCTATAAATGGCCCCCCAGATAGCTGAGGAAGAAGGTGAAAAAGCACATCCAGGATTGAATAGGATCCATGACATTTATGAGAACGAATAGAAACCAAAAGCTTGCTCTTATCATGAATGAGACTCCAAACCAACTTACCTAATAGGCAAGCATTAACCAGTCTGGCTCTTCTAATGCCAAGCCCCCCTCACTAATAGGCCAAGAAACATTTTCCCAATCGATAAGATGCATGCTTCAATCCTGGTTATTCTCGAACCATGGAAAATTTCTGGTAGTCTTGTCAATCTCCTCACAAATAGAGCTGGGAAGCCAAGAAGACTGCATAGAGTAAATCGGAATAGACACCAGAATTGGTTTAGCCAAAGTCAAATGACCTGCTTTATTCAACAATTTACTCTTCTTCCAATTGGATAAACGATGGTTCATGCAATCAATAATGAAGGAGAAATCACTTTTCTTTGGCCGTATATCAAGCAGGGGAAATCCAAATATTTGCCTAAGTCGGAGGCAAAACGCATAGAAGAAATACTAGAAAGAACCTCCCTCCTTTGACCAGTGACTATCGAAGAACACATGGCACAGCATTATGAGGTGTTAACTTTTAAGCCAGAAGCACAGCAGAATTATATTTATCCAAAATTTCCGTTATCAGCTTAACCTGAGTGGCAGAGGCTTTAGCAAAGAACATAGCATCATCCACGAAAACGAGATAGGAGATACCAAGTGCCCCTCGAGAGACTTGCACCGGACTCCAAGAACCACTGTAGTGTACCAAGTCTCTAGTTTGTTATAGAGACTTCGCCCACATGAACCATGTTATAGAAGCAATCAGTGCATGCCAAACGAAGTTAAATATTGAGTATATTATCATTGAAAATTAGAATTTATAATGGAATTATTTGTAAAATGTATAGCCAATTTGTACTGTAAGCAAAATAAGGCAAGAAAATGTACGTGAAGATATTAAGACAAAAAAAATATAAATTTAACGTGTCACCTTTTTTCGGTACAAGATTTCCCGTACTTTATCAACTGACTATATTATTTTCTTATTAAAAATAGTGATATTATTTCTTTCTCATAGTTTTTAACGATGCAAGGTGTTGCTTTATACAAGACCCTAAACATAAATAGGGAAAACAAATTTACACTTTACACCATAATGCACCCTGCATTATGGAAGATAGTCAAGGCCTGAAAGTATTAAGTATGATAATATAAAGTTATATAGTACAGTATAAGAGATTTATTGTATAAATTTTTATACTATTCATTGCTTGGGGTAGGTGACTGGCAACGATCGATGGGTGGTAGGCGCGACCGTGGTGATCGGTGGTGGGCTAGTGGCAACTGGTGGGAGGTTGGCTACCACTGGCAATGGGTGGGGGTGGGGCATAGAAGAGCAAGTCAAGATTAATTTGAAATTAACTAATAAAATAATACTATTAGGTATTATTAGCCTTTTGGGACCTAATAATTTAATACTATAGTTACAAGATAAAAATGATTTGATTGTATAACATTATATTATTATATGTGACACCAAATATGTTAATAAAATTGGTTCTATAATATTAGTTAATATTATCAGCCCTTATACTATATATGAAACGAATCCTAAATTTTAACTCCGCACACCAAATGTTGTTAGCATCTATCCTAATAAAGACAACCTTATATAATCAAGGTAGTCATCCAAGCACCACTTGAAAAATATGCATGAAACTATGGATGCGATGTTTCACAAGAACCCTTTGATTTTCGGGGAGTGATACTTTCAAATCATTTTTTATTTTTTTCTCCCACTAAAGAATGTGATTTAAAATTTTAAAAACACTTTTAATTTTTGGAAAACCAAATTTTAACTTGTACCCTTAGGGTGTGTTTGGTTGAAGAGTAAAAGTGAGGGTAAAATTTACATGGATGAGTTTCATGTGTAAATTTACATATAGAGCTCATACGTGTAAATTTTACTTCCATTTTTATCCTCCAACTAAACACACCTTTAATAATAACATCCTTAATATATTATTAAGATAGTCATCCGAGTACCACATGAAAAATATGCGTAAAAAATATGGTGTTTAACATTTTCCTCTCAAAGTGATTCTTTCAAATCGATCTATCTAATATTATTATTATTTTTTCTATATTTTCCTCACTAAGGAATGTGATTCAAAATTTTGAAAGCACTTTAAATTTTGGCCGTCAATAGGAATGCCTTATTTATTAAAACAACAATGCTTGTTGGCACCATGAGCTTTTCATGTAATAGTTATGAAGGAGTGGTTAACTAATCACCAGAGGAGAGAAAGTATACACTGAAGAGAGAGAAAACTTTTGACAAGTCAAAACGCAACTCTGTTTTCCTTAAGTCTGGATTTTGTACGTCGTATTAGGAACATTAATCATTTTCCTTATTAAAATATCCTATATTAAGCAAAGTCTCCGTGGCTGTCTTTCCGCATGTTCATCAATACCAACGTCAGACATATCTAAACAAAAACTCCTACAACACAAATCAACCATTTTCTTCTCCAACCTTAGCAAATTTCTCTCTTGTATTCTTCCTGACCCACTCTCTTCATTGCCTACACATTTTGAGATTTGTTTTGCTTTATGGTTTCTGAAGATGGGGCAGCAAACTTTGATCTACAGTTTTGTGGCTCGTGGTACCGTGGTTCTTGCAGAGTACACTGAATTTTCTGGAAATTTTACCACCATTGCCTCTCAATGCCTCCAAAAGCTGCCTTCATCCAATAACAGATTCACCTACAATTGCGATGGCCACACTTTCAATTACCTTGTTGAAAATGGCTTCAGTATGTCATGCATACTTAGAATTTGAATAATATTTGATGGTTTAATGCTCTATGATTATCGATTAAATTCTTTGGAAATGTATTTTGATGTGGATCTTGTTATTTCTCGTACTTGTTTATCCTTGTTTATTCCTTTTTCTTTTAATTTGGGTGATCACATGTTTGATCCCTATAACACAAATTATAAAGTGAAATAGTTTCAACAACAAAATGATTGCCCTTTCTCTGACTCATTCTTCTCTCTGATTAGTTGAATGTTTTTCTCATGGTTATTGAAGGGTAAATGTTATTCCAATACCAACATTTCTATTGATCATTGGATGTAATTGTGGTCCTTATTTTTCTACCACTCTATCATATCAATAATAATAGAGTGAGTATTTTTAGGTATTGAAATAGCAATGCTTTTATTGAAATACCAACAACAAATTTTTATCAGAAAACAATACTTAATTATGGAAGCATTCAAAGAGAATTTGTTTGATGTGTGCATATCTTCTCTACATTCCACATCGTAAACATATCTTTGTTGGACGAATATATAAGGGAAAGGAATTTGTGGTTTTTTATTCTAAAAAATTTAACAATGGTTCGATCAGAATTTGCTTGTATGTTGTGCTATAAAAAATTTACGTTACTTAAATTTTGTTTTTAGTAAAAGATTATAGCCCCTTTTATTTTCTAAAGTATATTATAAACTCCTAAGAGACATTTTTCCTCTATTTACAATAAATTTAATGATTATTTTCTTCATATGATTATATTGTTTGGATTGCAGACTATCCCTAGCATAATAGAGATTTTTTTTTCACTGCTTCTAGCATAATAGAGATTAGATAGATGAATTGTGTGTTATTGTCCATTGTTTGCACTAATGTGTTGCATGTTAACACATAATTTCAATACCTGTTCCCATTTCAACAAATTTTATTGGTCAATTGGTCAATATACATGATAATAGTTTATATTAGATTAAAATATATTTTTTATCCATATATACCAAAAAAGTAATCATTTTTATTCTTATATGTATATAAACACTTGTTGAGAGTTATAATAAAGCAGAAGACCAAATTAAAAAATGATTATCACGTATTATAATTGTCATTTTTAATTCAGTCTGCATGATTTTGATTTTTAATTTGATCTCCATTGTAACTCTATGCCACGGTAATACTATAACATCGACAAAAAGATACAAGGGTTAAATTGAAAAATAAATGTATATCCCAAATAAAAGAAACAAATATCATGTATAGATACAAAATATATTTTAACTTTTATATTATGTGCTCAAGTTATTTCTTTTCTTTCTTTTCATTGTTTGTCATTAGAATGCCTTGAATTCTTGCTACAAATTCATTACACAATTGCTTGATTATTTCATACATGTGTTAACATATATATATATATATATATATATGAAATTTATTTGACATGTTGTTGATGTAAATTCTATTTTACATAATTATTTGTCACATTAATAAAAGTATTTAACTTTTAAAATAAAAGCAACCAGTCAATTAGAACAAAACTCTCTCTATATATGCTAGTAATTTAATGTCAAATAAAAACTAATGATGTTCTTCATGGATCATATTCTCACAACTGTGTATGGATTTTGTCATGAAATAATTGTTTTAATTTTGGATGTTGTAGCCTATTGTGTGGTCGCAGTAGAATCTGCTGGTAGACAAATTCCTATAGCTTTTCTAGAGCGTGTCAAGGAAGAATTCAGCAAAAAATATGGTGGAGGCAAAGCTTCAACTGCTTCAGCTCATAGTCTAAACAGAGAGTTTGGGTATTTTAATAATCAAATTTCCTATATGAATGTGTACTTTGATTTATTTTACAAATGTTTATGGTGATAGCATATATACTAAAAAGGTTTAATTTGAAACTACTATAATCTAATTATGGATATTCAAACCATTAAGAAGCTTCTCTTTTCATGTTAATCTATCCCAATTCAATTAAGAGAAAATTAGATTTTACCTCTTGAATTATAAACCTGGACCTTAAATTCTATATACATCCCTAAATTTTAAAAATATACAAATCTATCTCTAACTTTTTCTGAATGTGCTCATTAGTCATTCTATTAAATTTTCATTTATTGCTAATGAAAATTAAAATATGTTTATTGTATCACCTGAGCTCTAAGTCAGTAGATACAACCTAATACCATAAACTAGCAAAAAACATCTAATATGTGTATTGTAACCCCTCAAGCTCTAAGTCATCATGTGCAACCTGATACCATAGACTAAGAAATAACATGTGACATGATACCTTGAACTATTCATGAACATATCGTTTTTGCTAACTATAAATGAAAAAGTTAAAAGAAGGGTATATTTGCATTAGAGATTTTGCACATTTTTAAAGTTTTAGAGGTAAAATAAACAAAGCTTATAGTTGAGGGGCAGAGTGTTATTTTCCCTTACATTAATGATCTACTTAAACGAGAATATATGATAAAGTTAGAATATATTTACACAAAAATTTAATAAAAATTAAATTATATTGAAAAAAAAATGTTCGATGTATATTATTTATGGAAATTTGCAGGCCAAAATTGAAACAACAAATGCAGTACTGTATTGATCATCCTGAAGAGATCAACAAGCTTGCCAAAGTTAAAGCTCAGGTTTCTGAAGTTAAGGGTGTAATGATGGAAAACATTGAAAAGGCATGGCCGTTACAAATACTTTAACAAAGTCATATCATTATATAGAGAAATGTTATTTGTATTGAAAAAATATGAGATATTGTGTCAATACACTCTCATCTATCTTTCAATAGATTGTGGATTCACTTAATTTATATCTCATATCTCATTCAAGGACAAATGAAAGTGTATTGATATAGTGTATCACAAATTGTAAGTATAAATAATATTACTCTTATATATGGCACTTGGATTAACATAAATGATTTAATTTTCTTGCAGGTTCTTGACCGTGGAGAAAAGATTGAGATGCTAGTTGATAAGACTGACAATCTTCGCTCACAGGTTAGTGCGTGAAATATTTTATTTTGTTTTTTATTTTATTTTATTTCATATTCTTTATTTTTTCGTCATTTTGGTGTATATTGATGCTCCATCATTGTTTAGGTATTTTGTGCTTTTCATCTAATTAGCAAAAAGAATGACATGATCCAACTCGGTTGATATGTTTGTTTTGCTTATTGTAGGCACAAGATTTTAGAACACAAGGAACAAAAATGAAAAGGAAGATGTGGGTTGAAAATATGAAGATGAAATTGATTGTTTTTGGTATTGCCTTAGCATTGATTTTGGTCATTTTTATGTCTATATGTCGTGGCTTCAGTTGCTTAAACTGATTCTGTTGGTTGAAAATTTTGCAAGATTTCATCTGTTACATTGTGCTTATTCTTAATGCCATTAAGAGCTTTTCAGATTATTTGCTTCGAGTGTGGAGTGGTTGTATAATATATTTGTCTTAGCTTTACTAAATATAACAACCATATCTGTCACTATATATTTTATAATGTTTAAGAATTAGAGAATTAATGTAGGCTTCCATAATATATCAAATAGCTGTATAGTACATTCACATAATAAAATTATAAATTTTAATGGATGAGGCATAGAGTGGAACTATAAATAGAAATACTTATATCCAATGGGTAAGTGGTTATTTCAAAGGAAATGGATTGAATCATAAGTGATTTTTATCCACAAGGTCGATAGTTGAATCCTCTGAAACTCTCTTAGAAAGAGGTCATACTTTTTATCATTCCAGGTCTCAGGGGGCTTAAGATTCCAGTCTAACCTTTAGTTTATATAAAGAAAATATATATATATATATATATATTCACATAATAATGGTGCGTTTCGATTTAGAAAATAATCTTCAATTTCAATTTTCTATTTTCATAATTTTATAAAGAAAACAATAAAAACTATATATTTTAGTTTTTATTTTTATTTTTAGTTTTAATTTTTTTTACAATATTATGTCTTGAAAACAGGAAATTGTATGAAAATGGAAAATAGTGTTTGACAACCAAGTAATCCCTTGTTGTTTTAAGATCTCGAATTCATTTTAGTATTAAACAATTATAGTAATTTTAGACACCCTAATTGCCTTCCAATACCTTGTGACATTTTTGTTTAGATTTCGAATTCAATTTTAGTATTAAACAATTGTAGCAGTTTTAAATGCTCTCATTGCCTTTCAATTTTTTTTAATAAAAAATGAAGTTTAGTCCAAAAGTATGGAGAGCTACAATTTTAGCTTCCAAACAATTATATCACTGATAAAATAGCCCTTGCAAAATATTATACTCACTTGTGGCCCTCTAAATATCCATCTCGTATGATAAATTTACTTGAATGTCAACTTATCTTCATTTTCATTGACTCAAGAGTTATTTTGTCAAAAATATGATCTTTTGGAAATAAAGTGATAATTATACATTGTCAATTTGATATAAAATGAGTTATTTTATCAAAGATATGATTTTTGGGAATTAAATTGATAATTTTATAGTGCCAATTTGGTATAAAACGTAACACCTAATCACTTCTATTAACAAAAATATAGGTTAGTTGATGCTTGAGTGAATTTATCAAATATAATGAATCTTTAGAGGGCCATAAGCAAATATATTTTCTTTTGAACACTATTTTATCAGTGACATAATCTTTTGAGGTCAAAATGATAGTTCTGCCCTTAAAAGGGTTTTCGCACTTGTTTTACGACTGTTGTTGTGCAGTTCTTCAATTCACAATATGCTACCATGATTTCTCACAACCCTAAATGATTTTTGCCCTATTCAGCATTTTCTACCAATCACATGAATTCGCGTTGCTTCATACTGAAAAGCCTTCGTACCAAATAGCAACTTCCATTTTATATTACACTATAAATTCTAATTGTTAGAATTGATTAGTAAATCATACAACAATTAACTGAGATTTGTGCAAAATAGTAACTTATAACTAGCATAATTGCATTCAGGTACGTAAGAAGTGCAATGGCTAAGAAGACCATATGTAGTTTTATCTTGAATGCACAGTTCACCGTATCATCATATTTGGATACTCAAGATCAAGAGTTATTTAAATGTTATGTCATTATTTCAAAAATCACATGATTTTAT
This sequence comes from Dalbergia oliveri, assembly GCA_030441495.1. Classification (NCBI taxonomy): domain Eukaryota; kingdom Viridiplantae; phylum Streptophyta; class Magnoliopsida; order Fabales; family Fabaceae; genus Dalbergia; species Dalbergia oliveri. The sequence goes on along the minus strand of JAMLFY010000013.1, from coordinate 5,684,692 downwards.
TTTTAATCTTGATCTTTTACATATGACTCAAATAATCAACATTTACTCATTGTACTCTCACAATTAATCACTATTCTATAATAGCCCAAACGTTCGGTGATAGATATTGTTTGCTTTGGAGCCTAATTGGGCGTCCTTCACAGATTTGTTTTCCCCTCTCAAGGGAAAACATGTCTGCATAGGGAAAATATCCACACCCTTATAAGACATGCTTCGTTTCTTCCCGAACTGATATGGGACTAGTTTCACCTCCCTTTAAGGAGCCTAGCGTCCTCGCCGGCACATTGATCCAGGACCGGCTTTGATACCATCTATAATAGCCTAGACCTCTTATGATCAGATATTGTCCGCTTACATATCTCACTCGATCCTCTCATATATAAGACAAAATTTAGTGCATAATTTCAAGGGAAAGGTCTAAAACCCTCTTTAACTTTATCTCATACATTTTGGTCTTGTTATTTTAAAAATGTGCAAAAATGGTCCTTAAACTTATTGATATGTGCATATGAATTAGTGCAATATACTAATAGATGTTTATCTTTTGATGTGAAATGTCTAAAAAAACACTTTTAATTTTCAATGTATATGGACTAATTTTATCCTATTATTTTTTAATATGTAAGATTTTCTAATGAGATTATAGTGTTCATGTGTAACACCCAAAAAATTATTTAAAAATTAATTTGAACTTTATTAGTGTGAATTTAAAAAATCTAAAGTTTTAGCGATGATAAGGGATGATAAGGTGTCATGACCTAACCTAGCATGATCGGCACGTGAATCCCATTCTACATAAGCTTCTTGGGTAACGTGTCTCTAAATGCATATAATATATATAATATTATACTTAAAATACAATCTTTTTTCTAAATCATTATTATTTTCTCTAATTAAAACATAATATTTAATTACATAAAACTAGAAATATTTAATATTCAAGTTTTGAAAACCCTTTTCTAATTCGTTCTGCAAATTTTAAAATCATAAACTAATTCATCACATGATATTAATCTTAAATCTATAGCCAGCCTAACGCTTAAAAATTGAATCATAACTACATGACTTATCAAATACATAATCTAATCAAAACCAATAGTTAAAATCCATACTTAAACTCTAGAAACACATAGGGAAATACATAGACTTTGAAAATAGCTCCAGGATCTCAAAATACATGCGTGGCAGGATCCTACTTTAAAACCTGGAGCACTTCTACAAGTAACATGATCCTAAACTAAGCTTTACAACAATGCAAAGCTCACCAAAGGATAGCTGCGGCTATATAGATGATGTAAAGATACTGCACCTACAACTATGAGAGGAAGGGAGATGGATGAGTCAACAGACTTAGAGTGAGCTCTCACCCATCACCCATATGGGACAATTAAGGAACATATATACATAATGCAATATACATGCAGCAGTATAAATCATTTGATATTTACATACATAACTAGCTAGGAAGACACTTTTCAATCCATAGATTCATAAACAAGCATTTCTAAACTCATAATCAAACATGAAATCATTTTAATTGATGGTGCGGTAGACTCAAAAGTATTTGCTTGTAAATATAGTATAATAGCAAAAGCTATAAAATCAACAGTCTGTGGACAAGCTAAGGGTACTAACCAGGTCCATTTTCTGTGTATGTTGAGGGCGATATTGACGGACAACTTGGTACCAATGTTAACGATCTCATAATAGCCATTAACTAACTATCCTTTATTGATCTCTACCATCTAAACTAGTTTGACAAAAAGAAAACTATAGTTGAAAGTGGGTACTCTCCCTAGTGAAGCAGAGCCCCTAAATTCTTAATACATTTAAAGTTCAATTCATATAACTCTAACAATCTGACTTTATCATAACTTGGCTATGAAATCATGGAGGATACCGTATGTAGGCATTCTGTTTCAAGCCCACAAAATATGTATTGATAATTGGTACGAATCATCCTGAATTCGTATCTCTTGGTACCTTAAAACTAAAATTCTAAATTTTATATCTTAACAAACATATTTTTATATACTTGATAATTCTAAATCATAGCTTAAAACAATGGGGCTCTAAATCACGAAAACTCTAAAACTATAATAGCATTTTTCTTCATAAAACTAATCATACTTTTTTCAACATAGCTCAACTTAATATTTTCCAATATATCTCAACTAGTTATTCTAAAACATGGTCTGGGATCTAAATCTTGAAATCATAGTGATGTCGTGGACTATAAAACATAATTGATAAAATAGCAAAGTTGCTACAATACATATTTTTTTAATAAATTCCTTCTCAAGCATGTAAAACATTTTCCATAAACATAGCAATCATGGTCCCATGCATTTTCTAAAATTATAATTTCATGTATAAGTTCAAATGGAGCATTTCTAGCTAAATCACATTTTTATATAAAGCCATATAATGTAAGAAATATATTTTTCAAATCTCTAAATATTCTAATGCAATAAAATAATAATATAATGACCAAACTAAGGCTATGAGATCAAACCCACTTACCTGGAAGGGTGAATGGTGAAGCACTAACACCACGGGACTAGGAGGAGGAATGACACAAATGTCTGTCATTGAAACAACAAAACTTATAAACAACCTATGGAAATCTCTAGATTACTCTAAACATACACCAACAACTTTAGAGGAGCACTCACTTGACAACAATGAGAGAAATAACAACACCTATACCAAGAACGTGAAAGAATGGAGAAAATAGAGACATAATCTAACAACATATACATACCTTAATGATTTAAGGAAGCTAGATTGGGATGGATTGAGGAAGAAGAGAGAACATGAGAGTTTGAGGGGTGTGTGTGTGTGCATGTTTCTGCTTTAATGGGGGAGGGGAGCCGATTGGGGTTTTAAAAATGGGGTCAAAAATGAAACGACGTCATTTTTTGATCCTGTTCTTGCTCAGGGCGACGACCATCGCGGTATATGAACCCTAGCGGTCAGAGTCATAGGGCCCCGAAAACGGTCACTTACAACCACTATAGTGGTCCTAGAACCACAAAACCCGTGAAATGCATTCTTGCCAGGTTGCTACAGTCTGACCATAGCGGTCAAAAAAACTAACTTTTGCATTATTTTTGTCATATGGCATATGGGTCATCTTAATACTCACTTATTTACATTTCTTAATTTTAAGTTAATGTTTAAAACGTAAATATAAATAAGGAAATACCCTTATTTGGATTCAAATAAATATAAAAAAAATCAAAATCTCAACAAATCAAAATCCAAATTTTGGGTTTTATTTAAATCCCGGAATTTTGGAGATTTTCTAAACTTGTGAGCTCAAAATGAAACATTTAAAAGTTTCATAAAATTTATTAAGAATCACTTTCAATAATTTTCCCTTAAGAATTACAAGGACTTTTGATTTTAAAAATGTGACTTTAACATATAGCCCTCCAAGGAGGTGTAGGATCAAGACTTAGTGAAGTTCAGACCAACGGTGGGTCCCAGGAGACCCTTAGGCCGTAGGAAACTGCTACTAACACGTATACACGGCTATTACATAAAGGCAACCACGAATGTATAAAAAAAATGTGAATAGTGACTTGCGGGCCTGTGGAGATAGCTGAAACCCTAGAAGGTAGGAGGATGCTCATGATGAAGAAAAGGCAGGATTAAAGTTAAAAATGGTTAGGAATAAAGATTTTATACTTGGAAATTAATTTCAGATACTATTTTATTTCCTGGGTATGATGTTCCACCCGTTCTTTAAAATTTTGGTATGTGATTTTTACAAAAGAAAACTTAATCTTTAAGATTTGGATAATGTCTATCCATTTAAACCAATTGAATGACTAAGATTCAATGTTGATTAATAAGATCAAATCCTAACCATCCATCTATCTTCTTTTTAGAAAAAATTACCTATTTGACCACATAAATGCTATCTTTATATTAAGATATATTCAAGCCACCAAACTTTGTCATTTTTTCTTGTCATTTCAGCCAAGATCAAAACATTTCAACCTCCATTGTTTTCTTCTCAAACAACTTCAAACAAGATTCAAGTCACCAAAATCCCTAGCTTAGATCACTAAAATCTCAAACTTCCTTTACTAAACTTCAACTACTCATCACCACATACAAAACTAATTGATTGAAATTCCAATTTTTCACCTTTCCTTACTTTGGGATATCATCTTCTACTGCCTAAGGAAGGGTTTGGGGGTAGTTTGAGGGTCTTGAAGTGAAGGGAATCATTCTTGGAGCATCCTTTGGAGCCAAGATCTCTAAATCTCCAAACAGTAGAACTTTTGAACTGTTTTGCGTCAAATCCTTTTTAATGTTTTGGTCAATGATTTAATTTGATATTTTTCATTGTATTGGTTCATAATTTATAGATATTTATATGTATAATTTGGTAGGATGTTCGATGATGTTAGAAAACTCTTTTTGGCAAAACAAGTTTTGAATCATGTTGCTGGAATTCTTAGATTTGTACAAGTATGGTTCATGATTTTTCTGAAGTGAATTTTATATGATGAAGCTAACATGTTAAGGTATTTTCAATATTTTTCTTGGGTCTATAAATGATTTTTACTATTTCTAAAAATCAGAAATTAAGTAGATTAGGTTTCTGCTTACAACCAAGTTTGAAGCTATAAATTTTGCTAATTTTGTTACCATACCAAATTATTGATTTTTCCTTTGAAATTTTTATAGGATATTGAGGACATATTGAAGTCCAACCCTAAATTTTTGTATGATTTGATATGTTTATTTGATAGGGTAATAAAATTGGGAATTATGGTTGTTGACTGTAAATAGGGGGTTTCTGACCTCTAAATTTGTCTACTTTTGTTGACATAGTTAGAGAATGATTCTTGCTCTAAAATTTTCAAGCCCTTGTAGACACATTGAAATGTCTTGGATATTTTTGTAACCTTGGAATTGGTTATTTGATATATAATCTAATTTTTTCTAGATAAGTGTAAAAATTTGTCATTGTGCCAGAAATAAACCAAAGCCTTGAATAGATGATATAATAATATTTGGTACTAGTATGACATGAGTACTTGAATATAGATAATTGACATGTGAACTTATTATGATGTTAGGCACATATACATATGAATACTTATTACAATTTGTGAAAGAAATGCATAAGATTATGTTTCTTGGGTCAAAGAACAAATGAGTTTGTCAGGAAAGTAAACCTAACTACCCTTGAATTGAGTTGGGGGAAGTAAAACGGGCTAGGAATAAGTATATGTGAGAATTGGAGAAAGTAAATCCAATGGTCATGTATATAAACTTCTAGTCCTGAAAAGCAATTTATTACCCTAAAGTGGTCAAAGCCACAAAGGTCGAAGGCCAAGATAAGTTGAAGTAGCAATTGTCCTAAGTAGTCTTTTATCTTATATGCTAAGTGAATAATTTTAGTATCGATATTGAGGCCAATATGTTTAAGTTGTAATTTAATAGTATATGTTTAATATGATGATATATGTAAATTAAGAGACTAAATAATAAAGGAATTCACTTTAAAAGGATGATTTTAGAACTTTAAAATGAACCTTTAATATGTATTGTATGATCACATTTTCTTAATAAACTGAAGTGGCTTGGATGATGATGATGACATGAATTTCAATATATGTTTTGGGAATGCCTATGAGAATTTTAGAATTCTCACCCCTATGTTTGGTATTCTCGTGTGATTCTCAGGTTGATCCAAAGAACAAGGATATTCCTGGACGAAAAAAATTTAATTGCAGTAGTTTAATGGTGGAAACTTGTATCCGTTTACTTAGTTATATATATATATATATATATATATATATATATATATATATAATATGTCCTTAAATATAATAGATAACAATGTGTATTAAAGCTCATAGAAGAGCTTTCTTTTGTATCTTAATTTTGTATTCAATAAATATTTTGTTTCTTTGTTATATATTTTAATATAATCATAATTGAGGGTCTTCAGAACTCCTTCATCCGTAATTCCTACTTTCCTATATACTCCCAAGTCATCCATGAAGGCCATTAATTGGTACCCTATAGGATAAGGCAGCAGGCAATATGTATAGGATAAGGCGGATCAAGGTCATATTCCCTCGTCTTCCTTCCTTTCGTTCCTCAAATAGCTTGAGCACTTCCTTTGAGTTACCTATTTCCCTTTCTTCACTTCTCCTCATGCTGCCTCCCTCGTCACTCACTTCACCACTTCTATCGTCCATTTCTGCCTCTCCCATCCTTCTTTTGTCCCATTCGGCATGGAACATCGACTCTTCCTTCCCTTCCTCCTCATACAATTGTGAGAAGGTGATCCCATATCCACTTTGACGAACTCTGGATGATTTATCATTGGCTCCTTGATAGAGAAATTTAAGGCACCTATTATGGTTGCATACTTGGCCTAATTGGTTTCTACATGTGTTTAATTTTGATGATTTAATTGAGTTTCATAATTGGGCTTCATTGGATTTAATTGTTAACTTGGTTAATCTTCGGATTTTACACTCACTATGACCTTTCCATGTTCCACAGATCATTTTGGGCTCTATAGACATTGGATTTTTGTGATTTTGGTGTCTTCTGAAAGCTAAGACCGAAGATTTACAATTTGGATTTCACAAGCTTCATCAAATTCGGCCCGATTCATGGCCTAATTGGGCTGCAAAGTTGCGGAGCTCGTGCTGACGGATCCAAGACCTTTTCACATAATTGGGCATATCTCACTCATTTCTGGTCCAAATGAGTCATATAATATGTCTATGGAAAGCTTATCCAGAGAGGATTATCTTATCTAGATAGATTTTGAAAATCTGGAATTATTTTGATAGATAACATCTGGATAAGATGTAATCAGGGGACACTTTTGATTGGAAGGAAATTTCTTTTAGATTTTTCAAGCTTTATCTTATCTTTTCATTTTCTATTTAAGCCTAAGTTGTTCATTCAAAGAAACACATCAGAATCTCTCATCTCTCTCTACTTGTCTTCTTATTTTTCTTTTGTATCTAAGGTGTTCATCAGAAAGCTTTCAATGGAGATATCCATGGAAGGCTAAACCTTTTCAATCCTGACATCATAGATAATTGGTTTCAATTGAGTTTATGTTTTGTAATTTTCCATTTTCGTATGTATGCTTTCCTTTCTCAACTTCAATTTCAAATATGAATTCAGTTATTGAACATGATTATGTTTGAATTATATCTATTGAGATATAGGACCGAATTCGTTGTTGAAATCAAGTAAGGTCGGTAACCGATTAGTTATCCAGGTTAATCCAATTGCATGTAATTCAACATTCATTAAAATTACGATTGTGATTTGAAGGTTGTTGAATAATAACTATATGATCATATAGTAAATTTGGGTTAAAAGTAGCATTAGGATGTGGTCTTTTAAACCATGATGAATTCTGCCAATAATCGTGATGTCTGGATTGATTCTTTGATCAATAGCATTTCATTTTTCTGTCATTTTTACATTTTGAAAATCACAAACCCCCCTTTGTTGTATTTAGCAATTTTGGTTTGATAACATAACATGTGTATCCTTAGGAAGAATGACCTGAGTTACCTTATACTACAAATAAGGGGACTTAGACTATTTGATAGCGGAAATAACGAGCTATCACTCCTCTACTATCCATGAATTAGTTGCGTAAGGAATGTTCATGATTCCATTCTCCTGGGTCTCGAGCATTCTTCACCTTCCTCGAGGTATCCCCAAAGTGAAAGGGAAAGGATCTCTACCATCACTTTTGATCACGTCCATCACCACTCCCCAATGGAGTCTCCAAATGTTTTGGACCAAGGGTTCAATATTCCATATGAGTAAGAAGGACCTAAGGTCCGGATGATCTTAATAATGGTACTGTGTTTTCCTCATTGTGTTTCACTTATTTAGGTGCCCCTTCTCTCTCTCTTTGTTCTACCCCTCTAACGTATCTTATAGGTATTAATATGACACTTTTGCTTGTTTTTCCCTTCGGGTATAGCTACTTGGTCCCCATGTCAATTCAAGTGTCTCTTCACAACTCCTTGAGCCGCGCACCCTATGGTAGTCTTCTAGGTGTCATACACTCATTGGTGCTTTCTAGAGTCCTGGGCAGTGAATAGGCCAAGCCATTCTGTGGCCCTTCCCTTATGTCACTTCACCTAGTTGACCATCTTTATTTCCCTTGCTTATAGTCTGGTCCTTCTTCTTGCTTTGCTCCCCGCAACCTTACTTTCTTTTAATTATAACCTTCCACTTTGCTTCTTTCCATGACACTCGTCTCATCCCTATCCCTCATTCATTTGTCTGACTTCTTTCTCTGCCAAACATTATGCCTTCTGTAACACTCTAGTAATTAACCAAATACACCTAGGTTGAATTTGATTAATGACTAGACTTTACTCTTTGCTTTGGTTCTTTCATCATATTTTGAAAATACTTAGTGAAATTACGAGCCTTTTTTTAACATAATTGAAATCGTGAGTCGCGCATAACATAAACGATTAAGCGGTAGTAAAATAAGACATTTAAGAATCTAAATATATCATATTGGCTCCATCACATAACATCCATAATGCACATCACAACATATATACAATAACCTCACTCAAAGGTGAGTTAAGTTCATACATCATATCTTACATATTCACACCATAGGAAACTATTTATAAGGAAATCATGCCCCTAAACTAGATAACCTTAAACTAGATAACCTTAAAAGCTAAGGAAGGCTACTCTAAAACTTGGATGCATAACATCTTAAGACTACTTAAAAACTCTCTAGGGCCACTGTTTGGAAACGGGAAGAAACCCAATCACTGAGCTTCCTCGGAAGGGGGCACACGAGATGCACCAGGCATCGCATGGACGGTCTTCTTGCTAACCTCGTTTAACAACCGTTTCCTCACACCCCTCTACACGTGGGAGAGTAGGAGAGAGCTCTCAGAATAAGCATGAGTAGGAGGGTCCTCCTGAAGGATCAGGTTTCAAGATCTCGTCATGGATTATACTCTGGAACCATGGCGGATAGAGGCGGGATAAGAACGTAACATTCTTTCATCAAGTGGACGTGCATGTTCGAAAACCATTTCATCGCCATAGGGAGAAGTAGGAGAAAACGATAACTAGGGATAGGATGTGCAAATGGACGACCTACGTAAATAAAACACGAACCGAGCACCTTCCTTCAAAGTGATATGAATGATGCACGGATCATAGTGGAATTCCCAAGTAGGGGTGTCAACGACATGACGAATGCCATCTAAATTGAAGACAATGACGGAAATAAAGGAAAGGGATGAGAATCTTCTAAAGATTTCTAGTAGGTACTCCTTCTACGGTGTCATCATCAAAGTTCTAGGAATCTCGGGTTATTATAAAATAGTGAACATACGAAGATTAAATTTTAAGTTCAAAATACTTTTACCGAAGATTCGACCAATTTTAATTATGCGTCTTATAATGCATCATAATCTTAACATGTCATATTTATAATGAACTTTTCTTTTATCATTACATCATATTCCTCATCATCATCATTAATATAACATGCATAGAAGAACATCATATTTCTCATCATCAACTCATGTATGTTATGCACAGAAGAATATCATAATAGCTACACATGAACATAGTGCACATAATTTATTTCTTTAGTACCTTAGGTGACTTTAAAATCTTATCATCCTCATTATTTTCCTTGGGCCACCCATCTCCACCCTTTGGGAGTAATCTAGGTTATGAGCTCATACCTTACTAGTCGTCACTAGCATATACTTATCCTTTTGATAAGTTAAAGTCCTGACTCTACCCTTTTGAGAGGGTTAAGGGGCTAGAATCACCTTTTCACCACCTATAGTTTGATGGGTCGAGGATCATTTTCTTATAAATTTTAAGTCATCAATAAGTCTTTGCATGTTACAACTCGCAATTCATAATAATTCTAACATTTTCTTATTTACAATTATTGAATAATATATATCAACTATAATCATGCATCTTGGAGATTCCAGGAAAGAGGTGGGTCACAATGGACACGCTTAAATACCAAATCTTTCCTTAGCCAGAACTTCCAAATTGCACTCTTACAAGTAATACACTTTTTTCCGGTAACAAAATATGTCCTTATTTCATGCATAAGTTTTCATTGTTTGCAACAACAACTATAACATACAAACCAGGGAATCAATCAATGACACCAAATTCTTGATAAGCATCAAATCACATTTTAAGTACACATAAAATTACTAGCTTCCCATAAAATTCTTACAAAGTTTTAAAACTCTTTTAGAACTAATTCTTTTTGTTAAACTTGAAAAAAGTCATAGGACTTTAGGCCTAACTTAACCATGGGACCGATTTATAACTCGAAAGAATGTTCATAGTTAAATCTTTCACTTAAGATAAAAGGAGCAAGTCTTGAGCTTTAGAGATTTAGGTGACATCTTAGAATTATTACCATGCTATGCAACCTTATTTTAATCTTATCTTTATAAGGTGATAGCTTGGAATTATAAACATGATATGCAATTCCATTTCTTTATCTTTAAGATTTAAGGTGATGACTTGAAAATTAAACATGATGCAAGAACTTGTAATATAAACATGATGCAAGAACTTGAAGCGCGTAACCCAGGGACCAGTGAGGGAGAAGAATCTTAAGCGAAGCGGCGGTAGTCCGCACAGGACCGGTGAGGGAGAAGAGAATTACATTTTTTTTTTAAGCTCCAATTCTCAAGACTTCTTAAAGAATAAATTCTTTAACTCCAATTATCTCATTTCTTCGCTTATGATTCATAGGCAAGTCTTTGAGCTCTAGGATTTTTAGGTGATGACATAAAATAAACATGTCATGCATTGATTCTTTAGCCATTATAAAATAAAGTGAGAGCATAAAATAAACATGAGATGCAACTTCTTTATTATCTTTAGAGATTAAGTGACAACTTGAAATTTAAACATGAAATGCAAGCTTGAAATTTAAACATGAGATATGCAAGTTCATTTATTTATTCTTGAGAATTTAGTTATGACATAAAATAAATATGGCTGTGCAAGACATAAACTTAAACATGGATGCAAGTTCACTTGATCTCTTTACTAGAGCTCCTTCAAGACTTTAATAAAATTATGATTTCAACCCAATATATGTATCTTAGCAAGACAAAGTAAAAAAATACATATTTCATATTCAAATCTCAAGATAAAAACATTATTCTTTAAAGTTTTGCATTAAATGGAATGTTCAAGCTTTAGAGGCCTAACTTGTGATGGATTTACAACCCATATTCAAGGTCCTCATCATCAAGCCATCATTTCATTCCTTCCTAGGCCATTTGGCCGAAACCATGAAAGGAAAATAAGGAAGAAAAACTGAAATTTTAGAAGCTTTGGAAACTAGTGAAACCTTCAAGTTTTAGAGATCTAACTTGTGAAAGCTTTGCAACCAACACTCAAGAATCTCATCATCAAACCATGGTCTCATCATAAGCTAGGCCATATGGCCGAAATACTTTAAAAAGAAAGGAAGAAGAACTGAAAATGAAAACTTAAAAGAAAGCTCATGAAAACATCATTTTTGAGCTAGAAACATAACTTGTCTTAGCATAAAATGAACTTAGAAATACCTCCCTACCTAATTTGATTTGAAAGAAAGGAAGAGAACTTGGTTTCCTTGAGTGAAATGAAGCAAAATATCCTTGAAAAGCTGAAGGGAGAATTTGGCCAAGAGAAAGAAAGAAAGATTTTGGTGCTCCTAAGACTAGAATTTGTGTAAGTTATGAACTAAGCATCTAAACTATCTTTAAGCATGCCTATTTATAGAGATTTTGCAGCTCATAAATGGACAAAGGAAGGAAGGAAATCTGACCAAAAATTAGAGAAAAAAATAAGGAAGAAAAATCATTTTGTTTGGTGGCTTAAACATGGAATCATGTTTCCATGTTTTCATGATTCTTTGTTTTCATTCTTTGGATTTTTGTGTAATAATTTTCTGACTTATTACTCAATAATTTCAGCCATTACAGCCTTGTGGAAGAGGATTTTGTGTGTTCCATGTATTATTTAGGTGTAGGCAAGGTATTCATGCAATTTAGAGAATTTACGGTTAAGGGCTTAAGTGAATTACTAAGCAATTTGGGTGTTTTAAGCAATTTTAGGTTCTAATCAATCTAAATAAATAATTTTGACTCTAGATTAGTAATTAGAATTTAATAAGCTTTAATTTGAGCCTAATATTGTTTAGGTTTCGTTAGACAAATCGAAAATCTCAAAATTTCAAAACTCGCAAACGGGGCAAAACGGTAATTTAACCCAAAACTTTACATCGGACTTAACCAAGGGTCATTCATAACTTAAAAACACCTTTTAAAATATTTTAGTGAGGTTTTAACTTTAGTTCGGCAAATTGAGTTAAAACGGGCGGGCGTTTTGGTCATTTCGCGTCGGAACTCAAAATTGAGATTCTGCTCTATTAACACACATAGCACAAACAATCCTTTATTATCCTCAAACATCCCTTGAGGACGGGTGGGGCCCACGATCCTCATTTTGAGTAAATAACCTCAGGGCATTTTGGTCATTACACGTCCAGAAAATCGGGTTTCAATGCTTGTACGAACCCTAACTTCTCTTCTAACGTTATATTCCTTTATTGAGAATTGTTTGGTCTCAAATTTTATATAATATTTACCTACGGTAATTTGGTAATTTTAATGACAGGAAAAATTAGTAAAAATTGGGGCATTACATTCTTCTCCTTGTAACCTTTTTCTGCCTATGAGGTCTAAAAACTAATCACACATATAACTATTTAATAATGATTTGGTTTTTTGTTGGTAGTAATAGAATAGTAAACATGTAAGTATAAGTATATGATCCTATAAGGAAATGGAACACTCAGAGTCAAGCTTAAGCAAAGGCTTCAATGGCAATTCCTAGCTTACCTACAAGGTAAGGAAGAAGATAAGAAAGAGAGAGAGAGAAAAAAAAAGCTAAGATGAGAGAATAAGGACCAGAGAAGGAATGAAGGCTTACTACTCTCATCCCTTCAAAAGTCCTTTATAGGAGCTTGGCTCTCCTTACACTCCTCTCAGTTGCCTTGATTTCAACCTTTTCTTCCAAGTGCTCCTTCAGCCATAGCAAAATTTCCCTTAACCCATATGTCATGGTCTTCCAAAATTACCGCTTCCTTAGTAATGTTTGCATCATTACCCCATAAAGCTCACCTTGTCCTTAAGATATAATTTGGGCAAATTCCTTTCATCAGAGATAGCCTCCTCAATGATGATTGGTGTTGTAACTTAACTAGTCCAAAATAGGTGTTTATACCATGTTTTTGGGTGTTCAAATGAAAAACACCTTAGATACATGTCCATTCACCTATTGACCACTTCACTTTGATCATCGGTTTAGGGATAATAAGCCAACCTCATAGCTAAAGTGGTACCCTATTGCTTAAAAAGATGTTGCCAATAATCACTAATGAAGACCTTGTCTTTGTCAAATGCTATTGATTTAGGCATGCCATGTAACTTAACCACTTTGGAGATAAAGCTTTTTGCTACACTCTTTCTAGAGAAGTCAGATTTAAATATAGCAAAATGGACATATTTGGATAGTCTATCTACCACTACCATTATGATAGTGTAAACATTAGAGGGTAAGGCGTGATGAAATCCATTGTCATATCATCTCACACTTATTGAGGAATGTAGAAACCTATAGTAACCTAATGGCAATAAATTTTCACTCTTAGCTTGTTGGCAAATCTGACATTCTTTCACAAATACTCTTATGTCTTGTTGCATATTTGGCCAATAGAATTTTGAGGCAACCTAGTTGTTATTTTGGCAATTCCAGCATGTCTTTCTAATGGAGACTTGTGAAATTCATTGAGTATTTCCTGATTAACTTAGTTCCACCAGGTATGTAAATCTTGTCCTTCAAGTATGGAAAACCCTTTCTTCAGAAACCTTGTCTCCTGCTACATGCGGTATAATGGCTGCTACTTCTGTAGGCATTTGCTTAATTCATTTAACCACACATGTATTGGTTCTAAGGCAATATTGAGAGATCTAGACAAGAGTTACTGTTGTGTTCTTCTTACTAGGTATGTATTGAATAGTGAAGTCATAGCCTATAAGTTTAGGAAGCTAGGCCAATTGCTCAAGGGTTTGCAAGATCTTATCCATCAAAGCTTTAAGACTACATTGATCTATCTTGAGAGTAAATTTGTGGCCCAAAATATAATGCCAAAACTTGACTAAGGCTTCAACGATGACAAAAATTCCCTTATATATGCTGATTGTTTCTGCATTCTGTTGACAATTTTTTAGAGAAATACGCTGATAGGGTGCCCATCTTAACTCAACACAACGCTAATAGACCAAGAGCATTTATTCCTAAGCAAAAAGGTGTCCGAAAATCTTGTAGGGCAAGGACTAAGCCTTAGTGAAAGCAACTTTCTTCTAAAAAGATTTTAATCTCAGTAGGCCATTAGAAGCAACCTTTTTTCAATAAATCTGTTAAGCATGCTACAATAGAAGCATAAGCCCTTATTAACCTCCTATAATGCCCTATCAAACCCAAGAACCTTCTTAGTTGTTTAATATTCCCAAGAGTGCTAATCCATTACTACTTAAATTACTATTATCCATTACTACTCTTGCTACACTAATAGTGTACCCTAAGTAATCTACTTACCTTTACTCAAAAGAACACTTGGCCAACATGACAAACAATTTCTCCTTCAATAAAATCTGTAACATAGTATTTAAATGCTAAAAATGATCTTAAGATGAGATGTAGACAAAAATATCTGCCATGACCCACATAGGGAACGTGACTAGCACGTGAGGGATTGGATCCCTATGGAAGCCTCTAGTAACATCCTGGCTAATATGCATAACTATTGAAAATATATTCCAAATATCTCAAAGTTAATTAAATTCCATAACTTAAAAATGTTTTTAAGAGATAAATCTTGAATGTAAAACTATATATTAATCATAATTGGGTTTAGGTCAAACATAACTAATAAAATAACTCAAGTCAAATAAATTATTATAAAAACTATGCATGTCCAGAATCCTACCTACACAATTATTGGAGCACTACTATAACTATATGAACCTAAAACAAGCTTCACTCCAAAGCTATCACGACTAGACTTGGATCGTGAAGGCACGTGAGGAATCTCATCCCCATGTAAGCCTTGTGATCGAGTCATACTATATGAATACTTCATCCATAAAATTCCTTTCAAATCTTAAAACAATTTGCATAACTAAATCATAATAATAATGAAATAACCCTTTTTCTCATAAATCAAGCTATAATTGTAGCGTGATACAAAATGTGATGAGTTGCTCACTATATAAAATAAACCATGAGTGATATATCATCTTTAATTACAAAACAAATTATGGAAATCAAAAAGCAAACATATGTTCATATATGTGGTCTAGAACCCTATCAACAACATCATTGGAGCACTCTATCAAAACAAATCACTTCATGGCAACATGAAGCTTATCCAAAGAAATAAAAGATACTCTTGCTAAGGAAAAGGTGGTGGAGGATTAGAAGCTGCTACTAAATCTATGAGGAAAAAGGAAAGAGAGGTGAATTTTATCATAAAACTTAGTGAGTAGATCCTCACCCATAACCATACATGGAAAAAGAAGATACATATAACAGGTAATGTAGCAACCATAAAACACTTAATTTAAATTATATAATAGCTATAAAATCATAATGTGCGGAAAACATGAAAATAATCTTTATTTTCTCAAGAATTTATAAAAGAATAGACTATCCATAAACTGATGGGTGGTGCTTAGTCCTTTGCGATCTAAAGCACATAGTTGAGATCTTAACGGTTCATCGCGAATTGTGTCCCTCATGGACTGATCTAATATGTGGATAAATGCCCCTCGTGAGCCTTGGTATACCAAGGTTAGCGGAATAATTGCCATAAACTCATAGTTCCGTTCCTCCCAGGAATCCCCTATTCTAAATCCATACTAAATCATAAAAGGAAGTTCTATGATTCTAAGTTCAATATGTCTAAGTTCTGAATAAACATAAAGCCCTAAGTTTCATTCTATCAATAATAGGTAATTCCAATTTTCATAAATCAAGTCAAAATCATGAATTAAATCATACAAAACTTTTGTAGAGCAAATATGGTCCCATGCATTTTCCAAAATCTTAGATTTTCATGTATCATTTCAACAAAAGCATTTCTAACTATTGCATATTTTTATATAAAACCATATCATGTAAAAATCCATTTTTTCGAATTGCTAAATACTTCGTAATGCTAGAAAATAATAATATAATAACTAAAATAAGGTCATGAGATCAAACTCACTCACTTGGAAGGGTGGAATATGATGCTCCAACACTAGACGCTCAAGGGAGGAGGGATGACACCAATATCTGCCATAATAACCATAAAACTCACCAATGATCTATGACTACTCCTAGATTACCCTAAAACTACTCTAACAACATTGGGGAGCACCCACTAAACAACAATGGAGAATAACAACAATCCAAACTAGGAACATGAAAGAATGAGAAAGAATGAGACATAATCTATCAACATTTACACACCTTGAAGCTTGTGGGAGGTAGATCTAAGTAGGGTTGAGACTAGAAGAGTGGAAGAGAGATTTGGAGAGAAGGTTTTGGGTTTTAGGGCTTCTCACAGAGTGAGGAAGGGCTTTTATAAGTAGGAGTAACTGGAAATGGAACAATGTTGTTTTTGGTACTGTTCTTGTTTTTAGGGACGCTATAGCGGTATATGACCGCTATAGTCAGGAGGTCACGTGCCCCTTCGTTGGAAGCACACGACCATTATACCTTGGACTGCCATAGGGGTTGACAGATCGCCCAAAAGGCCAGCCTCCACACTGTGACCGCATAGCAGTCCTGGACTACTAGAGCAGTGACAATTCACAGTTTCAACATAAAAAGACTCTTCATGGCCTGGTCCTTCCTTTACACGGTGCCTTCCAACTAAATCAACAACAACAATTAGTAGAGAAACAAGAGATGAACTCTCTTTCTCTCTCTCTCTCTATATATATATATATATATACTCAGCCAATGGCTAAAAATGATGGGCACCTAACTAGGTCCCACAAGCAGACACCACACTGTGTTCCTTTATGGAACTAGGGTTGAGCTAGTCCTTTAGACTACTTGGTATCAAGGTTAACGATTACCCTGAGCCATTAACTTGTAACACCCTAAAAATTATTTAAAAATTAATTTGAGCTTTGTTAGTTGTAATTTTAAAAATATAACAGTTTAAACAAAATGAGGGTGGCCCAACAGACGTTTAAAAAAAAATTTTCGCCTGGTAATAGTAATCTTGTGAGCCTCATCTGCCCGCGTAGCTAAAACCCTAGATTCGAGCCCAGGTGCCTAAAATTAGGAAAACATGGGAATAAGGTTAGAAATAGGTGAGAATGATAATTTTATACTTAAAATTAATTTTCAAGCAATATCGGTTCAATCAGGATCGTGTTTATCCGTTCGTGAGATTTTGGATGCGTTTTACACTAAATGAAACTTGCAGTGAAAGTTTGCCACCTAACTAGACAAGTGTATGGCTTAGAAGAAGCCACACCATTGCCACTTTATTAGTACCAATATGATGTTTACAAAATTTTCATATTTATCTTTAAGAAAAGAAAACATTTTGTACTTGAAAATTCTATGCATTTTGTCATAAACTCATAAGATCAACATCTTATCATTTCCTTGCATCAAAATTTCGGCCAAGACAAGGGAGAAGAGGCAGCCACCATTGTCATCTCTCTCAAGAACTCAAACTTGCTTTCAAATCCCTAAAACACTAGCTCAAACTCACTAAAACACCAAGATCCTTCATAAAACTTGTTCTACACCTAATTCTCTACCAATTTAACTGAACAAAATTTCCACTCCTTATCAAAACCTTGTCTTTTACCTCACACCCCACTGATATCAGAGGGTTTTGAAGTTGGATTGGGAGCTTTGGAGGAGGAGAAAGCAAGCTTGGTTAATCTTGAAGCCAAGGAGCTAATAGGTTACTCAAGTAGGGTTTTGCTGCCTTTTTCTTTTTCTTACCTGTTTAGCATGATCTAGGTCCAAAATTTCTAGTTGTATTGATGGATAATATGTTCATATTGATGTGTGAATTTTGGTGGTGTGTTTGGATGGGGTTAGAAAATGGTTTTTCTCAAAGGAAATTGGGACTAGGCTACTGGATTTCTAGTTATCCTCCAAGCAGTAATTATGCATGAATTTTATGGTATAGTTATGGATAATTTCATGAGCTATAAAAATTATATGTTGTATTTAATATCTTAAACCAACTGCATGAATTTTATTGGGTGTTGATTTTAAATTTTACTGCCTAAAAAAATCAAGTACCGAAATGTGACTTATGCTATTGGTTGTTAAAACTAAGCAATAAATTTGTCCAAATTTATTATCATAGAAATTGATTGAATTAGCCCATGAAATTTTTATATGAAGTTAGTAACTTATTTAAGTATCACTGTAAATTTTCTTGTGCCTTGATTCCATCAATTACTAAGGTTAAAAATTTTGGAACTCTGGGTTCTGACTATGAATTGGTGGCTCCTGACCACTAAATTTGTACATTTTACTAAAGTAGCTATAGAACTTTGTTTGTCCTAAAATTTTTACAGGTTATTCTAGACAATTGAAGTGTCATGTAGAATTTTTGTGACTCTTGAAATGGCTGTTTGTTATGATAATTAAATGTTGTGCATAGGACAATAAATCTATCAAAGTGCTGGAATGTGAGAGTGATCTGAAAATTTGTGGTAAAATGATATCTAGTCCAAGTGCATGGCATATGAATGCATGCTAATTATTTCAATTACTTATCCATGAGACATGAATGAGCCTCTAATATGATTGAATACCTACTTGTAATGTAAGCATGCTTTTGAGAACAAAGTATTTGATGTTAGCTATTTGGCCATATGACGCGACACATAAATGCATGCTAGAGGAAATAAAGAGTGGTTTATGAGACATAATTAAAATTGTATTGTGAATGAAATACCTACATGTGGCTTATGCGTGCATTTGAGAAAAGAGAATATATATGAACTTAAATTGTGCATGTTTTGACATATGGACAAAACAGAAACAAGACTTAGATTGAATGAGGGGAAGGAAATAGAAAAGAGAAACTTCTCTAAATATTTTGAGTTGATAGACGTATTGGCTAGAAATAGATCTATGTGTGATTCAGAAAATGAAAAAAATAAAGTTCGATGATCACGTATAGGATTGAGCTATCTTGAAGCAGACTATTTCCCTTGTGTGGTGTGAACCACTATAGATACCATTTGGTATAAATTATTTATTGTGGAATTGTCCACAAAAAATACCTGTTGGTATAACTTTTCTCCTATGTCAATGAAAAGAAGAAACATACACTGATTTGATCTTTGTGGCCATAAGTGAAACCATGTCACTTTGAGATAAGTTCATTGCATGTATTATATGCTCTCAACTTACTCTGAATTGTCTACCTAGGATGATTTACTCAATGTTAAAATACTATGAGATATATGCTTTAAGTGATTGAATGCTAAAAGAAACCCATTTCGAAAGAATGGTTTTTGAACATTAAAATGAATTTTTGATATATGTCGCATGCTCACATTTTAATAAACCGAAGTGGCTGGGTGATGACGATGCCATTATAATGGTGTAACTGGGAGTTGTCTACTGAGAATTGTGTAATTCTCATTGGATGTTTTGTGTTCTGTGTGCCTCCAGGTTTATCCAGAAACAATGGAGCTTGGACTTGAAGAACTTAGAATTTAATACTTATTAGTTGATGTTTTTACTTTATTGTGCTTAGTTGGAGTTGTATGTATATAAATGAAACAGTGAATATAGTGTAGTAAAGCTCTTAGAAGAGCTTCCCTCTGTACTTAATTATGTATTTAAATAAATGTTTTGGTTCTTCGTTATACATTTTAATAGAATTACGCTTAGTTACTTCATCAAGCGATCAATCTTGCTATAGATATTTAAGAAAGGTTCACTAATTAGGAAGTAACAACTCTTAAGTATGATGTCATGACTTAAGGATGAGATTGTACTTGGAGGATGTTACATAACTTGCTGATCGTTTCTCACTAATCATTAGCTAAAAACTAATATTCAATATTTCACTATTCCTGTTGTTCATACTAACTAGGGTTCATGCCACGTTTCTATCTTGATAAATAATTCTAAAGCATACATATAGCAAATATGGTCCCCTAAGTTTTCTAAAACTAATATTTTGCATGATAGTGCAAAACAAAAATTTTCTAAGATTTAGACAATCCATAAAAGCATGTTTTCTGGACATAAATCATTCTAAAAATTCATAAACAATCTTCATAATGCTAGAGTCCTAATAACGACCAAAAGTATGGTCAAGGCTTAAACCCACTTCACAGTGATAGAGAGTGAGCTTCCACTGAACAACTTGACTCTAGGGAGTATGATTGATCTTTAATACGAACATTATAATGAAAACATAAACAATTTGGTATTGTGCCAAGAACTGAATTTGGAATGCTAGGGAGGAAGAATGTTGTGAGAAAACCATGCCTAATAGCACCCAAACTCATAAACTAGATGAAAAGGGAAGAAACTAGCTAAATTATGTGAAAATCACTTGCTGAAGCTTGGGAGAAGGGAGAACGGAAAGGTGACGAGAGGCACAAGGAGTATTGGTAGTAGTTAGAGTGTCTAACCCAAGCCCTGGGGATGGGTTTATATAGTGTTAAGGACGTTTTAATGAAACTGCGTTATTTTGACATGTGTGCGATTTGGGGTCCTCCTTAACTTACATGCTTGATGTAGCTAGAAAAAACTCAACACCGCCTCACCCTCCTTGGATGCAACAAGAATATCCAGTGAACCTCGACCACCCAGCTTCCTGACAAAAGAAAAGCTTGCTTGAGCGAACATGTCTGGAGTGAAAATGACGACTTCAACAAAAACATTTTTTCTGCATCTGAGGTTTCTGGATACCCAAAGGATGTTAGGCTTAGCCAAGGACACGTGCATGAAGACATCATACACTACCCCCCTAAAAGATTTGGTCCCAAAATCTAAACAAATGTACTTTAAGGTGGAGAAAGATAGGGATACTTGGTTTTCATGGCTTCCTTAGCTTCGCAAGTCGCTTCCTTGCCTAAATGATTCCTCCAGGAACTTTTACTCGAGGCTTCCTCCTTTGAGTGAAGCTTCTTGATCTGCTTATCCACAATAGCAACTGGTTCCTTTTTATAGGACAAACTCTCATCAACCTAGATCGCTTGTAGAGTGAGCATGTGAGACTATTCGGGTATATACTTCCTAGCATATACTAACATGCAATATCTTGTGTTTGGTTATAAACTTGAGGCAGTGCTAACCTCTAGGCCACTGCTCCAATTCTCTCTAAGATCTCAAATGGATCCATATAACAAGGGTTCAACTTTCCCGCTGCTAAACCTCACTGCCCCTTTCATGGGGATACCCTCTAAGAAATACATGGTCCCTAACTCAAATTCCAAGTCACGTTGATGGTTATCTATATATGAATTATGCCTAGACGTGTTGCTAAGAGACATTCTCTGATCAATTGAACATTCTCCAAGTTTTCTTAAACTAGGTCCGGGCCTAGGATTTAGCTCCCCAAGCTCAAACCACCCGATGGGAGACCTATAACCTCCTATACAAGGCTTCGAATGGTGCTATCCTATACTTACTTTACAACCGTTGTTATATAAGAACTTGATTAGGGCGGTGACCACACCAACTCTCTCTAAATCTAACACACAAGCTCTAATCATATCTTCTAAGGTTTGTATTGTTTTCTAACCATTTGTCTAGGGATGAAAGGCTGTGGTCAAGTCCATACTCGTCCCAAGGCCTCCTTAAATGCCTTCCAGAACCGCAAAGTGAACTAGGACCCTTTGTCTTATATAATGGATATTGCGATACTATAAAGTCTAACTATCTCGTCGATGTACAACTTGGGCATACCGCGCGCACCGAAGGTAGTCTTCACTGCTGGAAATACATTGACTTAGTCATCTTATCTACTATTACCCATATAGAGTCAAACCCCTTGGTGGTCTAAGACAACTTGACCATGTTCCACTCAAGAATATCTATCTACCTGGAGCAACATCGTTGGCCTTTGGCGCTTAGCCTTGACTTGCTGGCACCAAGCACCTCACCACAAAGTCTTCAACATCTATCTTCATAATGTTCTACCAAAACAATTACTTAAGGTCCTGATACATCTTTGAGTATGCTACACTATGGGCTTCCTCTATCACCTTTCTTCTCAACTCACCCACTATGAGCACACACAAATGATCCCCAAAGTGTAACACACCGTCAACATCAACCGAAAACTCACATCTTGCCCTTACGAACATCCTTAACCAACTTAGCTAGCTTTGGATCTTTACTTGTTGTGCCTTAATCTATTCCACTAGGGTCCACGAGCCTTAATGTGAGTGAGGAAAACCCTTATGTCACTAAGAATGAACTGAACTCCCTCACTTTCCAACTTGTGGATATCCTCCGTGTGGCTACTTCACGGCTCTATGTGGGCCAAATTATCCACAGACTTCCCGCCAAAGTATCTACTACTATATTCACCTTCCCTAGGTGGTACAAGATCATATAGTCATAATCCTTCAACAACTCAAGCCATTTACGATGCCTTAGGTTCAGATCTTCTGCGAAAATGTACTTCAGGCTATTATGGTCTGAAGATCTCACAAGTTCCTCTACAGGTAATACCTCCAAATCTTCAAGGAAGAACAACTTGCGTCATTTCCAAGTCATGTGTAGGGTAATTCTACTCATGCTTCTTGAGTTGCCATGAGGCGTAAGCTACAACTCAACCATGCTGATCAGGACACACTAACTCCAATTATCGAAGCATTACATAATACCAAAAAACCACCTATGCCTGAGTAAACACCAACACTTGCGCATCAAACATGTCTTAAGTCTCTGGAAACTCTCTTCACACTTTTTTGTCCACTAGAACCTAACATTCTTCTGTGTTCCTATACAAACCACCTTAGTATCCTGGAAAAACCCAAGAAGCTTAGACTTTGAAAATTATTGAAAGTCAAGGCCATTGCTTGCACTACTTCTACATTCTTCAATCCTACCAGAATACCATCCTCATAAACTATATGCCTAAGGAATGCCGCCCTGACTAGCCAAACCTCACACTTGGAGAACTTGGTGTACAATTGATTCTACCTCAAAGTGTGTAGAACTCTCCTTAGATATTGCTCATGTTCCTCCTTACTCCAAGAGTACACTAAGATATCATCAATAAAGACAATCACAAAGTGATCCAGATACGACTTGAACACCTTGTTCATCAAATCCAAAAAGGCTATTGGGCATTAATCAACCCAAAGGACATTGCTAAGAACTCATAGTGTCCATAGCGAGCCCTGAAAGCACCTTGGGTATATCTTCATCTTTAATCTTCAGTCTTGTGATAGCCAGATCGAAAGTCGATCTTGTAAAAACATGTTATCCCTTAAGGTTGGCTGAAAAGGTCATCAATATGGGGCAAGGGGTTTCACTTTGTTTAACTGTTGTAATTTATATACATTCTCATTGAACCATCCTTCTTCTTGACAAATAACACTAGAGCACCCTATGGAGAGGTACTTATCGAATAAACCCCTTGTCCAACAATTTATGCAACCGCTTTTTCAACTCTCTCAACTCGTTGGAGCCATAAAATACGAGGGTATAGAGATGGACCTAACTCCTAGCTCAAGCTCTATCCTAAACTCTACTTCCCTCCCTGGACATACCCCCAATTCATCTAAAACTTACTTATCACCAAAACCGTGCCCAAGCTTGGTGTCCTTGACTCTACGTCTCTGACTTGAGCTGAAGAACCCATAAATTGCTCTTTCCATTAATCATAGTGCACCTATAATTGGTATCAAGCTCGTTGATGTTGAGCACCCTGTACCCAAGAACTCTTAGCTCATCACCTAGGACTTTAATCTTGCTAACTTGCTATATCAATCTAAAATGGCATGGCATGGCATGAGGCTAACCAATCCATACCCAAGATGATGTCAAAGTCAAACATGTCCATCACTCTTAAATCTGCTAGTGCTTCCATGTCACCAACTTTGACTCGCACAATCTATACCCTTTAACAAGGAGGAGCTCTCTCGAAGGACCCCAACTAGGAATGGCTCAAGATCCTCAGGAATCTCCGAACTATACGGCAAAGAATGGGGACACATAAGAATAAGTGGATCTTGAGTCAAATGACGTCATGACATCGAACATACTAGAACATACTATTGTTATACCCTGCGATCATTTTGTTTGAACCCTTACATCCTAGTCATAGCGACAAATAGGGCTGTCCCCTACTACCCTGGCCTCTACCGTCCTCCTCCACCACCTGCACCTTTGCTACCAGGGCCCGGCTCCATGGCTTGCGAGTGAGAACCAACCTAGACCGTCGACTAGAGAGACTAAATTAACATGGAGGGGTTAGCCAGCCCGGCTAAAAGCTCCGTGAAGCATCAACACTTTCTATGCTTGTAGCCCAGCTGACCACAACCAAAACATACCAAGGAACCTGATAAGCACTAACCCTAATGTCTTCTCCGTAGTCAGGCATACTGGATACATCCGCCATAAGCCTTGTCCATATACTGACTACCCCATTTGCTCTAAATTTGAAATACAGCGGGCGTGATAGGGTAGGATCTGAGAAGGTGGCTTGACCTGACTAACCCGTTGTTGGCCTTGCTAATGGTTACCCTTACCCGAACCTGCTCCATTCTAGAAAGATCCTTGAAAATTGGCCCTTTTGTTAGCCTCTGACATCGTCTTGCACTCTGCTAATCCACTCTCAAGACTAATTATTGTGTCCACAACTTGAGCATAGTCCATGGTCCGACGTAAAGCTACAAATGAGGAACATATCATTAGGCAAACCTTGAACAAAACATCTCACCCTAGTTGTCTTTGTTGGTATCATGCTGGAGGCTACCTTGTGCAGAGGTAAATCGCTCGTCGTACTCTTAGTCATGCAAGGAGTTAATCGGAGCTTTAAAAACTTTTCAATCATCTGTGCCTACCAGTTCTAGATAGGAATCTTCGCATGAAGACTTCCTTGAATTATTCCCAAGAGGAAGCACTAGAGGTCTCATGCCTCTATCAGGTCCTGATAGCATAGCTCAGTTGGCCTCCCAGTTGGAAGCCAGGTGGTGGGCACTAGAGTGTTGCATCTCTAGCTCTAACAAATTAAAAAATTTATTTAAAACTAAATTATAACAAAATTTAGTATAATGGTGCGCAACTTAGGTCGTCTCCTAACGATATCGATGAACTAATAGACTATGCAACATGGGGCTTTTTCATTGAGTGCATCAAGCAAAAATAGAATATAAACTAAAACAAGGAAATAACTAACAATTAACTAAAGTGCTAACATAACAATTTCCTAGGTGTAGAATCCATCTATCCTTTACACACATATTTCATCAAACACATGGTAGGTGACTAACTTGTGCCTAGAATCATGCAATCACACAATCGTTGCACCATAATTCATTACCAATCAAACAATCACTAAGCATTCTACTAGCATACAGCACCTAAGTAATTGAGATCTCAATCCCTAAATGCATACACTAACTTGAGCACCAATTACATTAGTATAACTATCACAACGCCAATTGCACGTAATAAAATTGACAACAAAAAATTTATTCCTAAAATAAATAAATTTAAAAAATGTAGCTACTACCAATTTTAATTATGGTTAAAATTGAAAAACCCTTTTGATTTGCAAAACTGGTCTTTTGAAATAGATTTGAGTCCAGGAGTCTAATTATGATTAAGGAAGAGTGAAAACTTAACCCCATTGCACCCCTAATACATTTGTGTAATATCCTTACCCTAGAGTTCATTATACAAATTAACTTATAACTTTAATAATATTTATTTTCCCCCAAAATTCACAATAATTATTTACAAATAAAAAAAACAAAAGAACAAATTTAACGAAAATTTAATTTTGGCTTGATAGTTGTTGGCTATGCCGACGTATCATCTGGTGCAATGAGGAATTCAAAGTCATGTTATTCTTGTAGAGAATGATTGTGTGTTAGATGGATTTTGATTAAAAAATAAAAATAAAAATGTGTTGATTAATTTTAATTGTGAAAAGAATTTTTGACCGATAAATTATTTAAAAGAAATCTGATTTTGCAAATAATTCAAGTTAGCACTAAGCTACTCAATAAACCCTTACACTTCAACAATACATGAAGGAGGCATCCACTTCTCAATTATTATTATTGATTGTTGTGCGGATTAAAAAAATTAGACCTTTTATTTTTGTAAAAAAATAAAAAATTAAAATACCCAAGACTCTTTTTGTTTAAAAAAAAAATACATACACACTAGACTAAAAAATAAAACCCAACAAAAAAAAAGGAAGAAAATCAGAATTCCAAGCCCACCTAAATAAGAATTGAATATGCATTTAACTCAAAAAATAATAATAATAAAAACATGTACGTGTTATTTTCTATGGATGAGCATTTGAGTTTGACCATTTGACCCAAAAAGAAAAAATGGATAAACATTAAAAATAATAAAATAATAAAAATAAAAGAAAACATGTTGTAACCCAATAAAATGAGACACAAGAAAGAAGGAAAACCCAAGCTAGAAAAGGTGAATGGAGCATGGAGGGATAGGCTGCGGCCCTAGGCTTGGACTATTGTGGTGGTCCTTTCAGGCGACACTTCGGCGAGTGATGGATCTATGGTACCGAGGAACGACATGGCTTATAGAGGCCTAATGTGGTGCACTGCTACAACACAAAAAGGGAGGTCTGACAGTTTCATGGTGGCTCGAGATTTAAGTGAGGATGATGGTGGGTTGTGGTCTCATGGGTGCAGGACTCATAGTTATTGTAATTGGTTTGCTATGGGCATGTGGTGGTTGATGAGTTATTATGATGGTGGATGATGATTGAGGGTGTGATTATGGTAGTGATGGGTTGTTGTGGTGGTGAAGATGAGATGGTGAATAAGGTGGTTGTTGTTTGGAGATGATGATGATGATGATGAATATACTGTTGGTGGAAGAATTATCATGGTGAAATGTGTCATCAATGTTGAGATTGTCTCCCCTTTGATTGAAATACTGTCTATTTATATGCAAAGATGAGAATTTATGCAGATGATTATGAAATGATTTTGATCGATGCAAATGCAATTTGATTGGAAAAATGATGCAATTAAAAATGATCTAATTAAGATATACAAAAGGCTACTTATTAAAGTAATTAAAAAAAGATTTGATTGATGCATGTTGAAATAAAATCAATATTAAAAGAAAAAAGCTAAAAAAAGGAAAAGATTTGTTTTTTTTTTGGTTTTTGCCATTGTAATTTTTTTTCTTTATATTTTCTTATATACAAAAAGGGATAAAATATGGTGTTCACACTAACCTTAGTAAATAATTAATCTCAATTTCCTAAGCTAACCAAACATTCATTAATCAATCAATTAACTCATGCCTAGTCAATGATCCCAATTATGCATCTAACCCACAATCATGAATTAGCATACAAAATCAAGATTCATTCTAACCATATTCACAAACATTGACATATAATAATCAATTAATTAATCAAGATAAACACATAAGGAATGGAAGGAATGTCAAAGAAAGAAAATCAAGAAACTAAACCATGTATTCATTGAATATGCAAGCCTCAAGACAAACCCTTAGAATTGGAAAATCCTTAATGATACTCACAAACTCACTCTTCATAGAGAAACTATAATAAAAATGGAAAGTAAAATCTAACCTAAGAGAAAAAGAGAGTGGGTGAGGAAGAAGATGGGTGAAGAAGAGGAAAGAGGAAGATGGAGGATAAAGGAGGAGATGGGAATAAAGGAAGAAGAAAAGAAAAGCCTAAAACTACTCTAATCTAAGCTAATTTGAGCAAAAGGGTCGTGTGTTTCCGTTCTAAGGCTTGTGAATCATTTAAAAACCTAGAAACTCATTAAAACATGTATAGCACCATCATAGGTCTTTGGGGAATCATGCATTAACCTTGGCTCACTGAGCAACCCTGGCTTGCTTGTAGCATGTTTTCTAAGTTTTGACCCTCGAAATAATCAAATTAGCTCTTGTTATCTTCATAAAAGTTGTAGATCTTTTTCTTCTCTACAAAATAGATACCTTATTTACCTTATTTAGACTCTATATGAGAGAGATATGACCCAATTATTAAAGTATACCCAATCTGAAAATCCAACACCTCAGTTCTAACTTCCAAGCTTATTTTGATTAGCTAGACTTCTAATTCGGCTTTTAAGCTCTACAATGTCCAAAGAGCACAAGTTTTAAAGGTCTACAACTTCAGTTAAGTGCAAAATACAAAAAGTGTGCCAGATGTAGTTATGTAGAAAATTCTCATTAATGCTCAAATCAATGTCCAAATTCAAACATCGTGCAAATGTATACAATTAAGCATAAAAGAAAGCTAGGACACTAAGAATATGGTACAAAATATGTATATAAATGCATGCTTATCACTAGACAACTCTATTGTTCTCTTTAAAGAATGGTGAATGACACCAACTATCTTCTCCACATGTCTGAGGAATTCCTAGGATCCTCCTTAGATGCCCATTGAAGGTGGGAGGGTCCATTCTGTTGAAATGCTCCAAGGCTGCATCATCCTTGTCTCTCTGAACTGAAGTAACTATGTAGTTGCCTCTAGTTGCCTAGTCATCACATCTGCCAAGTTTGCTACCATCTGTTCGAATGCTTTGAGATGATCACTATCATTGGATAAGTCATTTTTACGTTGATGGCAAAGGCCAAAGGGTGTAAAGGTGGCATGGTCACACTTGTGAAAAGTAGGACATATAACAAGATCATGAGTGCCAAGAAAAGACAAACTTTATCTAACCTAGACATGATTGACTTTTTCCTAAATGCCTCAAATAATACTATGTCAATATAAATAGGTATGCTTATAGTTGCATAGATACCATGTTATTTGTGGACACTTGCTCCAGGAATATGGAGGGAAACATATGCTCTGACACCATTTTGTGACAACCCACTTAGGGAATATGATCGGCACGTGAAGGATTGGGTCCCCACTAAATGGAGGTTGTCGCCTACCTCCTCAAATTAGAAATTATTTTAATGCTAAGTTGCACAAAAAATGTAGTAAAGGGCACAACCTAGGTCGTTTCTCAGGAACTTCAATACTTAGTTAGGTAAATTGGGGTTTGAAGAATGAGAATTAAGCAATTTAAATTAAAAGATAATAGCAACAATGAAGAAGGCACTAGTGCAAGGTTTTCCCAAGATTGGAAATTAATTATCATTGACCAAATATTAAATCCATTGGTGGCTATTAGTAATAAATTACTGGCAATTCTACTAGTGATCGATTGACCTCTAGAATTTGATCAATGCAAATAACTAATAACGAGATCTCAATTTATTTAGAAATCACATTAATTTAATGAACTAACCGTTATAGCCTAACGCAATTGAAAGTTAATTCTAATGTTCCCCCTCAAACATAAACCAATAGATCTATCAATTTATGCCCAAAGGGTTTCCCCAAATGACGATCGCCAATTTAGTTATTCCAATAAAGATTATAGTAATCATCACAATAATTATAGGAATAGAAACTGGAGAACATTAAGAAAACTAATGTATTTAATATTAAAAGAGATCTCAAACATCATCCCAATCCATTTGGAAACCCTTGCACTAGTAAAAAAGTTTACTCCTCCATCTCTGAAGGATTACAACAATGAAAATAAATGAAACCTGAAAATAATAGCAACAATCTTTGCTACAATCTCCAAGACAAAACACCTTCACTAATGGAATCCTAAGAGAGAGAGAGAGAAGAAAAGAGAGACGTAGAGAGAGAATAATAGCAACCTAAAGTGTAGATCTAAAAGTGAGTTAAAAGCTAGGGTAAAAGTCTGAATAATCCCTTAAATATTGCTCTCAAAAAAGATTAATGAACTAAATCTACTACCGCATCAATGCTTAGTGCTAAATGAGCACTACACTCACTAGAACGATGAGGCCAAAAATTAATGGTTGTCACTTTACCACGCTAATAAGCGCTGGATTTGCTCACTGAGAGCAAGCTTCCATCCTTTTATTTTTTTTCTCCAAGCTTCTTCCAGAGAGCTTCCAGCCTTGTTCTTGACACTTTGTACTTGATCCAAAGCTCCTGTCACAAAACCATACTCAAAGAGACAAATCAAACGAAATAGGGTGTAATTACAAATTATTCCAAAATCAATCCAAAAGCCAATAATTATTCCAAAATCAGTCCAAAAGCCAATAATTCTTTCAAAATTACACAATGAGGAATAAATCAAAATTATAATTAATCACATTAATAACTTAGTAAAACTTATTCAAGAAGCTAAGGTTTGGTAGCAAGATAATGGCATAAATGCCCTTTATCACCCATGGAAGCCCTAGTAACATATTGGCTAATATTTATAACTATTGATCTCAAGTTTAATTCAATTCTGGAACTCTAAATATTTTCAAGACATAAATCCTAATGTAAAACTATATATTAATCATAATCTGGGCTTAGGCCAAACATAACTAATAAAATAACTCTAAGTTAAATAAATTATTATAAAAACTATGCATGTTTGGATCTTGTTTACACAATCAATGGAGCATTATTGTAACTACATGAACCTATAATAAGTTTCACTCCAAGCGAAGCTCACCAAAAGAATGCTACAACACTATTGGTAAAGATCCTATGGTGCAATTGAACCTGGAGTTGTATCTGGAAGAGAAAAAAGAAGGGGTGAGTTCATCAAAATTAGCTGAGTGAGTTTCCACTTACAATTCACATAAGACAAGAAGAATAATATATAATATACGTGCAGCTAATATAAAATATTTTAATATTTAATTTCATAGCTATATTGAAAATCATAATTCAACTAAATTAAAAACAATAATTAGTAGAGAAACAAGAGATGAAATATATATATATATATATATATATATATATATATATATATATATATATATATATATATAAAATTAATGGGCACTTAATTAGGTCTCATAAGCGGACACCACACAGAGTTCCTTACTTAACTTGGGTTTGAGCTAGTCCTTTGGTGGACCACTTGATACAAAGGTTAATGATCGATCCTAAGTCGTTAACTCGCTGACCGTTTTTCACTAATTATTAGCTAAAAACTAATATTCAATATTTCATTATTCTTTTATTCATACTAATTGGGTTCATGCTATTTTTCTAACTCATAAATAATTCTAAAGCATACATACAACAAAAATTGTCCTATGAGTTTTATAAAAATAATATTTTCATGATAGCTACAAAACAAAAATTTTCTAAGATTTATATAATCTATAAAAGCATGCTTTCTTGGCATAAATCATTCCAAAAATTCATAAATAATTTTCTTAATGTTGGGAAAGTACGAATAATGACCAAAAGCATGGTCATGAGCTTACACCCATTCATAGTTGGTAGCGGAGTGTGCTTCTGATAACTTGACTCTTGGAAGTAGGATTAGTACGACAACTAGCAAACAATATAATGAAAACATAAACAATTTGGTATTTTTCCAAGAATAGAATTTGAAATGCTAGGGAGGAAGAATATTGTGAGAAAACCATGCCTGATAGTGCCCAAACTCATAAACTAGATAAAAAGGGAAAAGAAACGGTTGCATTCCTCGAAAATCACTTACTAGAAGCTTGGGGAGGAGGAAAAATAGAAGAGAAACATGAGGGAAAGGCACAAGGAGTGTTGGTGGTGGCTAGGTGTTTAACCCAAGCTTGGGAATGGGTTTATACAGGATTGGGGGCATTTTAATGAAATTGTGTCGTTTTGACACGTGCCATAT
The DNA here is from genome assembly GCA_030441495.1 of Dalbergia oliveri. Classification (NCBI taxonomy): domain Eukaryota; kingdom Viridiplantae; phylum Streptophyta; class Magnoliopsida; order Fabales; family Fabaceae; genus Dalbergia; species Dalbergia oliveri. Next base: position 5,652,665 of record JAMLFY010000013.1, on the reverse strand, counting down.
CAGGGTTCCTCGGATTAAGCCATTTTCTCTGAGCAAACCTTCCTCACCCTCTTTTAGTTACTACGAGAAATACTGGAGTGAATTATCTGACCATCATACTTGCTATACAAGTTTTCCTCGTTGTAGTGAAAATGTTTGCACCAAAAATTGTATACTTCAGGATTTTGCATTCCTGGAGGTTTCACGATATCCAAAGGCTATGCTAGGCTTAGCCAAGGACACATGGACCAGAGGCATCAAAATCTCAAAAAAACCAATAAAAACTTCCTTAGAACTTGCTAAAATACATATTGATTAGGTTTTGAAAGGTGGTAGGTGCATTAGTGAGGCCAAATGGCATAACTAGCCATTTATAATGGCCATGATGTGTTCTAAAGGTTGTCTTGTGAGTGTCAGGAGGGTTCAATATGATTTTATGATAGCTAGCTCTAGATCTAGCTTAGAAAAAAATTGCACTACATAATTCATCGATAAGTTCATCAAAAATTGGAATAAAATGAATCCTTGATTGTGATGGCATTTATGTTTGATAATCTATGCTAAACCTTCAAGAGCCATCTTTCTCTCTAACTAACAATATAGGTGATGAAAAAAGACTCTTATTGTGTTTGATAATGCATTCAGTGAGAATCTCCTGCACCATGCTTTCTATCTGAGCATTTTGGCTATAAGGATACCTATATGGATTCACCTTAGTTGGAGGTACCACATCAGGCAAAGGAATGTTATGATCTTGACTCTTATGGGTAGTCCACTTATTTGTTTAAGATCTCCGTGTAGATATGGAGTATTAGTATAAGCTCTAGCTCCATTTAATTTGGGTAAAGGTAGCCCTTCATCATTAGATTCTGAAATTTCATAAAATTGTAAGGTAAACATCTAGTTATAGCACCTGATTGTGCATTCTTCTTAATTGATATAGTTGTACCTTAATTGGCCCTATAGGTTGATCACCTTGTTAGTAATTAGTTCACCTTGATGGTAGAATTTTAGTGTCTTGGTCCTATAATTATGAACATGATCATCCAAGTTGCCAACTCAAGTAGTGCCAAGCATCAAGTCAAACCTACATTAGCTAGCAAAAAATTTGAAAACTTGAGAGTATGACCTTGATCTGGAAGAATCACTTCATTGATCAATCCTTCTACACTTAGATAGACACCATCATCCACCATGACCTTCATCACAACGAGTTCAATTGGTAAGTTTAGTAATTTGGTAAGTCGAGGTTGTAAAATAATGTCATCACTCCCTTCTTCTACGAATACTTGGTCCTGCATTGCCTTTACATATCCCTGGAATCGAATTAAGCCAAAGCCATCACCTTTTTTAGTGCATGTAAGGATAAATAATTAAGAACCTATTGTTCCTCAATTTCAACTTATTTAGTAGGTTCCTAAACAAGGCTATCCTCTTTATCTTCTAACTATATGATCATCAAGTATTTGTTTGGCCATTAAGAGTAAAGGAGAACTTCTCATCACAATTAAAAATAAGCCCATATTTCTTTTCATTTGAATTTTTGCAAGGATCAGTTGTGAAATAGATTTGGGTTGCAGATGTAGGGGTAGATAGTTTTGAGGTTGGAGTGGGTATAGGGGAGGTAAATGTTATCTTGGTGGAAAATTGCACCCCATTTGGTTTTATAGCCAATGAATTCTTGCTATAACTTGAATTAGTGTGTAAGATTTCTTTATAGCCATGTATTTCTCCTTATATAATTGGGTAAATATTATAGGTTTTTGTAAATTCAAAGTGTGAGTTATCACATCATGCCTTATATCCTCCAACAGTCTACCAACATAGCAATCTAAGATCGCATCTAGGGTAATCCATAGACTCTATCCATGAGATGTGTGCTCAAAGTAATAGGCATTGACGAAAGTTGTTGAAACTAACTTAAATAGGTTTCCTCATTGGTTATGTCTCAAGTCCACATGTCCCTAGATAAGTCTAGTAGAGCCTTAGGGTTCCCTCGACCACCGTGCTGCCAGGAAAGCCCCATACACATGAAAGCATGAAAATAGAAGCAGCTTTCTTGAGACCACTATAGCCCAGCAGTGTTGGTTACGGGCCATGCTCTCTAGACTACTATAGCAGTTAGGTGTGTGAGCCAAGATAGTACTTGGGTACAAGGTGTTCAACATCAATAAGTTTGATAACAGCTATGAGTGCATTGGAATATGGATAGAGGAAGTTGTGGGTTCTTAGCTGAATCAGGGATGTAGAGGAGAAGACAACAAGTTTGGACTGTTTTGGTGGCTAATGAGTTTTTAGATATGTTTCCAGATGATTTGCTAAGTATGCCACCAAAGAGGAAGTAAAGTTTTAGGATAGAGTTTGAGCTAGGATTTAGGCCCATCTCTATACCCCCATACGTGTGGCTTTAGCAAAGTTAAGAAAGTTAAAAGAGAGTTGTAGGAGTTGTAAGACAAAGGGTTTATTCGGCCAAGTACCTCTCCATAGGGTGCTCTAGTGTTGTTTGTCAAGAAGAAAAATAGTTTAATGAGAACGTGTATAGATTACATGACTAAATAAGGTGATGATCAAGAACCAATGCCCCTTGCCTCATATTGATGATCTTTTCATCAACCATTAGGGGACAATATGTTTTCCCAAGATCGACCTTCAATTTTTCTATCATCAGCGAAGGATTAAGGATGAAGATATACCTAAGACGACCTTCAAGACTCGCTATGAACACTATGAGTTGTTAGTCGTGCTCTCTAGGTTGACCAATGCCCCAGGTTTCATGGACCCTAATAAATAGGGTGTTCAAGTCGTATCTAGACCACTTTGTGATTGTTTTCATCTATGACATCCTTAGTGATTCCAGGAGTGAGAGGAGGAACATGAGCAGCATCTTACGTAGTTCTTGCAAACCTTGAAGGAAAAATCAGTTGTACACCAAGTTCTCCAAATATGAGTTTTGGCTAGATCAGGTGGCGTTCCTTGGGCATATAGTATCTAAGGATGGTATTCTAATAGATCTGAAGAAGGTAGAAGCAGTGTAGTAATAGCCTAGACTTGCAATGGTTTTCAAAGTTGAGTCTTGGGCTTGGCAAGATACTATAGGTGGTTTGTTCAGGATTTTTCAAGGATTGCAGCACCCATGACCAAGTTAACATAGAAGAATGTCATTTTAGCTGATAGAAGAATGTGAAGAGAACTTCCAAAGACTCAAGACATGTTTGACCATGATGGTAGTTTTGATATTGCCTTCAGGAACATTTGGCTTTTCAGGATTCTATGATGCTTTGAGAGTTCACTTGGCTCTTATCCTGAGAGAGGATGGTCAAGTTGTTGCCTAGAAGATTTGGATGCATTAACTTGGACTAAGACACTTGTGAGATCTTCACAAACCACAAGAGCTTGAAGTAAATATTTTTAGTAGAAGGATCTAAACCTAATAAGGTAGTGTAGATGGCTCAAGTTGTTGAAGGATTATGACTATATGAATGCGAATTAGTAGTAAATACTTTTAATATAAGTCCATGGGTAGTTTGGCATACATAGTGCCTGAAAGTAGCAACTAGTAAAGGATATCCACAAGTTGGAAGTTGAGGGAGTTTAATTCTGTCATAGCGACACAAGGGTTTTTCCTCACTTATTTAGTGTTTTATGGACCTTGGTGAATAGATTAAGGCACAGGAGGGCGAAGATCCAAAGCTAGCTAAGTTAGTTGAGGATGTTGGTAAGGGCAATAATGTAGAAGTTTCTGGTTAATGCTAAGGGCGTGTTTCACTTTGGGAACCATTTGTGTATGCTCGTAGTGGGGAAACCGTAAAGAAAAATGATGGAGGAATCTACAGTGATTTACCCAGGCTATTCATAGTCATAAGATGTATCAGGATCTTAAGGTCTTGTTCTAGTAGGATGACATGAAGAAGATGAGCTTGACTTTGTGACAAGGTGCTTAGTGTGCCAGGAGTTAGGTTGAGTACTATAGGCTTGCAAGGTTACTCTAATATATAGATATCTAGAGTGGAAGTGAAGTTAATAAACCACTGGACTTTCGTGGTCGGGTTAGTTTGGGTTACTCAAGGGTTCCACTCCATATAGGTGATAGTAGACAGGATGACCAAAGTCAATGTATTTCCTACAGTGAATGACTCAATGCACTTAATATGCTCAGTTATACATTAACAAGATAGTCAAAACTTTATGAAGTCCCCATATTCATCATATCTAGAGGGTCCAGTCACCTCGTAGTTTTGGAGGGCATTTCAAGAGGGCTGGATGTATGTGGACTTAACCATAACTTTTCATCCCCAACAAATGGTTAATCAGAAAAGGATATACAAATCTTTGAAGATGCTTAAAGCTTGTTTGTTAATTTTGAAGGAACTGAATAACCACCTTACGAGTTCTCATAAATACAGCGATCAAGAGAGTTTCCAAATAGCACCATTCGAAGCCTTGTATCTGAGGGGTTGCAGGTCTCTCCATAGGTGGTTTGAACTTAAGTAAGTTAAATCTCTAAGTCGGGCCTGCAAGTTCAGTAAACCTTAGAGAAATGTCAGTTAATCAAAGAATGCCTCTTTATAGCATAGTCCAGGTAGATGTTTATATAGATAACCATCAATGTGACTTGGAGTTTGCCAAGAAATCACGTGTTTCCCCTTGCACATCTACTAAAGGGTAGTGAGGTTTGGTAAGAGGGAAGTTGAACTCTCATTATATCGACCAATTTCACCAGGAGTAGGAGCTGATACAAATTGGTACTCTAACTTGAATTATCAGCCATACACCCTATGTCGAGTCAATATGGTCAGGAAGTATATGCCTGATCAATATCACGTAACCTTCACTTACAAAGGGTCCAAGTTGATGAGAGTTTGTCTATGAAGAGGAACTGGTTGCCATCATGGATAGGCAGATCAAGGAGAATCACTCAAAGGAGGTAACCTTAGTAAAAGTTATCTAGAGGAACCATTCCAACTAAGAACGAACTAGCAAGTTGAAGAAGCCATGGAATCAAGTATCCCTATCTTTTTCCACCTCAAGGAATGTTTGCTTAGATATGGGGATCAAATATTTCTAGGGCGTAGTATGTGATGTTGGTCCACATGTCCCTAGATAAGACTAGGGCCTTAGGTTCCTCCTGATCCACTGTCTAGAAGCAAGCCCATACACATGAAAACACAAAAAAACATAGAATTAGGTTTGAGACCGCCATAGCGGTTATAGGCCACTATAGCAGGTAGGCATTGTTGTTTGTCACGGGCCATGCTTTCGTTAGGTTGTGCATAGAGGTTTAGGACCTATAGTGGCGGTGTGTGCACCCGTGCCTAGTGTCCAAAAACACCCCCCAAAATACTATATAAATGTATCTAGGATTGGGTTATAAAACTTACCGCCCAACACTCCATGCTTCTCCCTCGGGTTTTTTTCTTCCATTCTCCCTCCCGATCTTCCAAGTGATTTCTCATGGAATTTAGCCAGTCTTATCCCTTTTATCTAGTTTATGAGTTAGGGCATTATCAGGACTTAGATTTTCTCACACATTCTTCCTCCCTAATATTCCAAAAATGACTTCTATTGTATAACGCCCAACTTTTACTGTCATTTACAAATTACCGAATTACCCTAGGTAATTCTTATATAAATTTGAGACAAACAATCCTCAATAAAGGAATATAACATTAGAAAGAGGTTAGGAGCGATTCTGAAGAGTGCAAAGCCCCGAATTTCTGTACGTGTAAAATGACCAAAATGCCCCTGAGGTTATTTTACTAGAAAATGAGGATCGTGGGCCCCACCCGTCCTCAAGGGGATGTTTTGATGATAATAAGGGATTGTTTGTGTTATGTGTGTTAATAGAGGAGAAGAATCCTAATTTTGAGCTTCGACGCGAAATGACCAAAACGCCCTCCCGTTTTAATTCGAATTGCATGCCGACTGAGCCCGAACCTCACTAAAATGTTTTAAAACATGTTTTTAAGCTATGATTAACCATTGGTTAAGCTCGGGTGGTCCGGGCAATTTTTAAGTAAAATTACCATTTTGTCCCTGTCTTTGTGAGTTTTGCAAATTTTGAGATTTTTGATTCGTATAGCAAAACCTAAGCAATATTAGGCTCAAATTAAAGGTTATTAAATTCTAATTATTAATCTAGAGTCAAAATTATTTATTTAGATTGATTAGAACTTAAAATTGCTTAAAAACACTCAAATTGCTTACTAATTCACCTAAGCCCTTAATTGTAAATTCTCTAATTTGCAAAGATACCTACCTACACCTAAATAATACATGGAACACACAAATTCTTCCTTGGGCTGTAATGCACGAAATTTTGGTCCATAATGCATCAGAAAATTTGTCAAAGAATGCACAAAAACCAAAATGAAAACAAGGAACCATGAAAACATGATTCCATGTTTTAAGCCACCAAACAAGATGATTTTTCTTCCTTGTTTCCTCCTCAAATTTGGTCAGATTTCCTCCTCTCTTTGTCCATTTATGAGCCTCAAAATCTCTATAAATAGGCATGCTTGAAGGAGTGTTAGAGGCCTTAGTTCATAACTTACACAATTCTAGTTTTTAGAAGCACCAAAAGCTTTCTTTCTTCCTCCTCTTGGCTGAAATTCTTCTCCCATTTTCAAAGAGATTTTCTTTCATTTCACTCAAGGAAACCAAGTTCTCTTCCTTTCCTTCAAATCAAATTAGGTAGGGAGTTGTTTTTAAGTTTATTTCTATGTTTGCTAAGTGTTGTTCTTGGTTCAAAATGATGATTTCATGGACTTTCTTCTTGCTTTATTTGGTTTTCTTCTTCCTTTTCTTCTTATATTTCGGCCATATGGCCTAGATTATGATGAGACCATGGTTTGATGATGAGGTTCTTGAGTGTTGGTTGCAAAGCCTTCACAAGTTAGACCTCTAAAACTTGAAGGTTTCATTAGTTTTCAAAGTTTTGAAGCAACTATGTTTTTATGATAAAGGCTTGAGTTTAGAACTTGAATATATTGACACTTATGTTTCATTTCTTGTTAAGCTTTGTTAGTTTAAAATGATGTAACAATTTTTATTTAATGATGAATTTCTTGATGATTTTGAATAAGAAAGTTTTCTAGATAGCTTAATAATGAAATTTTTCACTTTGTCTTGCTAAGATATATTGGGTTGAATTTATAATTCTTTAAAGTCTTGAAGGAGCTCTAGTAAAGAAATAAAATGAACTTGCATCCATGTTTAAGTTTATGCCTTGCATAATCATGTTTACTTTTATGTCATCACTAAATTCTCAAGAATGAATAAATGAACTTGCATATTCATGTTTAAATTTCCAAGCTTGCATTTCATGTTTATGTTTCAAGTTGTCACTTAATCTCTAAAGATAATAAAGAGGTTGCATCTCATATTTATTTTATGCTCTCACTTTATTTTATAATGGCTAAAAGAATCAATGCATGGCATGTTTATTTTATGTCATCACCTAAAGATCCTAGAGCTCAAAGACTTGCCCAAGTATCACAAGCAAAGTTGGAACCATGGTAATAAAAACTCTAAAGCTTCCTTAAGATTATTGGAGTCAAAGAATTCATTCTTTAAAAAGTCTTGAGTTTGGAGCTTAATAAGATGTAATAAGAATTCTCTTCTCCCTTCACCGGTCCAGTGGACTACCGCCGCTCGGTTTCTTAAGATTCTCTCTCCTCCACTTGTCCGAGTGCGCCTACGCCGCTTCAAGTTTCTTGCATCATGTTTATAATTCCAAGTTATCACCTTATAAAGACAAGATTAAAATGAGGTTGCATAGCATGTTTATAATTCTAGTTATCACCTAAATCTCTAAAGCTCAAGACTTGCTCCTTTTATCTTAAGTGAAAATTTTAATCATGAACATTCTTTCAATGTATAAATCGGCCTCATGATTAAGGAAGGCCTAAAGTCCTATGACTTCTTTCAATTTTAACAAAAAGAATTAGTTTCTAAAAGAGTTTTAAGGTTTTGCAAAGATTTTACGGAACTAGTATCACATGTGTACTTAAAATGTGATTTTAAGCAATTATATGAGGTTCATGATTCAGCCACTAATCTGAGTTTAGTACTACTGTATGATGATGGTTTAATATGTTTGAAGTTGTGATAATTATGGTTTATTGCTAAAGGAATGATTCTATGCATGTTAGAAATAAAACTAGCTTCCTAAAACCGTAAAAGCAAGATTTCTAGGAACTCTAGAGAATGAAATTTATGCATTCTGTCCAGAACCTTTAGTGGCCTTAAGAACCAGATTTTATTATGTTTAGATAAGGGACAATGATTCATAATTGGTTTAGTAATTAATTTTAGCATCATAGGGAAAGCGGTAACGAGAAAGGGTTAAAAATGCAACTTCTAACATTAAAACCTTAAGAACAACTTACTGTCTATGCTACCCCATATAGTCTAATAATGTTCTTAAGGCTTATAATTGATGGTAATAAATCCCTTAGATGCATAAGTAATTAGTTTGATAATTAAGGTTACCCAATTTAGAGTTCGGTTATTTAAGGGAGCTTTACTGAGAATTTTAGATGACATCTTTTGATGCTTTGGAATGTCAGTTATATGATGATGTAATGCCTATTGAAGAATTTGATATTATTGAATGATTTCATGGCTTGCATGTTATAGTTGCTATTGCAAACAATGAGAATGTTCATGCATCTTGATGATTATGATATAACATGCTAAGACTTAATGGTGACTTAAACTTATGAGGAAATGATCCTTTGGACCCATCAGACTATAGGTGGTGAAAAGGTGATCCTGAGAAAATGATCCTTTGGACCCATCAGACTATAGGTGGTGAAAAGGTGATTCTTGCCCCCTAGCCCGTTCTCTCAAAAGGGTAGAGTTGGGATTTTAACTTATCAAAAGGGATAAGTATATGCTAGTGACGACTAGTAAGGTATGAGCTCATAACCTAGATTACTCCCAAAAGGGTGGAGTATAGGGTGGCCCAGGAAAATGATGATGAAAGTAACTTTAAGTCACCTAGAAACTAAGTAAATGAATTATGTGCACCATGTCTTGTGCATAGCTATTATGGTATGATGTTCTTCTATGCATAGTATTTATGAGATGATAATGATGTAATATGATATGATGATTATGGAATATGATTGTTGATGAAAGGAAAAGTTCATTATAAACATGACATGCTAAGTTTATGATGCATTATAAGACGCATGATTAAAACCGACGAACCTCGGTAAAGTATATTTTCGAACTTAATAAATCAATCTTAGCATGCTCACTATTTCATAATAACCCGAGGTTCCTGGGGACGATGATGATGACACAATGCATCATGAGGTGAGTACCCTACTGAGATTCTTTTTATAAGTTTCTCACTCCCTCTATTTTTTTTCTTTCCATCTCGTCTTCAAAAATAGAAGGAAGTGTTCGTGAATCACATTGAGGCTTTCACCTGGTATGAACTTGATCCTCTAGTTTCACTCGTATATTTCAGATATCTATCCCTATCCTTGGAGTGTTATTACTAGGTGCCATTAATGGATGTCCTTCCATCCATATATTATTTATGTTTTGTTAGATTGCCTACACCTAGTCTTATTTTGTTGGTAGGCAAAATATCTATGTGTTATGTAATTATGGATGTTATATGATGGAGCCAATATGATGTGTTTTTCATGCTATATCTGACGTTATTCGCTTTATTTCCATTATTGTTCACGTTATGCGGCTCACGTTTTCAATTATGTTTAAAAAAAAATGGCTCGTAATTTCACTAAGTATTTTCAAAGTATGATTAAAGAACTGAAGCAAAGAGTAAAGTCTAGTAATTAATCAGATACAACCTAGGTGTATTGGGTTAATTATTAGGTGTTACATTTTGGTATCAAGGTTTTCCTTTTATCTAGCTTGGGGATTGGACTGGCTATGCTTCTAAAGCATACTACGTTAGAAATGTCATGTGTATATGTTTATCATTAGGATGAGCTTGAGGATTAGAGATGCATGACTACTGTATGTTGCACGTGCCATGGTAACTTGCTCACTTTGCATGGAATGTTGAGCCTGATCACCTCAGTGTTGTTGTTTTGTCTGTATAGGGACCAATGGCATGTCGACAAATGACTAGGAACGCGGCAGATAAGAACGAACAATGAGACCTTGAAGCACTCCGTGATGTGGCAAGGACAATGAGGATGATGATGGAACAATGGATCAGGATCGCCAAGCTAATGTGAATCAAGGCCATGAGATCCCGAACACGCTTGTTTTGGGGAGTTTCGGGCGAACCCACCAGTTTCAAGGGGACCCTCAATCCAAATGTTGAAGATGAATGGATTCAGAATATTGAGAAGGTCTTTGCTGAGTTCCATGCTAGAGGAGAGAAGGTCACCTTCGCTACCCATATGCTTGAAGGTGATGCTGGCTTTTGGTGGACAGGTGCCCGAAGGCTTTTGGAGGCGAGACACGGACATTGATTGGGAGTTATTTAAGGTCTATTTTTATGAGAAGTATTTCCCGAGTCGGTCAAAAATGCCAAGGACATTGAGTTTATGCAACTTGTCCAGGAAATATGAATGTGGCTAGCACATGCCAATTTGAAGAACTTATTAAGTTCTCAAGGATGTATCAGGGTAACCCACGAATATTGGAAATGCATTAAATAGAGTTGGGTTAAGGCGAGCTTAATGTGGAGGTTGCGCATTTGGAGATTAGGGATTTCTCTACCTAGTTAACAAATGCCGCATCATTGAAGAAGGTAGAGAAACTAAGCACCTCAAAGTCCAATAATATCACCAGGAAGCTGACACCTCAAGGTCAGCAGTTCAAGAGGCAGATGACCCCCATTCTCACCTCAATCAAGATCACAAGGGCCACAAAGGAACTTTCAACAAGGAAGGCTGAACAACAACAACCGCTATAATAACCCCAACAACAATCGCAACAACAATAACAATGATAAGGGAAAGCACCACAAAGAGGTCCAGGAGCACCTCCACGACCCCCACCATCCATGGAATGTCCTAAGTGCGGCAAGAATCATGGAAGCATGCCATGTCGAGCCGAACAAATGTTTGCTAACGGTGTGGAAAGCCAGGCCACTACTCTCGAGAATGCACAAAGAAGAACCCGTCAACCCCCAATCCCAAGCCGCAGGACCAAGGAAGGGTCTTTACCGTTAATGTAGAAGAAACGACGAAGTCACGGAATCTCGTGGAAGGTAAGTGTAACATGCATGGTAAAAACTTAATTGTACTATATGATTCTGCGCTTCCCATTCTTTTATCTCCCACTCATGTGTTAAAAGCCTTAACTTACATGTGACTGAACTTCCTTTTGACCTTGTTGTTTCTACCTACTGGAAAACCGTTAGGACTTGTAGATGTTGTTAGATTGTAATTTTGTTATTGAAAATAGATCCTTTGTTTTAGACCTTATTTGCTTACCTATGCGAGGTTTAGATGTGATTCTTGGCATGGATTGGCTTGAGGCCAACCGTGTAATCTTAAACTGCTATGAGAAAACCATCACTTTTCTTCCTATTCCCATTGAACCTAAGAAACCTATAAGTCCTACATAACCTTGCAAGAAATGGACGGTAAGGGTGAGAGTAAAGGCTATATTTTCCTAGCCGCTAGTGATGTAGACTTTGAGCAAAGTATGATAAGATACCAATAGTAAGGAATTATCCCGAAGTATTTCCAGAATGATACCAGAGTTTCCCCTAAGAGAGAGATAGAGTTTTCCATAGAATTGCTTCCGGTGAGGTCCCATATCCATAGCCCCATAAATATGTCCCCATTAGAGTTGACCGAGTTAAAAGCTCAATTGGAAGATTTATTGGAGAAAAAGTTTGTTAGGCCTAGTGCATCACCTTGGGGAGCCCTCGTATTGTTTGTAAGAAAAAGGATGGAAGTATGAGGATGTGTGTTGACTATAGGCAATTGAATAAAGTGACGATAAAGAACAAATACCCTTTGCCTAGGATAGATGACTTGATGGAACAGCTTAAAGGTGCAACAGTGTTTTCTAAGATTGATTTGAGGTGAGGTTACCACCAAGAGAGTGAGAGATGAAGATATACCGAAACGGCCTTTTGCACTCAGACGGCCATTTTGAGTTTGCAGTAATGTCCTTTGGATTAACCAATGCTCCAGCAATTTTTATGGATTACATGAATAGGATCTTTAGACCCTATTTAGATCAGTTCGTGGTTGTCTTTATAGATGACATTCTCATCTACTCTAAGACCCACGAGGAGCATGAACGCCACCTAACCATAGTACTAGAAATCTGAAGGAAAAGAAACTATATGCCAAGCTTTCTAAGTGTGAATTTTGGTTAGATGAGGTGAAATTTTTAGGGCATGTAGTATCTAAGAGAGGAATTGTAGATCCTAGTAAGGTGGAACGGTCTTGATTGAGAAAGACCAACCAAGGGAACTAAAGTAAGAAGCTTTTTGGTTTAGCTGGTTATTATCGTCGGTTATCAAGGGATTTTCCCAGATTTCCCTAACTCTTACCAAGCTAACTAGGAAAATACCCTTTTCATGGACCCCAGAGTGTGAAAAGAGCTTTCAAGAGCTAAAACACAAGCTAACCTCAACCCCGTTTTGGTATCACCCGACCCCAATGTGCCTTTCGAAGTATACTGATGCTTCGAGGAAGGGTTTGGGTTGTGTACTGATGCAAGATAGGCAAGTGGTCACTCGAGGCAACTCAAGCCACATGAGGCAAACTACCCTACCCATGACCTTGAGTTAGCCGATCGTGTTTGCTCTAAAGATTTGGAGACACCATTTATATGGAATTAAGTTTGAGGTGTTTTCTGATCACAAGAGTTTGAAATATCTCTTTGATCAGAAAGAACTAAACATGAGGCAAAGAAGGTGGATGGAGTTCTTAAAAGATTATGATTTTGGGTTGAACTACCATCCAGGCAAAGCTAACGTTGTAGCCGATGCCCTAAGTAGGAAATCCTTACAAGTATCCCGTTGATGGTGAAGGAGGTTGAGTTAATTGAGGTTTAGAGACTTAAACCTAGGAATGACCTTGACCACTAAGGGCATAAGAGCTTGCCATCTTAGTGTGACGAGTGAATTCAAGGAAAGAATTGCTCAAGCCAAAGGGAAGATACGAAATTTCAAGAAACCTTAGAGGAGGAAGAGCTAATAGTTGAAGGGTTTTACCCAAGGGAATGATAGTTTGTGGAGGTTTGAAGGTCGTATATGTGTACCTGCTAGTGGTGACCTCCAAGGACATTTTGGAGGAAGCCCATAAGAGTCATTTCACCCTCCATCCTGGTGCCACCAAGATGTATCAAGATTTGAAGAAGATGTTTCGGTGGCAGGATTGAAAAAGGATGTGTGCACATGGGTGAGTAAGTGCTTGGTATGTCAAAAGGTGAAGATTGAGCACCAAAGACCCTCTGAATGTTGCAACCCTACCAATCCCGAGTGGAAGTGGGATAGTATCTCCATGGATTTTGTAAATGGACTACCAAGGACCCAAGCGAATCATGACGCCATTTGGGTAATAGTGGATTGGTTGACTAAGTCAGCCCACTTTTTACCTATTAAGGTGACTTATTCCTTGGATAGGTTAGCAGTTATATATATAGGAGATAGTAAGATTCATGGAGTACCATCGACAATAATCTCTGATCGAGATCCGCGATTCACGTCACGATTTGGGGAGCCTTTCAGAAGGCGTTTGGTTCAAAGCTGTGTTTGAGTTCCTTATCACCCCAACGGTCAATTGAAAGAACTATCCAAACCTTGGAGGATATGTTAAGGGCATGTGTTTTGGATCAAAGGGAGTTGGGATAAGTTCCTTATTATTGAGTTTGCATATAACAACAGTTATCATGCAAGTATCGGTATGGCACCATACGAGGCCCTCTATGGAGAAATGTCAATCTCCCTTATGTTGGTATGAACCCTAGAGCAAAGTTTACTCTAACTGAATATTGTGAGGGAAACACCGGAACAAATTAAGAAAATTAGGGATAAGATTCTTACGCGAAAGTCCAGAAAAACTATGCGACAAGCGGCGAAAACCGCTAGATTTTCAAGAAGGGACCATGTGTTCCTGGAATCACCCTCACCACATGCATAGGCCGAGCAATGAAAGTAAAGAAATTGAGCCCTAGATTTCTTGGACCATTTGAAATCCTTAACAAAGTAGGATCTGGAGCCTACCGCATAGCCCTACCCCCGAGTCTGTCCAACCTTCATGATGTTTTCCATGTCTCCCAGTTAAGGAAATATCATTCTGAACCCAAGTCATGTACTAGAGCCAGAACATGTGCAATTAAGAGATGACCTAACGTTTAACTTACCACCCACGAGAATCGTTGACCGAGGAATTAAGCAATTAAGAAAAAAGGCTATACCCCTGTCAAAGTAGCATGGGGACGAGGTGAAACCGAAGAATTCACATGGGAGCTGGAATTTGACATGCAAACACAGGACACCGAGCTATTCTTAGGTACGAATTTCGAGGGCGAAATTCTTTTTAAGAAGGGGAGTAATGTAACGCCCCAACTTTTACTGTCATTTAGAAATTACCGAATTACCCTAGGTAATTCTTATATAAATTCGAGACCAAACAATCCTCAATAGAGGAATATAACATTAGAAAAGAGGTTATGAGCAATTCCTGCAAGAGTCGCAAGCCCCAATTTCTATACGTGTAAAATGACCAAAATGCCCTGAGGTTATTTTACTCAGAAAATGAGGATCGTGGGCCCGGCCATCCTCAAGGGGATGTTTTGAGGATAATAGGGATTGTTTGTGTTATGTGTGTTAATAGAGGAGAAGAATCTCAATTTTGAGTTTCAACGCGCGAAATGACCAAAACGCCCATGCGCCGTTTTAACTCAATTTGTGTGGACAGCCCGAACCTCACTAAAATGTTTTAAAACATGTTTTTAAGCTATGATTAACCATTAGTTAAGCTCGGGTGGTCTCGGGCAATTTTTAAGTAAAATTACCATTTTGTCCCCTCTTTGTGAGTTTGCAATTTTGAGATTTTTGATTCGTATAGCAAAACATAAGCAATATTAGGCTCAAATTAAAGGTTATTAGATTCTAATTATTAATCTAGAGTCAAAATTATTTATTTAGATTGATTAGAACTTAAAATTGCTTAAAACACTCAAATTGCTTACTAATTCACTTAAGCCCTTAATTGTAAATTCTCTAATTTGCAAAGATACCTACCTACACCTACATAATACATGGAACACACAAATTTTATCCTCCTTGGGCTGTAATGCACGAAATTTTGGTCCATAATGCATCAGAAAATTTGTCAAAGAATGCACAAAAACCAAGGTATGAAAACAAGGAACCATGAAAACATGATTCCATGTTTTAAGCCACCAAACAAGATGATTTTTCTTCCTTGTTTCCTCCTCAAATTTGGTCAGATTTTCCTCCTTCCTTTGTCCATTTATGAGCCTCAAAATCTCTATAAATAGGCATGCTTGAAGGAGTGTTAGAGGCCTTAGTTCATAACTTACACAATTCTAGTTTTTAGAAGCACCAAAAGCTTTCTTTCTTCCTCCTCTTGGCTGAAACTTCTTCTCCCATTTCTCAAAGAGATTTTCTTTCATTTCACTCAAGGAAACCAAGTTCTCTTCCTTTCCTTCAAATAAAATTAGGTAGGGAGTTGTTTTTAAGCTTAATTTCAAGTTTGATAAGTGTTGTTCTTGGTTAAAATGATGATTTTATGTACTTTCTTCTTGCTTTTCATATTTCGGTTTTCCTTCTCCTTTTCTTCTTGTATATTTCGCTATGGCCTAGATTATGATGAGACCATGGTTTGATGATGAGGTTCTTGAGTGTTGGTTGCAAAGCCTTCACAAGTTAGACCTCTAAAACTTGAAGGTTTCATTAGTTTTCAAAGTTTTGAAGCAACTATGTTTTTATGATAAAGGTCTTGAGTTTAGAACTTGAAAAATATATTGACACTTATGTTTCATTTCTTGTTAAGCTTTGTTTTTAGTTTAAAATGATGTTTAACAATTTTTCATTTCTAGATGACTCTTGAACTTCTCCTTTTCTTGCCATTTGATTTTGCCTCAAGGCCTAAGAAAGTTTTCTAGGATAGCTTAATAATGAAATCTTTAAAGCTCACTTTGTCTTGCTAAGATATATATTGGGTTGAAATTATAATTCTTTTAAAGTCTTGAAGAGCTCTAGTAAAGAAATAAAAATGAACTTGCATCCATGTTTAAGTTTATGCCTTGCAATCATGTTTACTTTTAATGTCATCACTAAATTCTCAAGAATAAATAAATGAACTTGCATACTCATGTTTAAATTTTCAAGCTTGCATTTCATGTTTATGTTTCAAGTTGTCACTTAATCTCTAAAGATAATAAAGAGGATGCATCTCATATTTATTTTATGCTCTCACTTTATTTTATAATGGCTAAAAGAATCAATGCATGGCATGTTTATTTTATGTCATCACTTAAAGATCCTAGAGTTCAAAGACTTGCCCAAGTATCACAAGCAAAGTTGGAACCATGGTAATAAAAACTCTAAAGCTTCCTTAAGATTATGGGAGTCAAAGAATCTCTTTAAAAAGTCTTGAGTTTGGAGCTTAATAAGATGTAATAAGAGTTCTCTTCTCCCTTCACCGGTCCGATGCGGACTATCGCGCTCCGGTCTTCTAAGATTCTTCTTCCTCCACTTGTCCAAGTGCTTACTACCGCCGCTCTAGTTCTTGCATCATGTTTATAATTCCAAGTTATCACTTTATAAAGACAAGATTAAAATGAGGTTGCATAGCATGTTTATAATTCTAGTTATCACTAAATCTCTAAAGCTCAAGACTTGCTCCTTTTATCTTAAGTGAAAATTTTAATCATGAAATCATTCTTTCAATGTATAAAACGGCCTCATGATTAGGAAGGCCTAAAGTCCTATGACTTCTTTCAATTTTAACAAAAAGAATTAGTTTCTAAAGGAGTTTTAAGGTTTTACAAATATTTTATGGGAAACTAGTATCACATGTGTACTTGAAATGTGACTTCAAGCAATTATATGAGGTTCATGATTCGACCACTAATTTGAGTTTAGTACTACTGTATGATGATGGTTTAATATGTTTGAAGTTGTGATAATTATGGTTTATTGCTAAAGGAATGATTCTATGCATGTTAGAAATAAAACTAGCTTCCTAAGAAATCCGTAAAAGCAAGATTTCTAGGACTCTAGAATGAAATTTATGCATTTTCTCTAGAACCTTTATGGCCTTAAGAACCAGATTTTATTATGTTTAGATAAGGGACAATGATTCATAATTGGTTTAGTAATTAATTTTAGCATCATAGGGAAATGGTACGAGAAAAGGGTTAAAAACGTAACTTCTACAATATAACCTTAAGAACAACTTACTTGTCTATGCTACCCATATAGTCTAATAATGTTCTTAAGGCTTATAATTGATGATAATAAATCCCTTAGATGCATAAGTAATTAGTTTGATAATTAAGGTTACCCAATTTTAGAGTTCAGTTATTTAAGGAAGCTTTATTGTGAGAATTTTAGATACATATTTGATGCTTTGGAATGTCAATTATGATGTAATGCCTACCAGTATTTTGATATTATTGAATGATTTCATGGCTTGCATGTTATAGTTGCTATTGTAACAATGAGAATGTTCATGCATCTTATGATTATGATATAACATGTTAAAGACTTAATTGGTGATTAAACTTATGAGGAAATATCCTTTGGACCCATCAGACTATAGGTGATGAAAAGGTGATCCTGTAGAAATGATCCTTTAGACCCATCAACTATAGGTGGTGAAAAGGTGATTCTTGCCCCTAAGCCCGTCTCTCAAAAAAGGGTAGAGTTCTGATTTTAACTTATCAAAGTGGATAAGTATATGCTAGTGACGACTAGAAGGTATGAGCTCATAACCTAGATTACTCCTAAAAGGGTGGAGTATAGGGTGGCCAAGGAAAATAATGATGATGATGACAAGATTTTAAGTCACCTAGGACACTAAGAATGAAATATGTGCACCTATGTCTTGTGCATAGCTATTATTAGTATGATGTTCTTCTTGCATAGCATTTATATGAGAATGATGAATGCATGTTATTATGTATAATGATGAGGAATATGATGTGTTGATGAAAGGAAAAGTTCATTATAAACATGACATGTAATTATGATGCATTATAAGACGCATATTAAACCGACAAACCTCGATAAGTATATTTTCTAACTTAATAAATCAATCTTAGCATGCTCACTATTTCATAATGAAATTCGAGGTTCCTGGGCACGACTATGATGATGACACAATGAATCATGAGGTGAGTACCTATTTAGATTCTTTTTATAAGTTCTCACTTCCTCTATTTTTTTTCTTTCCATCTCGTCTTAAAAAATAGAGGAAGTGTTCGTGAATTACGTTGAGGCTTTTACCTGGTAAATTACGAACTTATCTAGTTTCACTCTATATTTCAGATATCTATCCCTATCCTTGGAAACATTATTACTAGGTGCCATTAATGGATGTCCTTCCATCCATATATTATTTATGTTTTGTTAGATTGCCTACCTAGTCTTGATTCTGTTGGTAGGCAAACTATTAATGTATGTAATTATGGATGTTATATGATGAGCCAATATGATGTGTTTTTCATGCTATATCTGAACATTATTCGTTTTATTTCATTATTGTTGTGTTACTATGTGCGGCATGTTTCAATTATGTTTTAAAAACTTGGATTTCAACTAAGTATTTTCAAAGTATGATGAAAGAACTGAAGCAAAAGTAAAGTCTTAATATTAATCATATACAATAGGTGTATTAGGTTAATTAT
>JAMLFY010000013.1:5543422-5633346 GCA_030441495.1 Dalbergia oliveri | reverse complement strand
AATATGAATTTACCAATTGCCTATCAATTAAGTACAATTAAGATGTAAAATATCCAGAAGTTAGGATGGAGAATGGATGCATAAATATAACTCATCAGTGCCATTTACTGCATTTTTTGTGCAACTTAGCATTAAATAAATTGCTAATTTGAAGAGGTAGGCGACATCCCCGTTCAAATTTGGCTGCTTCAGGATGCATTAAAACTTAGTTATTTATTTTTTTTATTTTTATTTTATTCCAGTTTTTACTTTATTTTATTTTTATTTACTTATTTACTGTTTTTATTTTCTACAATTTATTCTATTCTGCAAAAAAAAAAAAAGAAAGAAAAAGAAAAAAAATTATGTTCCTTTGTATGAGGCGTTCCTGGATGCTGAAATTTGATACCTCTTGACTTCTAAATTGAGAAAACTTTGAGAAAAATTAGACAGGCAAAGTGTCAATAAGCAAAACCATCTAAGCATTATGATCCTTTTCTTAGTATTTTCAGGTAATATGGTATATGGAGATCGAAATAGGACACTTAGGGAGCTCATTGTTCCTGATTTTACCCAGTAGCCTTTGGCCATTACATACCCAGGTTTGATAATGATTTTGAGCTCAAGGGTATATGGTTCATGCTTTGCCCAAGTTCCATAGGCTATCTGGAGAACCCACATCAATACTGAAGAAGCTACATATGGTGTTTGGTATGAGACCCAAATGGGGTAGAGGTGGATGATGTTAAGTCAGCATTTCCCTTCTTAGAGGGTGCTATAGAGAATTGATTCTTCAACCTATTGGATGGCATGGTGAATAATTGGATGGGGATGAAGAAAGTTTTTCTAGAGCGATATTTCCCGCCTCCGAGTTGCACCATCTGGAATGACATTAGTGGGATCCGCCATCTGATAAGACTCTACATGAGTATTGGGAGCATTTTAAGCTCTTATGCCAGTCCGCCCAACCATCAAATTCTAAGCCTCCTCCTCCAATATTTCTATGAAGGTCTTGTACCCTCGATAGGTGTATGATTGATGCTGAAAGTGGAGGGGCAGCCTTAGACAAGACATGGAAGAGGCTTGTGCTTTGATTGAGAATATGGCTGTAAATTTTCAGCAATTTGATTCTAAGGTAGCCACAACTACTAGAGGCCTTCATGAAGTGAGCCAGCAGGAATTGATGTCTGACTTAGACTTTACAGCAACTTTCTGGCCTTATGTAACAACTAATGGCTAGCTAGGAGTAACTCCAGTGGTTCCTAAAGTCTATGGAATATGTACTTCAATTGATCATCACACTGATATGTGCCCATTTGAAGATGACTCAACCACTAGGGTAGCAACAACAAATCCCTTACAGAGCTATCCTCAAAATTAGGCATGTTAGTTCCTATTGGGAACACTTATAACTAATTGGAAGAACCACTTCAATTTGAAGTGGGTAATAATTCTCAACAAGAGCGCCAACCTCTAGCAAAAGTACCTAGCACCTTATCAGAGGCACCTTGCCCTTCATGTACCTCCATCCTTAGATCCCACTATGACTGAGATGATGAAGATGATGATGGAGCAAATGCAGGAAATTAGAAAGGAAAATGCCCAGCTGAAAAGAGGTGACTCAAATGAGAGTTAAGAGCCCAGGAGCCAACCTCCTAGTTACCTTCTAGACCGTGCACAATCCAAGGGGAAATGTCTGTTCTATCACTCTAAGGTATGGGACAAAAATACAGAGGTAACAAGGCCTAGAATGAAGAAAGATAAGAAAAAAAATGTGCAAAAAGAGCTTTTGGTTGAGCGCCGCAATGCTAAAAAATGTTGGAGCGCCAGTTGAGCATGATGATGTTTCTACTAGTGATTTGGAGACGGAAGAACCCTCAGGTGAGCGCGTAGTGCTTAGGTGAGGAAGAACACAAGACTAAAAGCCTTCTATTGAGCCCCGTAGTGCTTCAAAAGACGCTGTAGCACCCACAGAACCCATGCAATTGCAAAACTTCGCTCCCCACTACCTTTCCCTCAGAGGATCTATCCTAGAAAAGTTATTGCATCATATTTGGATCCAGACACATTGGAAACATTCTGAAAGGTGCATGTGAATATACCTCTATTGGATGCAATCAAATAATTCCAAAGTATGCAAAAAAATTTAAGGATCTTTTCACTAATAAGAGAAGACAAAAGGGCATGGGGAACACAAGGTGACCATAGGGGTAAATGCTTCCTCCATCATTAAGCCAAGCAACCTGCCAACCAAGTATAAGGACTCTGGACATTCTATGTTCCTTGCACCATTGGAAACTTGCACATCACAAGAGCCCTAGCTGACCTTGGAGCTAGCATTAATGTTATGCCTAAATTACTCTATCAGTCCTTGTACTTTGGAGAGCTAAAGCCTACTCAATTACAAATTCGGCTTGCCAACTTGGAGTTCACAAGAAGAGAGGGAGTGTTGGAAGATGTTCTGTATAGGTAAATAATTTAATATTCCTTGCTGATTTCTATGTGCTTGAGATGGAGAATGACACAATGCCAGCTAGCATACATTGATCTTAGGTAGACTCTTTTTGAAAATTGTAGAACTATTATTGATATTTATGTTGACACATTATCCATAAAATGTGGGGACGTGAAGGTCCAATTTAACTTATCTAATACTATGAAACATCCCTATGAGGAACACTCGTGTTTAGCATTGATGTCATTGACTCTTTAGTTGATGATGCTTGTGGAAATTTGCTTTCTAAGGATCCAGATCTCTCCTTGTCCACTTTTTCTTCTTCCATGGGATATGATGAGCCTGTTGTGTTAGAATGTCCTAAGTTTTCAAATACAGGACTCTCCTTAGGGATGCCATCAGCTTTCCAGGTGCTTCATGATCAACCCATGTTGGGTAAGAAGCCATGTGAGGGGGTGAATCTTGCTATATGAGCCTCAGGCAAACTAATAGCTAGAAGGCCGAAGTTTAATGGAAGGGACCATTCTTGGTCAACTTAGTGCACCCTGAGAGTCCATTTGAGTTGGAAAATTCCAAGATGATTCTGTGACATTGAAGTGCACCAACCACACCTATATGAAATCCCTAAGGATATGGGGGTCATATGGCTTATTTGTGGGTTTAACTGCACACCTCCATGGGTCCTAACGTCCAACTTAAGGACATTAAAGCAAAGTGCTGTAGGAGACAACCCACCTTAGATTTTTCTTTACTTTTCTCTTTTATTTTTTGCACTTTATTTATTTTAATTTTAGTTTTAAGTCTTGCATTATATTTATTTTGTTTGTGTTTTACACCATCCCTTTGGCACCTTAGAGGTCACATGCATAGGCTCACACGACATGCACTATATTGACATGCTTAGCATTGACTTTATTTTGTATTGCATGCTTGGTGAATTCATTGTGTTGTTTGGATTGAGTAATGCACTTTTACCCTGAGATTTTGAGCCTCTTTGATTGGACTTTCATGTGCCACGCTTATTTGTTCATATGTGTTTCTCTCATTGGATTTGCATTCTAGAACTTGGTTAAGGTATTGTTTGAAAATATTTTTTTCATGTGTATGCTTGAATATGATTGAGTCATTTTTCAGCCACTTATCCATACAGCCAACTTTTGCATATTACCATTGTTTGCCCCCTTTGAGCCTTATTGTTCATTCTTTTGTTTTAGCACATCCTTAGCCACAAGTGAAAAACAATGAAAATTCCTAACCTTTTAGGCTTAGGAAAGCATTTGTGCAAATTCTTATATATGCTTAAGCATAAGTATTGGGAGAGACGAAGACATGCCCCAAGTTAAGTGTAGGAGGAACAATATGTACACTAGATTCAACAAGTGGCACACCAAGAAAATAAATAAAAAGAAAATACAATGTTGATTGAAAATTTTTTTTGAAAAAAATAGTTTGGTTGAAGGTGTGTTACATTGCAAAAGAAAGGCCTGAATTGTGTTAATTTGGACAAAGTACACCCTTTGGCACTTGTGCTTTTGGTGCATGCATTTGCTCTCCTTTGACTAGAAGTTTAGCTCGCGGCCTATATAATTACCCACCTCACCTAAGCCCCATTACAACCAAAGGTAAGTCCTCTTAATTCGGTATGCATGTGTGTGTGACAAAATGGAGAATGAGGCCCGTGGCAAGCCTGATAATGCATTTTCATTTAAGGTGATTGAGTGTGCATCATAAACCAAACACCTGAGTTAATGAGTGGCAAACACTAACCTTGTTTGTACTTGGTCCATACATCATGCATGTGAATTTTATCTTGTGTGCTATGTTATTGTTCATGCCATGCTCGTTAAATTCTCTTGATTGTTAGTGTGAAAGCTTATTGCTATGCCTCTAGGTTCATTGAATTAGTGCATTGTTATTTAATTTCATGCATCATGTATTTTTAGTTTATAGGAGTTAGTGTAGTCCTTGTATACCGTCCTCATCCATGCCTTAGTTTGATTTTAGTTTCACATGAGGACATGTGAAAGCTTAAGTGTGGGGGAGTTTGATAAGGGGCAATTATGCCACTTGTCTTGCTACCAAACCTTAGCTTTTTGCATGAGCTTTACTGAGTTATTGATGCAATTAATAAGGATTTTGATTTACTCCTCATTGTGTGATTTTAATAGAATTATTAGCTTTTGCATTGATTTTAGAATAATTTGTAATTACACCATGTTGCGTTTGAATTATCTCTTTGAGTATGGTTTTGTACATAGGAGCTTTGGATCAAGTGTAAAATGTCAAGAACAAGGTTGGAAACAATTAGAAAGAATTTAGGAGCGAGCGAATAGAAGAGTTCTTGAGCTCATTTGAGCACAATTGGAAAAAGCATTGTAAGAGAAAATCTGTATCTTTCTATAGGGATCAGATTAAGACAAATAAAGATTTTTTGGAAAGCTCAAGAAGTCCTCTATAACTTTTATGTTAACCTCAAAACCCAGTTCTAAGAGCATCTTAGTGAAAATTAAGTTGCAAGATTTAAGGTTGCTAATATTCTAATATTGTCCAACTTGACCTCCAGTTAGTATTTTTGTATCTGAGCTACAAATGTCCAATTGAGGTGATTTTGATGGCATTGGAAAGCTTATTCAAAGTCGCTCTTTCAAGTGCCAAGGACAAATTTGATTCTATCCATCACTATAGTGCTCAACATCACCAAAAAAATAATTTTTTTAGGCATAACTATATTAGCGTCCCGATGCTCATTTAACACTTACAATGCTCGTGCGATGACGCAAAACAACTCATTTAATATGTTTTTGGGCCCCATTTTGACCTATTTTAAATAGCAGGATATAAAGGATTGACAAGAGCTTTTACCCTAGCTTTTGACTCACTTTTAGGTTGCTACTTTTAGTTGCTATGATTTTCTCTCACATCTCTCTCTTCTTCTCTCTTCTCTCTTAAGGATTCCATTAGCGAAGTGTTTTGCCTTAGAGATTGTGGCAAGGATTGTTGCTATTATTTTTAGGTTCCCTCTTATCTTCATTGTTGTAATCCTCCAAAGATGGAAGAGTAGATTTCTTTATTAGTGCAAGGATTTCGGATGGATTAGGATGATGTTTGAGATCTCTTTCAATATTAAATGCATTGGTTTTCTTAATATTCTATGGTTTCTATTCCTATAATTATTGTGGTGATTGCTATAATTTTTATCAGGATAACTAAATTGGCGATTGTCTTTTAGGGAAACCCTTTGGGCATAAATTGATACATCTATTTGTTTATGTTCTAGGGAGAACATTAGAATTAACTTTTCGATTTTGAAGTTAGGCTATAGCAATTGGTTCATTAAATCAATGTGATTTCTAAATAAATTGAGATCTCGTTAGTAGTTATTTGCATTGGCCAAATTCTAGAGGTCGATCGATCAATAGTATAATTGTCAGAATTTACTACTAAGCAGCCAAGAGGTTTAGTATTTGGTCAATGATAATTAATTTCCAATCTTACAATACCTTGCACTAGTGCCTTCTTCACTATTGCTATTACCCCGCTACTGTCATCTTTTAATTTTAATTGTTATAATTTCATTCTTCAAAACCCCCAAATTCCCAACTAAGTATTGAAGCCTCTTTTGAGACGACCTATGTTATGCCTTTTACTACATTTTTGGTGCAACTTAGCATTAAAATAAATTTTTAATTTTAGGAGGTAGACAACACCTCTTTGTTCACTCTCCAACATAATCAACCATGATTCTTGGCTTACTATCGTTATTCGTGCCATTGCTTTTGTAGTCAATTGAGTCGTAATCATTAACTAAAACTAATTTTGGTATTATGCCCCTTGTTCTAATACCTGGACATTCAACCAACAACAAATAATACTATCACGGCTAAACCCAGGCTTAGGACTATCTCCGGCTAATGTCTAATATCACTCTTTTGCTTCATAGTTGAAGTTGACTCTAGCCGTCAACAATCAATTTAAGACCAAATTAGTTGTCAAGCTTTAATATCCATATATAGACTCCTATGAGTTGCTAAACCCAAGTGGAATCACAATTAAAATAATTAAGGAAGATTACCAGAGAAAACACAAAAATACCCGGAACAATATCGAAATGGCCTTTTTTGGGAAAAATGGCTTCAATTGGGTTCTACCTGGTTGCCATGTCAATGCTCTCATTGGGGCTTTCCATTAATATGCATTGATAGCTATTCTAACACCTAGCACTCAGCTTGTGGCCAAATAACACTAGGCCAACCATTTTGAGCCATTTCAAGCCAATATTTCTTCCATAACATATGTTGCATGTGTTATCAATCATTACTCATCTGTTGGCCAAATACGTGACTATTGACTAAATTTGACTTTTAACTCTTTATCTTGTCCATTCAACATAATACCCTTCGGCTAACTTTACAATAGAGCAAATGGCTTTTCTTTGGAAAGTATCATTGCCAGCACATCATCTAAATTGAGGCATGTTCTTCAATCGACTTTTATTTAACTGAATCATAAACATCAACCGAAATTAACTCGTTTCTTGTCTTTGATTTCCTCGACCATCCTTTGTTTTTTTCTCAATAACAAATTGCTCACTCTCTGAAGCCTTAATTGTTAATTGAGTAAAATTGTCAAGTCTAAAGAAATCAATCTTTTCCTTAGCCACAAAAGCATATTTCCTACAACCATGGTGCCAAACTCAGTTTGTGGTAATTTGATATTACAAATACTCATCATCTTACTCAAATCTTTCCACAAAATTAGCTAATGGCTCACCTAGTCCATTGCTTAGTGCTCATAAGATAAGCTAGCATAACCTTTGGCTAAGACAAATAAAGACAATCATGAAACAATTGTTCCATGTTTGCCCAATTATGCACTGAATTTGGCTGTAAATTTGAATACAATGTAAAAGTCAAACCATTTAGTGATAAAGGAAATAATTACATCCTTAGGAAGTCGTTTTACCCTACTTTAGTACATTGTGCATTGAAATAGAGAACATGGATTTCATTGTGGATTTCTCATATTCTCTAAAAAAAATAGTGAAGTTAGGAATCTTAAATCCATAAAGGAATGGAACTCTATCCACCCAATCAGGATATGGTTTGCAACACATAGGCCTCTCCAAGCTTTAACTGAATCCTAAAATTCCCTCTCATAACATTAGTAACCATATTTGGATTTATAAATTGTGGAGCACTTCCATTTAGATCAGCAAATCGTTGGTTCTAGAATGAAGCTTGCATCCTTGGACTAAATGCACCAAGATTAGTCGTACAACTTATATTAGCCCAAGGAACATTCCACAATGAAATTGTAAATTCCAGCTAATATTGCAGACTTCCACGACTAAGAAAACTGAGGCTGCATATGATGTGGCTGATTAGATGACCACTGATGGGTTGCATTCATGCACCTATTTTCGTACATAACTTTAGGCATATTGCATCATTTATGTGCTTAATTGGTTTACATTTGATTGATTTATATTTAGTCCTCATTGGGTATCATTGAGTATAATAATGATTATTTGCACCATTTTGATGAATAAATATATTTTGGAGCTTCCTGTTTTAATCCTCCTTGTGAGTGTAATTTTGTTACAAGGACTTTCCATGTTGGTGTATAAAGATCATAGAGGTGTATGAGCTTGTAAGCTGATCAATTTGGAGAATTTTGGAGCTAAATAGAAAGTTCTTAAGCTCATTGAAGCACATTTGTAGAAAGTATTGTAATGGAAATTCTACCACTCTCTACAAAGAATTAGAATTGAGACAAATAAAGATGTTGGAAAGCTCAAGAAGTCCTCTAAAAATTTCATGTTGCTCAAAACACAGTTCTAAGAGCATCTTTGTGAAAATTGAATTGCAAGATTTAAGGTTGTTGATGTTCTAGACCTGTCCAACTTGACTTCCAGTTAGTATTTTGAAATATTTAGAGCTACAAATGTCCAATTGAGGTGATTCTTGCAAATATGGAAAGCTTATTCAAAGGGCTACAATTGATATGTCTAGTGCCAAGGACAGATTTGAATGTTTAAAGGGCCAAAACTGAGAAAAAACGGGAAGACATCAATTCTGCCTAGAGTTCCAGTGCTCAATGAGCGTGATAGCGTCTAACAGGACCTGATAAAAGACTTTTAAATAGTGTAACTCACTACTAGTGCTGTAGCACTCATGTAACAATGTGCGGAAACCATATTTTGGCCTAATTTTGGGCCCCGTTGGCTTATTTTTATAGTATAAATAGGATCAATATAGACTTTTAACCTACTTTTGACTCAATTGTTTTTAGCCTTGGCAATTCTCTCTCTATCTCCTTCTTCTTTATTCTTCTCTCTAGGGATTCCATGAGTGAATTTGCTTTGTTTTTGAAGATTTTGGCAAGGATCATTGTTATTCTTTTCAAGTACTCTTTTTATTTCACTATTGTAATTCTCTAGAGATGAAGTAGTTTTCCTTGATAGTGTAAGGGTTTCTGGATAGATTGGGATGGAATTGAGACCCTTTTACTATTGAATACATTAGTATTCTTAATGTTCTTAGTTTCTATTCTTATAATTATTATTGCGGTTGTTATAATTTTTATTGGAATAACTAAATTAGCGATCGTCATTTAGGGAAACTCTTTGGGCATAAATTGATTGATCAATTGGTTTATGTTCGAGGGAGAACATAAGAATTAACTTTTCAATTGGTAGTTAGGCTATAACAATTGGTATATTACATCAATGTAATTTCTTTTAAATTGGGATCCGTTTCCTAGTTATTTACATTTGTCAAATTCTAAAGGTCGATTGATCATTACTATATTTGCTAGTAAGTATTTACTAATAGCCACTAATGTGTTCAATATTTGGTCAATGATAATTAATTCCAATCTTAAGATTACCTTGCACTAGTGACATGTCACTTAGAGGAATTTTGCTGAACTATCTGAACTCATCATACACCATTGATTTCAAGGTGTCTAATAACTGTTTTGATAACCGTTATCAAGCCATCAAAATCCATTTCAATTTGTCGTTGGATAAAAGAAGTCGACACACCATTGCGTTGCTTTCTTCTTCATCAACTTGCATGTTCTTAGTAGAATTGGTAGACGTACAAGATATATTTTTTCACCTGGATGGAGTAGTAGCTATTTGTGGCCAAATAGTCATCACATTTGGTGTTTTCAACACAGTCGCATAAATTCTCAACCAATCTTTGCCTTACAATTGTGTTGCTTTGGCATTATAGTTGTCACACTATTAGTATTCATGTCTTTTTTCTTAGAATGAATTTTCACACGACCTCTAGATGTCCCACTAGGCGTGCCAATTATGTTGTCATGAAAATTGAGTTGGACAAAGTCTATTAAAATAAACAAAGCCAATAACACAAACTGGTCTTTTGACGAGATAGTAGGTTGTTGCAACAAGGAGGGTAAATCTACCCCTTGGCTTAGGTTCTTTAACTACTTTAAAGAATAAGTTTTGGACAAGAAGCAATATGTGGAATGGGAATTACATTGATTAGGGTGTTTCAAGACCTGAGCCCAGCTTTTAAAACCCATCCTGGCTCGAAGCTTATTAGGTTGGGTTCAGGTCATGTTTCGAGTTAGCCTGATCCGAAGTCAAAATTTCTTTTATAGCTATATTTTTCTTATAATAGTTAGTGATAAATTATAAGAGTTTATATTTAAATTAATCTATTTTGGATAAATTTATATTATTGTTATAGTTAGATGGTTTGTTTTGAAATACGTATCTTAAAATATCTCTTAAATTTTGTTTCTTACTTGTAAAATTCATAACTTTACTATGTATAATGTCAAGATCTTCATAGATTATAAAAGCTGGTTTACTCTAGCTTTACCTAGCCATTTATCAAGTCATTATCAGTTGGGTTTAGTTTTAAAAAATTATCCTCACTCAAAATCAAGGTTGGGTTGGAATTTGGTCCACTCTGTCCCTATCCGTCCCTTGTACCCCTAAAATTGATGAGCAACTATAATTACAACTTCACACCAAAAACAACACAGAAAGTTTGGAGATGAACTACCTAAACTAAACTAGGAAAAAGGAATAAAACATATAACAAAATGTTAAAATAAAGTGGTGTTGTGTTGATTTGAGATGTCCTGTTTGTCAGTTCTTCCAGCTTTAAATAGAATCAGATTTCCCAAGTGGTAGTTTTCACTTTGAACATCTTGAAAATTGCCCCCTAGACATGTACAAATAGTGGAGAACTTCAAATATAGTCCAATACTTCAAATAACCAACGTAATTGCCCTTATTTAATTGCATGACACATTTGTCATGAAGCCCCCAATTTCTCCTCTATAGGAGCCATCACATAGCATCCTTGAGCAACCATTGATATTCTTCCAATTTAGGATAATTTCCATCACCTAATCTAATTAATCATTTGCCTTGCCATGTTTTCATCATCCAAGGCTTGGCACCACCCATTTGGGCTTTAATATTATTCCTACCAATTAATCAATTTTGGGTGATAACACCTTTATTTTTTTATTTTTAAGATTTAATGGGTTTAACATCTTGTCCATGGTATCTATAATGGGTATTAGCCTTTCAAGCTTGATGTGGTTTTGAGGCACTTCAAGAAAATAAAGTTGCACTATTGCTAACGAATAGTTTTTTTTTTTTTTGGTATAATGGCTAAAAAAGATAAAATAAGAAGCACACTTATCTCAAGTGAATAACCCCAGTGCTATCAGCTAGAAGAATAGAATCAAGCCCACTAGGGGGACTATGCCACCAGTAATGAACATCAGCCAAAGAAGCTCCAAGTTTGGAAAGGAAGTCAGCCACTTGATTCCCTTCTCTATAAATATGATGCAAAGAACACCTCCATTGGAAGGACAAAATTTTTCTAATATTGGCAATGAGGGTTGGTAAATATGATAAGACGAAGAGGTGTTATTTATGAGACGCAGAACCTCCTAACAATCTACTTCACAAATCACCTTAGGGAATCCCTTATTCCGAGCACGGAGTAAACTATGGCTCAAAGCCATCAATTCAACACAAAGATTATCAACTCTTGGAATGTGACTCGAGAAACCAATGATCCATTGCCTATTGTGCCCCCTAAGTAACCCACCATAGCTAACACTACCAGGATTTCCTAGCAAACTTCCATCACAATTCAGTTTGATGTAACCTTGCGGTGGTGGGGTCCAAATCACCTCAATAGTTTGCCTGCTAATATTAGTGGTATTGAAGGCTAAAGTAGACATTAATACCAAGTCATGACATTGTCTCACTATAGTGGTGGTACCCAAATCATCATTGGAAAAGACTTAGGCATTTTAATTGCACCAAATAGTCCACAACGTGGGTAGAGTAACGGAAGCAACCGGTGCAGTAATAATAGTCCAAATATCATCAAAGAACCAATGACCATCTCTCTACACGTCCTTGACAGAAAGTTGAGAATCAGAGACATGAATGAAATCAATCAAATTGCACAATGGCCCTTCGCGAGACCCAAGGGTGAAACAAAAAAAGATGAGGAACCATTTCCCAATTGAATTCTAAATCCATCTTTAAGAGAACAAGCATATCTATAAATGGCCCCCCAGATAGCTGAGGAAGAAGGTGAAAAAGCACATCCAGGATTGAATAGGATCCATGACATTTATGAGAACGAATAGAAACCAAAAGCTTGCTCTTATCATGAATGAGACTCCAAACCAACTTACCTAATAGGCAAGCATTAACCAGTCTGGCTCTTCTAATGCCAAGCCCCCCTCACTAATAGGCCAAGAAACATTTTCCCAATCGATAAGATGCATGCTTCAATCCTGGTTATTCTCGAACCATGGAAAATTTCTGGTAGTCTTGTCAATCTCCTCACAAATAGAGCTGGGAAGCCAAGAAGACTGCATAGAGTAAATCGGAATAGACACCAGAATTGGTTTAGCCAAAGTCAAATGACCTGCTTTATTCAACAATTTACTCTTCTTCCAATTGGATAAACGATGGTTCATGCAATCAATAATGAAGGAGAAATCACTTTTCTTTGGCCGTATATCAAGCAGGGGAAATCCAAATATTTGTCTAAGTCGGAGGCAAACCGCATAGAAGAAATACTAGAAAGAACCTCCCTCCTTTGACCAGTGACTATCGAAGAACACATGGCACAGGATTATGAGGTGTTAACTTTTAAACCAGAAGCACAGCAGAATTATATTTATCCAAAATTTCCGTTATCAGCTTAACCTGAGTGGCAGAGGCTTTAGCAAAGAACATAGCATCATCCACGAAAACGAGATAGGAGATACCAAGTGCCCTCGAGAGACTTGCACCGGACTCCAAGAACCACTGTAGTGTACCAAGTCTCTAGTTTGTTATAGAGACTTCGCCCAGATGAACCATGTTATAGAAGCAATCAGTGCATGCCAAACGAAGTTAAATATTGAGTATATTATCATTGAAAATTAGAATTTATAATGGAATTATTTGTAAAATGTATAGCCAATTTGTACTGTAAACAAAATAAGGCGAGAAAATGTACGTGAAGATATTAAGACAAAAAAATTATAAATTTAATATGTCACCTTTTTTCGGTACAAGATTTCCCGTACTTTATCAACTGGCTATATTATTTTCTTATTAAAAAATAGTGATATTATTTCTTTCTCATAGTTTTTAACGATGCAAGGTGTTGCTTTATACAAGACCCTAAACATAAATAGGGAAAACAAATTTACACTTTACACCATAATGCACCCTGCATTATGGAAGATAGTCAAGGCCGAAAGTATTAAGCATGATAATATAAGGTTATATAGTACAGGATATAAGAGATTTATTGTATAAATTTTTATACTATTCATTGCTTGGGGTAGGTGACTTGCAACGATCGATGGGTGGCACGCGACCGTGGTGATCGGTGGTGGGCTAGTGGCAACGGTGGGAGGTTGGCTACCACGGCAATGGGTGGGGGTGGGGCATAGAAGAGCAAGTCAAGATTAATTTGAAATTAACTAATAAAATAATACTATCATATTATTTACCTTTTGGGACCTAATAATTTAATACTATAGTTACAAGATAAAAATGATTTGATTGTATAACATTATATTATTATATGTGACACCAAATATGTTATTAAAATTGGTTCTATAATATTAGTTAATATTATTGACCCTTATACTATATATATGAAACGGATCCTAAATTTTAACTCCGCACACCAAATGTTGTTAGCATCTATCCTAATAAAGACAACCTTATATAATCAAGGTAGTCATCCAAGCACCACTTGAAAAATATGCATGAAACTATGGATGCGATGTTTCACAAGAACCCTTTGATTTTGGGGAGTGATACTTTCAAATCATTTTTTTATTTTTTTTTCTCCACTAAAGAATGTGATTTAAAATTTTAAAAACACTTTTAATTTTTGGAAAACCAAATTTTAACTTGTACCCTTAGGGTGTGTTTGGTTGAAGAGTAAAAGTGAGGGTAAAATTTACATGGATGAGTTTCATGTGTAAATTTACATATAGAGCTCATACGTGTAAATTTTACTTCCATTTTTATCCTCCAACTAAACACACCCTTAATAATAACATCCTTAATATATTATTAAGATAGTCATCCGAGTACCACATGAAAAATATGCGTAAAAAATATGGTGTTTAACATTTTCCTCTCAAAGTGATTCTTTCAAATCGATCTATCTAATATTATTATTATTTTTTCTATATTTTCCTCACTAAGGAATGTGATTCAAAATTTTGAAAGCACTTTAAATTTTGGCCGTCAATAGGAATGCCTTATTTATTAAAACAACAATGCTTGTTGGCACCATGAGCTTTTCATGTAATAGTTATGAAGGAGTGGTTAACTAATCACCAGAGGAGAGAAAGTATACACTGAAGAGAGAGAAAACTTTTGACAAGTCAAAACGCAACTCTGTTTTCCTTAAGTCTGGATTTTGTACGTCGTATTAGGAACATTAATCATTTTCCTTATTAAAATATCCTATATTAAGCAAAGTCTCCGTGGCTGTCTTTCCGCATGTTCATCAATACCAACGTCAGACATATCTAAACAAAAACTCCTACAACACAAATCAACCATTTTCTTCTCCAACCTTAGCAAATTTCTCCTTGTATTCTTCCTGACCCACTCTCTTCATTGCCTGCACATTTGAGATTTGTTTTGCTTTATGGTTTCTGAAGATGGGGCAGCAAACTTTGATCTACAGTTTTGTGGCTCGTGGTACCGTGGTTCTTGCAGAGTACACTGAATTTTCTGGAAATTTTACCACCATTGCCTCTCAATGCCTCCAAAAGCTGCCTTCATCCAATAACAGATTCACCTACAATTGCGATGGCCACACTTTCAATTACCTTGTTGAAAATGGCTTCAGTACGTCATGCATACTTAGAATTTGAATAATATTTGATGGTTTAATGCTCTATGATTATCGATTAAATTCTTTGGAAATGTATTTTGATGTGGATCTTGTTATTTCTCGTACTTGTTTATCCTTGTTTATTCCTTTTTCTTTTAATTTGGGTGATCACATGTTTGATCCCTATAACACAAATTATAAAGTGAAATGGTTTCAACAACAAAATGATTGCCCTTCTCTGACTCATTCTCTCTCTGATTAGTTGAATGTTTTTCTCATGGTTATTGAAGGGTAAATGTTATTCCAATACCACACATTTTATCGTCATTTGATGTAATTGTGGCCTTATTTTTTCCACCACTCTATCATATCCAATAATAATAGAGTTAGTATTTTTAAGGTTTGAAATAGCAATGCTTTTATTGAAATACCAACAACAAATTTTTATCAGAAAACAATACTTAATTATGGAAGCATTCAAAGAGAATTTGTTTGATGTGTGCATATCTTCTCTACATTCCACATCGTAAACATATCTTCGTTGGATGAATATATAAGGGAAAGGAATTTGTGGTTTTTTATTCTAAAAAATTTAACAATGGTTCGATCAGAATTTGCTTGTATGTTGTGCTATAAAAAATTTACGTTACTTAAATTTTGTTTTTAGTAAAAGATTATAGCCCCTTTTATTTTCTAAAGTATATTATAAACTCCTAAGAGACATTTTTCCTCTATTTACAATAAATTTAACGATTATTTTCTTCATATGATTATATTGTTTGGATTGCAGACTATCCCTAGCATAATAGAGATTTTTTTTTCACTGCTTCTAGCATAATAGAGATTAGATAGATGAATTGTGTGTTATTGTCCATTGTTTGCACTAATGTGTTGCATGTTAACACATAATTTCAATACCTGTTCCCATTTCAACAAATTTTATTGGTCAATCGGTCAATATACATGATAATAGTTTATATTAGATTAAAATATATTTTTTATCCATATATACCAAAAAAGTAATCATTTTTATTCTTATATGTATATAAACACTTGTTGAGAGTTATAATAAGAAGAAGACCAAATTAAAAAACGATTATCACGTATTATAATTGTCATTTTTAATTCAGTCTGCATGATTTTGATTTTTAATTTGATCTCCATTGTAACTCTATGCCACGGTAATACTATAACATCGACAAAAAGATACAAGGGTTAAATTGAAAAATAAATGTATATAGTGATCAAATAAAAGAAACAAATATCATGTATAGATACAAAATATATTTTAACTTTTATATTATCTGCTCAAGTTATTTCTTTTCTTTCTTTTCATTGTTTGTCATTAGAATGCCTTGAATTCTTGCTACAAATTCATTACACAATTGCTTGATTATTTCATACATGTGTTAACATATATATATATATATATATATATGAAATTTATTTGACATGTTGTTGATGTAAATTCTATTTTACATAATTATTTGTCACATTAATAAAAGTATTTAACTTTTAAAATAAAAGCAACCAGTCAATTAGAACAAAACTCTCTCTATATATGCTAGTAATTTAATGTCAAATAAAAACTAATGATGTTCTTCATGGATCATATTCTCACAACTGTGTATGGATTTTGTCATGAAATAATTGTTTTAATTTTGGATGTTGTAGCCTATTGTGTGGTCGCAGTAGAATCTGCTGGTAGACAAATTCCTATAGCTTTTCTAGAGCGTGTCAAGGAAGAATTCAGCAAAAAATATGGTGGAGGCAAAGCTTCAACTGCTTCAGCTCATAGTCTAAACAGAGAGTTTGGGTATTTTAATAATCAAATTTCCTATATGAATGTGTACTTTGATTTATTTTACAAATGTTTATGGTGATAGCATATATACTAAAAAGGTTTAATTTGAAACTACTATAATCTAATTATGGATATTCAAACCATTAAGAAGCTTCTCTTTTCATGTTAATCTATCCCAATTCAATTAAGAGAAAATTAGATTTTACCTCTTGAATTATAAACCTGGACCTTAAATTCTATATACATCCCTAAATTTTAAAAATATACAAATCTATCTCTAACTTTTTCTGAATGTGCTCATTAGTCATTCTATTAAATTTTCATTTATTGCTAATGAAAATTAAAATATGTTTATTGTATCACCTGAGCTCTAAGTCAGTAATACAACCTAATACCATAAACTAGCAAAAAACATCTAATATGTGTATTGTAACCCCTCAAGCTCTAAGTCATCATGTGCAACCTGATACCATAGACTAAGAAATAACATGTGACATGATACCTTGAACTATTCATGAACATATCGTTTTTGCTAACTATAAATGAAAAAGTTAAAGAAGGGTATATTTGCATTAGAGATTTTGCACATTTTTAAAGTTTTAGAGGTAAAATAAACAAAGCTTATAGTTGAGGGGCAGAGTGTTATTTTCCCTTACATTAATGATCTACTTAAACGAGAATATATGATAAAGTTAGAATATATTTACACAAAAAATTTAATAAAAATTAAATTATATTGAAAAAAATGTTCGATGTATATTATTTATGGAAATTTGCAGGCCAAAATTGAAACAACAAATGCAGTACTGTATTGATCATCCTGAAGAGATCAACAAGCTTGCCAAAGTTAAAGCTCAGGTTTCTGAAGTTAAGGGTGTAATGATGGAAAACATTGAAAAGGCATGGCCGTTACAAATACTTTAACAAAGTCATATCATTATATAGAGAAATGTTATTTGTATTGAAAAAATATGAATATTGTTTAATACACTCTCATCTATCTTTCAATAGATTGTGGATTCCACTTAATTTATATCTCATATCTCATTCAAGGACAAATGAAAGTGTATTGATATAGTGTATCACAAATTGTAAGTATAAATAATATTACTCTTATATATGGTACTTGGATTAACATAAATGATTTAATTTTCTTGCAGGTTCTTGACCGTGGAGAAAAGATTGAGATGCTAGTTGATAAGACTGACAATCTTCGCTCACAGGTTAGTGCGTGAAATATTTTATTTTGTTTTTTATTTTATTTTATTTTATTTTATTTCATATTCTTTATTTTTTCGTCATTTTGGTGTAATTGATGCTCCATCATTGTTTAGGTATTTTGTGCTTTTCATCTAATTAGCAAAAAAGAATGACATGATCCAACTCGGTTGATATGTTTGTTTTGCTTATTGTAGGCACAAGATTTTAGAACACAAGGAACAAAAATGAAAAGGAAGATGTGGGTTGAAAATATGAAGATGAAATTGATTGTTTTTGGTATTGCCTTAGCATTGATTTTGGTCATTTTTATGTCTATATGTCGTGGCTTCAGTTGCTTAAACTGATTCCGTTGGTTGAAAATTTTGCAAGATTTCATCTGTTACATTGTGCTTATTCTTAATGCCATTAAGAGCTTTTCAGATTATTTGCTTCGAGTGTGGAGTGGTTGTATAATATATTTGTCTTAGCTTTACTAAATATAACAACCATATCTGTCACTATATATTTTATAATGTTTAAGAATTAGAGAATTAATGTAGGCTTCCATAATATATCAAATAGCTGTATAGTACATTCACATAATAAAATTATAAATTTTAATGGATGAGGCATAGAATGGAACTATAAATAGAAATACTTATATCCAATGGGTAAGTGGTTATTTCAAAGGAAATGGATTGAATCATAAGTGATTTTTATCCACAAGGTCGAATAGTTGAATCCTCTGAAACTCTCTTAGAAAGAGGTCATACTTTTATCATTCCAGGTCTTAAGGGGCTTAAGATTCCCCTAACCTTTAGTTTATATAAAGAAAATATATATATATATATATATATTCACAAAATAATGCGTTTCGATTAGAAAATAATCTTCAATTTCAATTTTCTATTTTCATAATTTTATAAAGAAAACAATAAAAACTATATATTTTAGCTTTCAGTTTTTATTTCTAGTTTTCAGAATTTTTTACAATATTATGTCTTGAAAACAGGAAATTGTATGAAAATGGAAAATAGTGTTTGACAACCAAGTAATCCCTTGTTGTTTTAAGATCTCGAATTCATTTTAGTATTAAACAATTATAGTAATTTTAGACACCCTAATTGCCTTCCAATACCTTGTGACATTTTTGTTTAGATTTCGAATTCAATTTTAGTATTAAACAATTGTAGCAGTTTTAAATGCTCTCATTGCCTTTCAATTTTTTTTAATAAAAAATGAAGTTTAGTCCAAAAGTATGGAGAGCTACAATTTTAGCTTCCAAACAATTATATCACTCATAAAATAGCCC
This sequence comes from Dalbergia oliveri, assembly GCA_030441495.1. Classification (NCBI taxonomy): domain Eukaryota; kingdom Viridiplantae; phylum Streptophyta; class Magnoliopsida; order Fabales; family Fabaceae; genus Dalbergia; species Dalbergia oliveri. Next base: position 5,614,222 of record JAMLFY010000013.1, on the reverse strand, counting down.
TTGCAAAATATTATACTCACTTGTGGCCCTCTAAATATCCATCTCGTATGATAAATTTACTTGAATGTCAACTTATCTTCATTTTCATTGACTCAAGAGTTATTTTGTCAAAAATATGATCTTTTGGAAATAAAGTGATAATTATACATTGTCAATTTGATATAAAATGAGTTATTTTATCAAAGATATGATTTTTGGGAATTAAATTGATAATTTTATAGTGCCAATTTGGTATAAAACGTAACACCTAATCACTTCTATTAACAAAAATATAGGTTAGTTTATGCTTGAGTGAATTTATCAAATATAATGAATCTTTAGAGGGCCATAAGCAAATATATTTTCTTTTGAACACTATTTTATCATGACATAATCTTTTGAGGTCAAAATGATAGTTCTGCCCTTAAAAGGGTTTTCGCACTTGTTTTACGACCTGTTGTTGTGCAGTTCAATTCACAATATGCTACCATGATTTCTCACAACCCTAAATGATTTTTGCCCTATTCAGCATTTTCTACCAATCACATGAATTCGCGTTGCTTCATATCTGAAAAGCCTTCGTACCAAATAGCAACTTCCATTTTATATTACACTATAAATTCTAATTGTTAGAATTGATTAGTAAATCATACAACAATTAACTGAGATTTGTGCAAAATAGTAACTTATAACTAGCATAATTGCATTCAGGATACGTAAGAAGTGCAATGGCTAAGAAGACCGTATGTAGTTTTATCTTGAATGCACAGTCACGTATCATCATATTTGGATACTCAAGATCAAGAGTTATTTAAATGTTATGTCATTATTTCAAAAATCACATGATTTTATTTTTAATCTTGATCTTTTACATATGACTCAAATAATCAACATTTACTCATTGTACTCTCACAATTAATCACTATTCTATAATAGCCCAAACGTTCGTGATGAGATATTGTCGCTTTGGAGCCTAATTGGGCGTCCTTCAGATTTGTTTTCCCCCTCTCAAGGGGAAAACATGTCTGCATAGGGAAAATATCCACACCCTTATAAGACATGCTTCGTTTCTCCCGAACTGATATGGGACTAGTTTCACCTCCCTTTTAAGGAGCCTAGCGTCCCGCGCGGCACATTGATCCTAGGACCGCTTTGATACCATCTATAATAGCCCAGACCTTCTATGATCGATATTGTCCGCTTACATACTTCTTCTCGATCCTCTCATATATAAGACAAAATTTAGTGCATAATTTCAAGGGAAAGGTCTAGAACCCTCTTTAACTTTATCTCATACATTTTGGTCTTGTTATTTTAAAAATGTGCAAAAATGGTCCTTAAACTTATTGATATGTGCATATGAATTAGTGCAATATACTAATAGATGTTTATCTTTTGATGTGAAATGTCTAAAAAAACACTTTTAATTTTCAATGTATATGGACTAATTTTATCCTATTATTTTTTAATATGTAAGATTTTCTAATGAGATTATAGTGTTCACGTGTAACACCCAAAAAATTATTTAAAAATTAATTTGAACTTTATTAGTGTGAATTTAAAAAATCTAAAGTTTTAGCGATGATAAGGGATGATAAGGTGTCATGACCTGACCTGGAGCGTGATCGGATTAGACTTAAACCCATCCCTACATAAGCTTCCTGGGTAACGTGTCTCTAAATGCATATAATATATATAATATTATACTTAAAATACAATCTTTTTTCTAAATCATTATTATTTTCTCTAATTAAAACATAATATTTAATTACATAAAACTGGAAATATTTAATATTCAAGTTTTGAAAACCCTTTTCTAATTCGTTCTGCAAATTTTAAAATCATAAACTAATTCATCACATGATATTAATCTTAAATCTACAGCCAGTTAACGCTTAAAAATTGAATCATAACTACATGACTGATCAAATACATAATCTAATCAAAACCAATAGTTAAAATCCATACTTAAACTCTAGAAACACATAGGGAAATACATAGACTTTGAAAATAGCTACAGTATCTCAAAATACATGGCTGTAGGATCCTACTGGTAAACTACTGGAGCACTTCTACAAGTAACATGATCCTAAACTAAGCTTTACAACAATGCAAAGCTCACCAAAGAGATAGCCCGGCCATAGACTTGATGTAAAGATATCTGCACCTACAACTATGAGAGGAAGGGAGATGGATGAGTCAAGAGAACTCTAGTTGTAGTGAGCCTCACCCATCACCCATATGGGACAATTAAGGAACATATATACATAATGCAATATACATGCAGGAGTATAAATCATTTGATATTTACATACATAACTAGCTAGGAAGACACTTTTCAATCCATAGATTCATAAACAAGCATTTCTAAACTCATAATCAAACATGAAATCATTTTAATTGATGGTGCGGCAGATCCTGGGAAATAGGTATTTGTTGTAGCTAAATAAATACATGTATAATAGCAAAAGCTATAAAATCAAACAGTGCCCTTCTACAAGCTAAGGGTACTAACCAGGTCCCATTTTCCGTGTATGTTAAGGGCGATATTGACTTAGAACTTGGTACCAATGTTAACGATCTCATAATAGCCATTAACTAACTATCCGTTCATTGATCTTCTACCATTAAACTAGTTTGACAAAAAGAAAACTATAGTTGAAGTGGGTACTCTGTCCCAGTGAAGTAGAGCCCCTAAATTCTTAATACATTAAAGTTATTCAGAATTCATATAACTCTAACAATCTGACTTTATCATAACTTGGCTATGAAAATCATGCCGGGATTACCCGTATGTAGGCATTTGTTTCAAGCCCACAAAATATGTATCTGATAATTGGTACGAATCATATCTCTTAATCGTATCTTGGTACCTTAAAACTAAAATTCTAAATTTTATATCTTAACAAACATATTTTTATATACTTGATAATTCTAAATCATAGCTTAAAACAATTGGGGTCTAAATCACGAAAACTCTAAAACTATAATAGCATTTTTCTTCATAAAACTAATCATACTTTTTTCAACATAGCTCAACTTAATATTTTCCAATATATCTCAACTAGTTATTCTAAAACATGGTCTGGGATCTAAATCTTGAAATCATAGTGATGTCGTGGACTATAAAACATAATTGATAAAATAGCAAAGTTGCTACAATACATATTTTTTTAATAAATTCCTTCTCAAGCATGTAAAACATTTTCCATAAACATAGCAATCATGGTCCCATGCATTTTCTAAAATTATAATTTCATGTATAAGTTCAAATGGAGCATTTCTAGCTAAATCACATTTTTATATAAAGCCATATAATGTAAGAAATATATTTTTCAAATCTCTAAATATTCTGTAATGCAATAAAATAATAATATAATGACCAAACTAAGGCTATGAGATCAAACCCACTTACCTGGAAGGGTGAATGGTGAAGCACTAACACCTGGGACTTCTGGAGGAGGAATGACACAAATGTCTGTCATTGAAACAACAAAACTTATAAACAACCTATGGAAATCTCTAGATTACTCTAAACATACACCAACAACTTTAGAGGAGCACCTCACTTGACAACAATGAGAAAATAACAACACCTATACCAAGAACGTGAAAGAATGGAGAAAATAGAGACATAATCTAACAACATATACATACCTTAATGATTTAAGGAAGCTAGATTGGGATTGGATTGAGGAAGAAGAGAGAACATGAGAGTTTGAGGGGTGTGTGTGTGTGCATGTTTCCGCTTCTGAAGGGGGGGGGAGCCGATGGGGTTTTAAAAATGGGGTCAAAAATGAAACGACGTCATTTTTTGATACGCCTCTTTCTAGGGCGACGACCATCGCGGATATGACCGCCAGCAGCGTTAGGAGTCATAGGGCCCGAAACGGTCACTTACAACCACTCACATAGTGGTCCCAGAACCACAAAACCCGTGAAATGCATCTGACCTATAACCTCTGACCGTTTATCACCTCTGAGGAAACTAACTTTTGCATTATTTTTGTCATATGGCATATGGGTCATCTTAATACTCACTTATTTACATTTCTTAATTTTAAGTTAATGTTTAAAACGTAAATATAAATAAGGAAATACCCTTATTTGGATTCAAAATATAAAAAAAATCAAAATCTCAACAAATCAAAATCCAAATTTTGGGTTTTGTTCTAATCTTGGAATTTTGGAGATTTTCTAAACTTGTGAGCTCAAAATGAAACATTTAAAAGTTTCATAAAATTTATTAAGAATCACTTTCAATAATTTTCCCTTAAGAACAATTACAAGGACTTTTGATTTTAAAAATGTGACTTTAACATATAGCCCTCAAGGAGGTGTAGGATCAAGACTTAGTGAAGTTTAGGACCCGACGGTGGGTCCAGGAGACCCTTAGGCCGTACAGAACTTGTCTAACACATATATCGGCTATTACATAAAGGCAACCCACGAATGTATAAAAAATGTGAATAGTGACTTGCGGGCTCCTTGTGAGATAGCTGAAACCCTAGAACCGGGAATAGGAGATGCTCATGACTGAGAAGTTAAGGATTAAAGTTAAATGGTTAGGAATAAAGATTTTATACTTGGAAATTAATTTCAGATACTATTTTATTTACCTGGGTATGATGTTCCACCCGTTCTTTAAAATTTTGGTATGTGATTTTTACACTTAAGAAAACTTAATCTTTAAGATTTGGATAATGTCTATCCATTTAAACCAATTGAATGACTAAGATTCAATGTTGATTAATAAGATCAAATCCTAACCATCCATCTTATCTTCTTTTTAGAAAAAATTACCTATTTGACCACATAAATGCTATCTTTATATTAAGATATATTCAAGCCACCAAACTTTGTCATTTTTTCTTGTCATTCTCACCAAGATCAAAACATTTCAACCTCCATTGTTTTCTTCTCAAACAACTTCAAACAAGATTCAAGTCACCAAAATCCCTAGCTTAGATCACTAAAATCTCAAACTTCCTTTACTAAACTTCAACTACTCATCACCACATACAAAACTAATTGATTGAAATTCCAATTTTTCACCTTTCCTTACTTTGGGATATCATCTTCTACTGCCTAAGGAAGGGTTTGGGTAGTTTGGGGTCTTGAAGTGAAGGGAATCATTCTTGGAGCATCCTTTGGAGCCAAGATCTCTAAATCTCCAAACAGTAGAACTTTTGAACTTGTTTTGCGTCAAATCCTTTTTAATGTTTTGGTCAATGATTTAATTTGATATTTTTCATTGTATTGGTTCATAATTTATAGATATTTATATGTATAATTTGGTAGGATGTTTGGATGATGTTAGAAAACTCTTTTTGGCAAAACAAGTTTTGAATCATGTTGCTGGAATTCTTAGATTTGTAGACAAGTAGTGGTTCATGATTTTTCTGAAGTGAATTTTATATGATGAAGCTAACATGTTAAGGTATTTTCAATATTTTTCTTGGGTCTATAAATGATTTTTACTATTTTCTAAAAATCAGAAATTCAGGGATAATTTCTGCTTACAACCAAGTTTGAAGCTATAAATTTTGCTAATTTTGTTACCATACCAAATTATTGATTTTTCCTTTGAAATTTTTATAGGATATTGAGGACATATTGAAGTCCAACCCTAAATTTTTGTATGATTTGATATGTTTATTTGATAGGGTAATAAAATTGGGAATTATGGTTGTTGATGTAAATAGGGGGTTTCTGACCTCTAAATTTGTCTACTTTTGTTGACATAGTTAGAGAATGATTCTTGCTCTAAAATTTTTACAAGCCCTTGTAGACACATTGAAATGTCTTGGATATTTTGTAACCTTGGAATTGGTTATTTGATATATAATCTAATTTTTTCTAGATAAGTGTAAAAATTTGTCATTGTGCCAGAAATAAACCAAAGCCTTGAATAGATGATATAATAATATTTGGTACTAGTATGACATGAGTACTTGAATATAGATAATTGACATGTGAACTTATTGATGATGTTAGGCACATATACATATGAATACTTATTACAATTTGTGAAAGAAATGCATAAGATTATGTTTCTTGGGTCAAAGAAAGTAAATCCAGTGTCAAGGAAAGTAAACCTAACTACCCTTGAATTGAGTTGGGAAAGTAAACCCGGCTAGGAATAAGTATATGTGAGAATTGGAGAAAGTAAATCCAATGGTCATGTATAGGATGAGCTCAGTCCTGAAAAGCAATTTATTACCCTAAAGTGGTCAAAGCCACAAAGGTCGAAGGCCAAGATAAGTTGAAGTAGCAATTGTCCTAAGTAGTCTTTTATCTTATATGCTAAGTGAATAATTTTTAGTATTCATTTAGGCCAATATGTTTAAGTTGTAATTTAATAGTATATGTTTAATATGATGATATATGTAAATTAAAGAACTAAATAATAAAGGAATTCACTTTAAAAGGATGATTTTAGAACTTTAAAATGAACCTTTAATATGTATTGTATGATCACATTTTCTAATAAATGAAGTGGCTGATGATGATGATGACATGAATTTCAATATATGTTTTGGGCAGCCCTACTGAGAATTTTAGAATTCTCACCCCTATGTTTGGTATTTCTATTCGTCTCAGGTTGATCCAAAGAACAAGGATGTTGCTTGGACGAAAATCAAAATTTTGAAAGTAGTTTAATGGTGGAAACTTGTATCTGTTGACTAGTTATATATATATATATATATATATATATATATATATATATAATATGTCTGAAATATAATAGATAAAACATATGTGTATTAAAGCTCATAGAAGAGCTTTCTTTTGTATCTTAATTTTGTATTCAATAAATATTTTGTTCTTTCTGTTATATATTTTAATATAATCATAATTGAAGGTCTTCGAGACCTTTTATTCTTTAATTCCTTACTTTCCCTATATACTCCCAAGTCATCCATGAAGGCCATCAATTGGTACCCTATAGGATAAGGCAAGCAGGCAATATGTATAGGATAAGTCGGATCAAGGTCATATTCCCTCGTCTTCCTTCCCTTTCGTTCCTCCAATAGCTTGAGCACTTCCTTTTAAGTTACCTATTTCCCCTTTCTTCACTTCTCCTCATGCCGTCCTCCCTCGCGTCATCACTTCACCACTTCGTATCGTTTGATTCTGCCTCTTCCCATCCTTCTTTTGTCCCATTTGCATGGAACCTGGACTCTTTCCTTCTGTTTCCTCCTCATACAATTGTGAGAAGGTGATCCCATATCCACTTTGGGACGAACACTCGGGATGATTTATCATTGGCTCCTTGATAGAGAAATTTTAAGGCACCTATTATGGTTGCATACTTGGCCTAATTGGTTTCTACATGTGTTTAATTTTGATGATTTAATTGAGTTTTTCATACGGCTTCATTTATTTAATTGCGAAACTCCTTAATCTTGATTTTTACACTCACTATGACCTTTCCACTTGTTCCAGAGATCATTTTGGGCTCATAGACATTGGATTTTTGTGATTTTGGTGTCTTCTGAAAGCTAGACCGATTTTAATTTTGGATTTCACAAGCTTCATCAAATTCGGCCATTTCATGGCCTAATTGGGCTGAAAGTTGCGGAGTCGTGTGATGTGGATCCAGACCTTTCCTCACATAATTGGGCATCTACTCATTATCTGGTCCAAATGAGTCATATAATATGTCTATGGAAAGCTTATCCAGAGAGGAATTAAACTTATCTAGATCAGATTTTCAAAATCTGGAATTATTTTATAGAAACATCTGGATAAGATGTAATCCGAGGGGACACTTTTGATTGGAGGAAATCCTTCTTTTCAGGTTTTTTGAAGAGCTTTATCTTATCTTTTCATTTTCTTATTTAAGCCTAAGTTGTTCATTCAAAACACATCAGAGAATCTCTCATCTCTCTCTACTTGTCTTCTTATTTTTCTTTTGTATCTAAGGTGTTCATACAGGAAAGCTTTCAATGGAGATATCCATGGAAGGCTAAACTCTTTTCAATCCTGGACATCATAGATAATTGGTTTCAATTTTGAGTTTCTGTTTGTAATTTTCCATTTTCGTATGTATGCTTTCCTTTCTCAACTTCAATTTCAAATATGAATTCAGTTATTGAACATGATTATGTTTGATTATATCCGATGAGATATAGGACCGAATTCGTTGTTGAAATCAAGTAAGGCTCAGTAACTGAAAATTTAGTTATCCAGTGTTAATCGAATTTGCATGTAATTCAACATTCATTTAAAATTACCATGTGATTGAAGGTTGTTGAATAATAACTATATGATCATATAGTAAATTTGGGTTAAATAGAGTAGCATCCCGATGTGGATATTTTTAAACCATGATGATAATTCTGCCAATAATCGTGATGTGGGGATTTATTCTTTGATCAATAGCATTTAATTCAAGTTTCCGTCATTTTTACATTTTTGAAAATCACAAAACCCCCTTTGTTTGGATTTAGCAATTTTGGTTTGATAACATAACATGTGTATCCTTAGGAGAATGACCAGTTACCTTATACTACAATAAGGGGACTTAGACTATTTTGATAGCAAGACGTGAAGAGCTATCACTCTACTACTACCCCCATGGAATTAGTTGCAAAGGAATCATATTCATGATTCCATTCTCCTTGTCTCAGCATTCTTCACCTTCCTCCAACGAGGTATTCCTAAGTGAAGGGGAAAAGGATCTCTACCATCACTTTTGATCAGGCTTGCCCATCACCACTCCCCAATGGAGTCTCCAAATGTTTTGGACCAAGGGTTCAATATTCCACTATTAGTGAAGAAGGACCTAAGGTAGAGGAATGATCTTAATAATGGAATCTGTGTTTTCCTCATTGTGTTTCACTTATTTAGTGCCCTCTCTCCTTTGTTTACCCCTCTACGTATCTTATAGGTATTAATATGACACTTTTTGCCCGTTTCCCACGTTTCTGGTATAGCTACTTGGTCCCCATGTCAATTCAAGTGTCTATTCACCACTCCTTTGAGCCGCGCACCCTATGGTAGTCTTCTATGTCATACACTCATTGTGCTTTCTAGCAGTGTTGGAACTTAGAGGCCAGGATAGCCATTCTGTGGCCTTCCCTTATGTCACTTCACCTAGTTGACCATCTCTTATTTCCCTTGCTTTAGCTCTGAATCCTTCTCTCTTGCTTTGCTCCCACGAACCCGCCTTACTTTCTTTTATGATAACCTTCCACTTTGCTTCTTTCCATGACACTCGTCTCATCCCTATTCCTCATTCATTTGTCTTAGTTTTTATCTGCAAACATTATGCCTTCTGTAACACTCTAGTAATTAACCAAATACACCTAGGTTGAATTTGATTAATGACTAGACTTTACTCTTTGCTTTGGTTCTTTCATCATATTTTGAAAATACTTAGTGAAATTACGAGCCTTTTTTTTAACATAATTGAAATCGTGAGTCGCGCATAACATAAACGATTAAGCGGTAGTAAAATAAGACATTTAAGAATCTAAATATATCATATTGGCTCCATCACATAACATCCATAATGCACATCACAACATATATACAATAACCTCACTCAAGGTGAGTTAAGTTCATACATCATATCTTACATATTCACACCATAGGAAACTATTTATAAGGAAATCATGCCCCTAAACTAGATAACCTTAAACTAGATAACCTTAAAAGCTTAGGAAGGCTACTCTAAACTTGGATGCATAACACTCTTAAGACTACTTAAACTCTCTAGGGCCACTGTTTTGGAAACGGGGAAACCCAATCGCTTACGAGCTTCCTCGGAAGGGGCACAAGATGATAGGCCGGGTCGCATGGCGGTCTTCTTGCTAACCTCGTGACAACTTTCCTCACTACCCTCTCTTACACGTGGGAGAGTAAGAGAGAGCTTCAGAATAAGCATGAGTAGGAGGGTCCTCTGAGGATCAGTTTCAGAATATCTCGTTCATGGATTATACTCTGGAAAACCATGGACGGGATGAGGCGGGATAAGAACGTAACATTCTTTCATCAAGTGGACGTGCATGTTCGAAAACCATTTCATCGCCATAGGGAGAAGTAGAGAAAACGATAACTAGGGATAGGATGTGCAAATGGACGACCTACGTAAATAAAACACGAACCGAGCACCTTCCTTCAAAGTGATATGAATGATGCACCGGATCATAGTGGATTCCCAAGTAGGGTGTCAACGAACATGACGAATGTCGCCATCTAATCTGAAGACAATGGAAATAAAGGAAAGGGAATGAGAATCTTACTAAAGAATTCAGTAGGGTATCTCCTTCTACGGTGTCATCATCAAGTCTTCAGGAATCTCGGGGTTATTATAAATAGTGAACATACGAAGATTAAATTTTAATTAGAAAATACTTTTCCGAAGATTCGACCAATTTTAATTATGCGTCTTATAATGCATCATAATCTTAACATGTCATATTTATAATGAACTTTTCTTTTATCATTACATCATATTCCTCATCATCATCATTAATATAACATGCATAGAAGAACATCATATTTCTCATCATTAACTCATGTATGTTATAAGAAGAATATCATAATAGCTACACATGAACATAGTGCACATAATTTATTTCTTTAGTACCTTAGGTGACTTTAAAATCTTATCATCCTCATTATTTTCCTTGGGCCACCCTATACTCCACCCTTTTGGGAGTAATCTAGGTTATGAGCTCATACCTTACTAGTCGTCACTAGCATATACTTATCCTTTTTGATAAGTTAAAGTCCTGACTCTACCCTTTTGAGAGAACAGTTAAGGGGCTGAATCACCTTTTCACCACCTATAGTTTGATGGGTCCAGGATCATTTTCTCATAAATTTTAAGTCACCAATAAGTCTTTGCATGTTACAACTCGCAATTCATAATAATTCATAACATTTTCTTATTTAAGTCTTATTCTGGAATAATATATATCAACTATAATCATGCATCTGAGATTCCAGGAAAGAGAGGTGGGTCACAATGGACACGCTTAATACCAAATCTTTCCTTAGCAGAATTTTCCAAATTGCACTCTACAGTAATACACTTTCTTCCAGGAACAAAATATGTCTTATTTCATGCATAAGTTTTCATTGTTTGCAACACCAACTATAACATACAAACCAGGGAATCAATCAATGACACCAAATTCTTAATAAGCATCAAATCACATTTTAAGTACACATAAAATTACTAGCTTCCCATAAAATTCTTACAAAGTTTTAAAACTCTTTTAGAACTAATTCTTTTTGTTAAACTTGAAAAAGTCATAGGACTTTAGGCCTAACTTAACCATGGGACCGATTTATAACTTGAAAGAATGTTCATAATTAAATCTTTCACTTAAGATAAAAGGAGCAAGTCTTGAGCTTTAGAGATTTAGGTGACATCTTAGAATTATTACCATGCTATGCAACCTTATTTTAATCTTATCTTTATAAGGTGATAGCTTGGAATTATAAACATGATATGCAATTCCATTTCTTTATCTTTAAGATTTAAGGTGATGACTTGAAAATTAAACATGATGCAAGAACTTGTAATATAAACATGATGCAAGAAACTTGGAGCGCGTACCCAGGGACCAGTAGAGGGGAAGAGAATCTTAAGCAACCGAAACCGGTCGCAAGGACCGGTGAGGAAGAAGAGAATTACATTTTTTTTTAAGCTCCAATTCTCAAGACTTCTTAAAGAATAAATTCTTTAACTCCAATTATCTCATTTCGCTTATGATTCATAGGCAAGTCTTTGAGCTCTAGGATTTTTAGGTGATGACATAAAATAAACATGTCATGCATTGATTCTTTTAGCCATTATAAAATAAAGTGAGAGCATAAAATAAACATGAGATGCAACTTCTTTATTATCTTTAGAGATTAAGTGACAACTTGAAATTTAAACATGAAATGCAAGCTTGAAATTTAAACATGAGATATGCAAGTTCATTTATTTATTCTTGAGAATTTAGTGACATAAAATAAATATGGTTGCAAGGCATAAACTTAAACATGGATGCAAGTTCACTTGATCTCTTTACTAGAGCTCCTTCAAGACTTTAAGAAAATTATGATTTCAACCCAATATATGTATCTTAGCAAGACAAAGTGAAAAATACATATTTCATATTCAAACTCAAGATAAAAACATTATTCTTTAAAGTTTTGCATTAAATGGAATGTTCAAACTTTAGAGGCCTAACTTGTGATGGATTTACAACCCATATTCAAGGTCCTCATCATCAAGCCATCATTTCATTCCTTCCTAGGCCATTTGGCAAACCATGAAAGGAAAATAAGGAAAGAAAAACTGAAATTTTAGAAGCTTTGGAAACTAGTGAAACCTTCAAGTTTTAGAGATCTAACTTGTGAAAGCTTTCAACCAACACTCAAGAATCTCATCATCAAACCATGGTCTCATCATAAGCTAGGCCATATGGCCGAAATACTTTAAAAAGAAAGGAAGAAGAAAACCAAAATGAAAACTTAAAAGAAAGCTCATGAAATCATCATTTTGAACCAAGAACAAACTTAGCTTAGCATAAAATAAACTTAGAAAAATCCCTACCTAATTTGATTTGAAAGAAAGGAAGAGAACTTGGTTTCCTTGAGTGAAATGAAGAAAATATCCTTGAAAAGCTGAAGGGAGAATTTGGCCAAGAGAAAGAAAGAAAGAAAGCTTTTGGTGCTCCTAAAACTAGAATTTGTGTAAGTTATGAACTAAGCATCTAAACTATCTTCAAGCATGCCTATTTATAGAGATTTTGCAGCTCATAAATGGACAAAGGAAGGAAGGAAATCTGACCAAAAATTAGAGAAAAAAAATAAGGAAGAAAAATCATTTTGTTTGGTGGCTTAAAACATGGAATCATGTTTCCATGTTTTCATGATTCTTTGTTTTCATTCTTTGGATTTTTGTGTAATAATTTTCTGACTTATTACTCAATAATTTCAGCATTACAGCCTTGTGGAAGAGGATTTTGTGTGTTCCATGTATTATTTAGGTGTAGGCAAGGTATTCATGCAATTTAGAGAATTTACGGTTAAGGGCTTAAGTGAATTACTAAGCAATTTGGGTGTTTTAAGCAATTTTAGGTTCTAATCAATCTAAATAAATAATTTTGACTCTAGATTAGTAATTAGAATTTAATAAGCTTTAATTTGAGCCTAATATTGCTTAGGTTTCGTTAGACAAATCGAAAATCTCAAAATTTGCAAAACTGGACAAAGAAGGGGCAAAACGGAATTTAACTTAAAAATTGCCCGGACCATCCGACTTAACCAATGGTTAATCATAACTTAAAAACACCTTTTAAAACATTTTAGTGAGGTTTGAACTAGTTGGCACGCAAATCGAGTTAAAACAGCCGGGGGCGTTTTGGTCATTTCGCGCTCAAACTCAAAATTAATTTTTCTGTCATTAACACACTAACAATCCCTTATTATCATCAAAACATCCCCTTGAGGACGGGTGGGGCCCACGATCCTCATTTTCTAGTAAAATAACCTCAGGGCATTTTGGTCATTTTACACGTACAGAAAATTCGGGTTTAAATGCTTGTACGATCTTGCTCCTAACTTTCTTCTAACGTTATATTCCTTTATTAAGGATTGTTTGGTCTCAAATTTTATATAATATTTACCTACGGAATTGGTAATTTCTAATGACAGGAAAGATTACAGGTAAAAATTGGGGCATTACATCTTCTCCTGCTTGACCTTTTCCTTGCATGAGGTCTAAAAACTAATCACACATATAACAGTATTTAATAATGATTTGGTTTTTTGTTGGTAGTAATAGAATAGTAAACATGTAAGTATAAGTATATGATCCTATAAGGAAATGGAACATACAGAGTCAAGCTTAAGCAAAGGCTTCAATGGCAATTCCTAGCTTACCTACAAGGTAAGGAAGAAGATAAGAGAGAGAGAGAGAGAAAAAAAAAGCTAAGATGAGAGAATAAGGACCAAGAAGGAATGAAGGCTTCTACTGATCCCTTCACCAAGTCCTTATAGGAGCTTGGTTCCTTACACTCCTTCTAGTTGCCTTGATTTCAACCTTTTCTTCCAAGTGCTGAGCCATAGCAAAATTTCCCTTAACCCGTATGTCATGGTCTTCCAAAATTACCGCTTCCTTAGTAATGTTTGCATCATTACCCCCAATCAAGCTCAACCTTGTCCTTAAGATATAATTTGGGCAAATTTGTTCATCAGAGATAGCCTCCTCAATGATGATTGGTGTTGTAACTTAACTTGGTCCAAAATAGGTGTTTATACCATGTTTTTGGGTGTTCAAATGAAAAACACCTTAGATACATGTCCATTCACCTATTGACCATTTCACTTTGATCATCGGTTTAGGATAATAAGCCAACCTCATAGCTAAAGTGGTACCCTATTGCTTAAAAAGATGTTGCCAATAATCACTAATGAAGACCTTGTCTCTTTCAAATGCTATTGATTTAGGCATGCCATGTAACTTAACCACTTTGGAGATAAAGCTTTTTGCTACACTCTTTCTAGAGAAGTGATTTAAATATAGCAAAATGGACATATTTGGATAGTCTATCTACCACTACCATTATGATAGTGTAAACATTAGAGGGTAAGGCTGATGAAATCCATTGTCATATCATCTCACACTTATTGAGGAATGAGAAGTGCCTGTAGTAACCTAAAGGCAATAAATTTTCACTCTTAGCTTGTTGGCAAATCTGACATTCTTTCACAAATACTCTTATGTCTTGTTGCATATTTGGCCAATAGAATTTTGAGGCAATCCTAGTTGTTATTTTGGCAATTCCAGCATGTTTCTAATGGAGACTTGTGAAATTCATTGAGTATTTTACCTGATTAATTAGTTCCACCAGGTATGTAAATCTTGTCCTTCAAGTATGGAAAACCCTTTCTTAGAGAAACCTTGCTTGCCTGACACTGCGGTATAATGGCTGCTACTTTGGAGGCATTTGCTTTAATTCATTTAACCACACATGTATTGGTTTGAACGGCAATATTCAGAGAGATCTAGACAAAGAGTTAGCTGTTGTGTTCTTCTTACTAGGTATGTATTGAATAGTGAAGTCATAGCCTATAAGTTTAGGAAGCTAGGCCAATTGCTCAAGGGTTTGCAAGATCTTATCCATCAAAGCTTTAAGACTACATTGATCTATCTTGAGAGTAAATTTGTGGCCCAAAATATAATGCCAAAACTTGACTAAGGCTTCAACGATGACAAAAATTCCCTTATATATGCTGATTGTTTCTGCATTCTTGTTGACAATTTTTTAGAGAAATACGCATAGGGTGCCCATCTTAACTCAACACAACGCTAATAGACCCGAGGCATCTGATCCTAAGCAAAAAGGTGTCCGAAAATCTTGTAGGGCAAGGACTAGCAGTCCGAACTTAAGCAACTTTCAGCTTCTAAAAATATCTTCAACCAGGAGGCCATTAGAAGCAACCTTTTTTCAATAAATCTGTTAAGCATGCTACAATAGAAGCATAAGCCCTTATTAACCTCCTATAATGCCCTATCAAACCCAAGAACCTTCTTAGTTGTTTAATATTCCCAAGAGTGGGCTAATCCATTACTACTTAAATTACTATTATCCATTTACTCTGCTACACTAATAGTGTACCCTAAGTAATCTACTTACCTTTACTCAAAAGAACACTTGCCAACATGACAAACAATTTCTCCTTCAATAAAATCTGTAACATAGTATTTAAATGCTAAAAATGATCTGCCTAAGATGAGATGTAGACAAAAATATCTGCCACCTACCACATAGGGAACGTGACTAGCACGTGAGGGATTGGATCCCCTATGGAAGCCTCTAGTAACATACTTGGCTAATATGCATAACTATTGAAAATATATTCCAAATATCTCAAAGTTAATTAAATTCCATAACTCTAAAAATGTTTTTAAGAGATAAATCTTGAATGTAAAACTATATATTAATCATAATCTGGGTCTAGGTCAAACATAACTAATAAAATAACTCAAGTCAAATAAATTATTATAAAAACTATGCATGTCCAGAATCCTACCTACACAATTATTGGAGCACTACTATAACTATATGAACCTAAAACAAGCTTCACTCCAAAGCTATCACGACTAGACTTGGATCGTGACCGACACGTGAGGAATCTCATCCCATGTAAGCCTTGTGATCGTTAGTCATACTATATGAATACTTCATCCATAAAATTCCTTTCAAATCTTAAAACAATTTGCATAACTAAATCATAATAATAATGAATAACCCTTTTTCTCATAAATCAAGCTATAATTGTACGTGATACAAAATGTGATGAGTTGCTCACTATATAAAATAAACCATGAGTGATATATCATCTTTAATTACAAAACAAATTATGGAAATCAAAAAGCAAACATATGTTCATATATGTGGTCTAGAACCCTATCAACAACATCATTGGAGCACTCTATCAAAACAAATCACTTCATGGCAACATGAAGCTTATCCAAGAAATAAAAGATACTCTTGCTAAGGAAAAGGTGGTGGAGGATTAAAGCTACTAAATCTATGAGGAAAGGGAAAAGAGAGGTGAATTTTATCATAAAACTTAGTGAGTAGATCCTTACCCATAACCATACATGGACAGAAAGAAGATACATATAACAGGATGTAGCAACCATAAAACACTTAATTTAAATTATATAATAGCTATAAAATCATAATGTGCGGAAAACATGAAAATAATCTTTATTTTCTCAAGAATTTATAAAAGAATAGACTATCCATAAACTGATGGGTGGTGCTCAGTTTGCGATCTAAAGCACATAGTTGAGATCTTAACCTTGACGTGAATTGTGTCCCTCATGGACTGATCTAACATGTGGATAAATGCCCCGTGAGCCTTGGTATACCAAGGTTAGCGAAATAATTGCCATAAACTCATAGTTCTGCTCCTCTCAGGAATCCCCTATTCTAAATCCATACTAAATCATAAAAGGGAAGTTCTATGATTCTAAGTTCAATATGTCTCATTTCTGAATAAACATAAAGCCCTAAGTTTCATTCTATCAATAATAGGTAATTCCAATTTTCATAAATCAAGTCAAAATCATGAATTAAATCATACAAAACTTTTGTAGAGCAAATATGGTCCCATGCATTTTCCAAAATCTTAGATTTTCATGTATCATTTCAACAAAAGCATTTCTAACTATTGCATATTTTTATATAAAACCATATCATGTAAAAATCCATTTTTTCAAATTGCTAAATACTTCGTAATGCTAGAAAATAATAATATAATAACTAAAATAAGGTCATGAGATCAACTCACTCACTTGGAAGGGTGGAATATGATGCTCCAACACTAAGAAGCTTCAAGGGAGGAGGGATGACACCAATATCTGCCATAATAACCATAAAACTCACCAATGATCTATGACTACTCCTAGATTACCCTAAAATACTCTAACAACATTGGGGAGCACCCCTCACTAAACAACAATGGAGAATAACAACAATCCAAACTAGGAACATGAAAGAATGAGAAAGAATGAGACATAATCTATCAACATTTACACACCTTGAAGCTTGTGGAGGTAGATCAGTAGGGTTGAGACTAGAAGGAGTGGAAGAGAGATTTGGAGAGAAGGGTTTTGGGTTTTAGGGCTTCTCACGAGCGAGGAAGGGCTTTTATAAGTAGGAGTAACTGGAAATGGAACAATGTTGTTTTTGGTACCGTTCTTGTTTCTAGGGACGTATAGCGGTATATGACCGCTATAGCTGCTCAGGAGGTCACGTGCCCCTTCGTTGAAGCACATTACCATTACAGAGTTTCCCTGACCGCCATAGGGTTGTAAGACCGCCCAAAAGGCCAGCCTCCACATGACCGCCATAGCATCCTTGGACTACCATAGAGCTGACAATTTATGAGTTTCAACATAAAAAGACTCTTCATGCAACCGTGTCCTTTCCTACACGGGTGCCTTTCAACTAAATCAACAACAACAATTAGAAGAGAAACAAGAGATGAACTCTCTTTCTCTCTCTCTTCTCTATATATATATATATATACTCAGCCAATGGCTGTAATGATGGGCATTAACTAGGTCCCACAAGCAGACACCACACTGTGTTCCTTACTTGGACTAAGTACTCAATAGCTTGTCCTTTGGACTACTTTATCAAGGTTAATTATTACCCAACCATTAACTTGTAACACCCTAAAATTATTTAAAAATTAATTTGAGCTTTGTTAGTTGTAATTTTAAAAATATAACACTTAACAAATGAGGGTGGCCCAACAGGTTTTAAAAAAAAAATTTTCTGCTTGGTGTAATAGGAATCTTGTGAGCCTCATCTGCCCCGCCTGTAAGCTTAAACCCTATTTCGAGCCCGTAGGTGCCTAAAATTAGGAAAACATGGGAATAAGGTTAGAAATAGGTGAGAATGATAATTTTATACTTAAAATTAATTTTCAAGCAATATCGTTCAATCAGGTACTGGTTTATCCGTTCTGTGAGATTTTGGATTAGTTCTACACTTAATGAACTCTGCAAGTGAAAGTTTGCCACCTAACTAGACAAGTGTATGGCTTAGAATAAGCCGCGCACCATTGCCACTTTATTAGTACCAATATGATGTTTACAAAATTTTCATATTTATCTTTAAGAAAAGAAAACATTTTGTACTTGAAAATTCTATGCATTTTGTCATAAACTCATAAGATCAACATCTTATCATTTCCTTGCATCAAAATTTCGGTAAGACAAGGGAGAGAGGCAGCCACCATTGTCATCTCTCTCAAGAACTCAAACTTGCTTTCAAATCCCTAAAACACTAGCTCAAACTCACTAAAACACCAAGATCCCTTCATAAAACTTGTTCTACACCTAATTCTCTACCAATTTAACTCAAAATTTCCACTCCTTATCAAAACCTTGTCTTTTACCTCACACCCCACTGATATCAGAGGGTTTTGAAGTTGGATTGGGAGCTTTGGAGGAGGAGAAAGCAAGCTTGGTTAATCTTGAAGCCAAGGAGCTAATAGGTTACTCAAAGATGTTTTTGCTGCCTTTCTTTTTCTGACCCTTTAGCATGATCTAGGTCCAAAATTTCTAGTTGTATTGATGGATAATATGTTCATATTGATGTGTGAATTTTGGTGGTGTGTTTGGATGGGGTTAGAAAATGGTTTTTCTCAAAGGAAATTGGGACTAGGCTACTGGATTTCTAGTTATCCTCCAAGCAGGAATTATGCATGAATTTTATGGTATAGTTATGGATAATTTCATGAGCTATAAAATTATATGTTGTATTTAATATCTTAAACCAACTGCATGAATTTTATTGGGTGTTGATTTTAAATTTTACTTAAAAAAATCAAGTACCGAAATGTGACTCATGCTATCTTGGTTGTTAAAACTAAGCAATAAATTTGTCCAAATTTATTATCATAGAAATTGATTGAATTAGCCCATGAAATTTTTTATATGAAGTTAGTAACTTATTTAAGTATCACTGTAAATTTTCTTGTGCCTTGATTCCATCAATTATAAGGTTAAAAAATTTTGGGAACTCGGGTCCTGACTATGAATTGGTGGCTCCTTACCACTAAATTTGTACATTTTACTAAAGTAGCTATAGAACTTTGTTTGTCCTAAAATTTTTACAGGTTATTCTAGACAATTGAAGTGTCATGTAGAATTTTTGTGACTCTTGAAATGGCTGTTTGTTATGATAATTAAATGTTGTGCATAGGACAATAAATCTATCAAAGTGCTGGAATGTGAGATGATCTAAAATTTGTGGTAAAATGATATTTAGTCCAAGTGCATGGCATATGAATGCATGCTATTATTTCAATTACTTATCCATGAGACATGAATGAGCCTCTAATATGATTGAATACCTACTTGTAATGTAAGCATGCTTTTGAGAACAAAGTATTTGATGTTAGCTATTTGGCCATATGACTGCGACACATAAATGCATGCTAGAGGAATAAGAGTGGTTTATGAGACATAATTAAAATTGTATTGTGAATGAAATACCTACATGTGGCTTATGCGTGCATTTGAGAAAAGAGAATATATATGAACTTAAATTGTGCATGTTTTGACATATGGACAAAACAGTAAACAAGACTTAGATTGAATGAGGGGAAGGAAATAGAAAAGAGAAACTTCTCTAAATATTTTGAGTTGATAACGTATTGGCTAGAAATAGATCTATGTGTGATTCAGAAATAAAAATAAAGTTCGATGATCACGTATAGGATTGAAGCTATCTAGAAGCAGACTATTTCCCTTGTGTGGTGTGAAACCATGAGATATACCATTTGGTATAAATTATTTATTGTGGAATTGTCCACAAAAAATACCTGTTGGTATAACTAAGTTTTCCTATGTCAATGAAAAGAAGAAACATACTGATTTGATCTTTGTGGCCATAAGTAAACCATGTCACTTTGAGATAAGTTCATTGCATGTATTATATGCTACTCAACTCACTCTAAATTGTCTACCTAGGATGATTTACTCAATGTTAAAATACTATGAGATATATGCTTTAAGTGATTGAATGCTAAAAGAAACCCATTTCGAAAGAATGGTTTTTGAACATTAAAATGAATTTTTGATATATGTCGCATGCTCACATTTTCTTATAAACGAAGTGGCTAGGGTGATGACGATGCCATTATAATGGTGTAACTGGGGACTTGTCCTACTGAGAATTGTGTAATTCTCATTGATGTTTTGTGTTCCTGTTCGCCTCCAGGTTGATCCAGTAAAACAATGGAGCTGGACTTGAAGAACTTGTAATTCGAATACTTATTAGTTGATGTTTTTACTTTACTGTGCTTAGTTGGAGTTGTATGTATATAAATGAAACAGTGAATATAGTGTAGTAAAGCTCTTAGAAGAGCTTCCCTCTGTACTTAATTATGTATTTAAATAAATGTTTTGGTTTTTCGTTATACATTTTAATAGAATTACGTTAGTTATTTTCACGAAGCGATCAATCTTGCTATAATATTTAAGAAAGGTTCACTAATTAGGAATAACAACTCTTAAGTATGATGTCATGACTTAAGGATTGTATTCACTAAGGAGGATGTTACATAACTTGTCTACCGTTTCTCACTAATCATTAGCTAAAAACTAATATTCAATATTTCACTATTCCTGTTGTTCATACTAACTAGGGTTCATGCCACGTTTCTATTCTTATAAATAATTCTAAAGCATACATATAGCAAATATGGTCCCCTGAGTTTCTAAAACTAATATTTTGCATGAGCTTAAAACAAAAATTTTCTAAAGATTTAGACAATCCATAAAAGCATGTTTTCTGACATAAATCATTCTAAAAATTCATAAACAATCTTCATAATGCTAGGATAGTCCTAATAACGACCAAAAGTATGGTCAAGGCTTAAACCCACTCACAGTTATAGTTTGGAGTGAGCTTCCACTGACTTGACTCTAGGGAGTATGATTGCACTCAACTACCGAACATTATAATGAAAACATAAACAATTTGGTATTGTGCCAAGAACTGAATTTGGAATGCTAGGGAGGAAGAATGTTGTGAGAAAACCATGCCTAATAGCACCCAAACTCATAAACTAGATGAAAATGGAAGAAACTAGCTAAATTATGTGAAAATCACTTGCGAAAGCTTGGGAGAAGGAGAACGGAAAAGGTGACGTAGAGGCACAAGGAGTATTGGTAGTAGTTAGAGTGTCTAACCCAGCCCGGGGATGGGTTTATATAGTGTTAAGGACGTTTTAATGAAACTGCTTATTTTGACATGTGCGATATTTGGGTCCTCCTACGACTTACATGCTTGATGTAGCTAGAAAACTCAGAGGATAGGAACCCTGCCTCACCCTCCGTTGCTATGCAACAAGAGACTCGTGACTGAACCTGCGACCACCCAGCTTCCGACAAGAAAAAAGCTTGCTTAGCGAACATGTCTGGAGTGAAAATGACGACTTCAACAAAAACATTTTTTTTCTGCATTCTGGAGGTTTCTGGGATACCCAAAGGATGTGTAGGCTTAGCCAAGGACACGTGCATAGAGACATCATACACTACCCCCCTGAAAGATTTGGTCCCAAAATCTAAACAAATGTACTTTAAGGTGGAGAAGATAGGGATACTTGGTTTTCATGGCTTCCTTAGCTTCGCAAGTCGCTTCCTTGCCTTAATGTTCCTCCGGACTTTTACTCAGGCTTCCTCCTTTGAGTGAAGCTTCTTGATCTGCTTATCCACAATAGCAACTGGTTCCTTTTTATAGGACAAACTCTCATCAACCTAGATCGCTTGTAGAGTGAGCATGTGAGACTATTTGGATATACTTCTTAAGCATACTAACATGAATACCTATGTTTGGCTCATAACTTGGAGGAGTGCTAAACCTTAGGCCACGCTCCAATTCTCTCTAGATCTCAAATGGATCCATATAACAAGGGTTCAACTTTCCCGCTTACTAAACCTCACTTCCTTTCATGGGGATACCCTCAGGAAATACATGGTCCCTAACCAAATTCCAAGTCACGTTGATGGTTATCTATATATGAATTATGCCTAGACTGTGTTGCTAAGAGACATCTCTTGATCAATTGAACATTCTAAGTTTTCTTAAACTAGGTCCGGGGGATTTAGCTTCCCAAGCTCAACCACCCAAGGGAGACCTATAACGCCTCCTATACAAGGCTTCGAATGGTGCTACGGATACCACTTACAACCGTTGTTATATAAGAACTTGATTAGGGCGGGTGACCACACCAACTCTCTCTAAATCTAACACACAAGCTCTAATCATATCTTCTAAGGTTTGTATTGTCTTTTCTAACCATTTGTCTAGGGATGAAAGGCTGTGGTCAAGTCCATACTCGTCCAAGGGCCTCCTTAAATGCCTTCCAGAACCGCAAAGTGAACTAGGACCCTTTGTCTTATATAATGGATATTGCGATACTATAAAGTCTAACTATCTCGTCGATGTACAACTTGGGCATATGGCGTGCACTTAAGGTAGTCTTCACTGCTTGAAATACATTGACTTAGTCATCTTATCTACTATTACCCATATAGAGTCAAACCCCTTGGTGGTCTAAGACAACTTGACCATGTTCCACTCAAGAATATCTATCTACTAGCAACATCGTTGGCCTTTGGCGCTCAGCCTTGACTTGCGGCACACCAAGCACCTCACCACAAAGTCTTCAACATCTATCTTCATAATGTTCTACCAAAACAATTACTTAAGGTCCTGATACATCCTAGTATGCTACACTATGGGCTTCCTCTATCACCTTTCTTCTCAACTCACCCACTATGAGCACACACAAATGATCCCCAAAGTGTAACACACCGTCAACATCAACCGAAAACTCAGCATCCTTGCCCTTACGAACATCCTTAACCAACTTAGCTAGCTTTGGATCTTTACTTGCTGTGCCTTAATCTATTCCATGGTGGTCCAAGCCTTAATGTGAGTGAGGAAAACCCTTATGTCACTAAGAATGAATGAACTCCCTCACTTTCCAACTTGTGGATATCCTCCGTGATGGCTACTTCACTGGCTCTATGTGGGCCAAATTATCCACAGGTTCCCGCTCAAAGTATCTACTACTATATTCACCTTCCCTAGGTGGTACAAGATCATATAGTCATAATCCTTCAACAACTCAAGCCATTTACGATGCCTTAGGTTCAGATCCTTCTGCGAAAATGTACTTCAGGCTATTATGGTCTGAAGATCTCAAGTTCTCCCTAGGTAATACCTCCAAATCTTCAAGGAAGAACAACTTGCTATTTCCAAGTCATGTGTAGGGTAATTCTACTCATGCTTCTTGAGTTGCCATGAGGCGTAAGCTACAACTCAACCATGCTGATCAGGACACATGAACTCAATTATCGAAGCATTACATAATACCAAAAAACCACCTATGCCTGAGGAAACACCAACACTTGCGCCTGATCAAACATGTCTTAAGTCTCTGGAAACTCTCTTCACACTTTTTTGTCCACTAGAACCTAACATTCTTCTGTGTTCCTATACAAACCACCTGAGTATCCTGAAAAACCCAAGAAGCTGGAGACTTTGAAAATTATTGAAAGTCAAGGCCATTGCTGCACTACTTCTACATTCTTCAATCTACTAGAATACCATCCTCATAAACTATATGCCTAAGGAATGCCGCCTGACTTGCCAAACCTCACACTTGGAGAACTTGGTGTACAATTGATTCTACCTCAAAGTGTGTAGAACTCTCCTTAGATATTGCTCATGTTCCTCCTTACTCCAAGAGTACACTAAGATATCATCAATAAAGACAATCACAAAGTGATCCAGATACGACTTGAACACCTTGTTCATCAAATCCAAAAAGGCTATTCGGGCATTAATCAACCCAAAGGACATTGCTAAGAACTCATAGTGTCCATAGAGCCTGAAAGCCTTGGGTATATCTTCATCTTTAATCTTCAGCTTACTATAGCCAGATTGAAAGTCGATCTTGTAAAAACATGTTATCCCTTAAGGTTGGCTGAAAAGGTCATCAATATGGGGCAAGGGGTTTCACTTTGTTTAACGTTGTAATTTATATACATTCTCATTGAACCATCCTTCTTCTTGACAAATAACACTAGAGCACCCTATGGAGAGGTACTTGATCGAATAAACCCCTTGTCCAACAATTTATGCAACGCTTTTCAACTCTCAACTCCGGGAGCCATAAAATACGAGGGTATAGAGATGGACCTAACTCCTAGCTCAAGCTCTATCCTAAACTCTACTTCCCTCCCTGGACATACCTAATTCATCTAAAACTTACTTATCACCAAAACCGTGCCCAGCTTGGTGTCCTTGACTCTACGTCTCTTACTTGGAGTGAAGAACCCATAAATTGCTCTTTCCATTAATCGTAGTGCACCTATAATTGGTATCAAGCTCGTTGATGTTGAGCACCCTGTACCCACTCTCTTAGCTCATCACCTAGGACTTTAATCTTGCTAACTTGCTATATCAATCTAAAATGGCATGGCATGGCATGAGGCTAACCAATCCATACCCAAGATGATGTCAAAGTCAAACATGTCCATCACTCTTAAATCTGCTAGTGCTTCCATGTCACCAACTTTGACTCGCACAATCTATACCCTTCTGAACAAGGAGGAGCTCTCCGAAGGTACCCAACTAGGAATGGCTCCTCAAGATCCTCAGGAATCTCCCGAACTATACGGCAAAGAATGGGGACACATAAGAATAAGTGGATCTTGAGTCAAATGACGTCATGACATCGAAAGAACATACTATTGTTATACCTGCGATCATTTTGTTTGAACCCTGACATCCTAGGCCATAGCGACAAATAGGGCTGTCCCTACTACCCTGGCCTCTACGTCTACTCCACCACCTGCACCTTTGCTACCAGGGCCCCCCTCCCTTCATGGCTTGCCGAGTGAAGAACCAACCTAGACCGTCGACTGAGAGAGATAAATTAACATGGAGGGGTTAGCCAAGCCCTGGCTAAAGCTCCGTGAAGCATCAACACTTTCTATGCTCAGCCCAGCTGACCACAACCAAAACATACCAAGGAACCTGATAAGCACTAACCCTAATGTCTCTCTCAAGTCAGGCATACTGGAACATCTGCCATAAGCCTTGTCCACTATACTGACTACCCATTTGCTCTAAATTTGAAATACAGCTGGGCGTGATAGGGTAGGATCTGAGAAGGTGGCTTGACCGACTAACCCCGTTGTTGGCCTTGCTGGTTACCCTTACCCGAACCTGCTCCATTCTGAAAGATCCTTGAAAATTGGCCCTTTTGTTAGCCTCTATCGTCTTGCACTCTGCTAATCCACTCTCAAGACTAATTATTGTGTCCACAACTTGAGCATAGTCCATGGTCCCGACGTAAAGCTACAAACTGAGGAACATATCATTAGGCAAACCTTGAACAAAACATCTCACCCTAGTTGTCTTTGTTGGTATCATGCTGGAGGCTACCTGTCAGAGGTAAATCGCTCGTCGTACTCGTGACAGTCATGCAAGGAGTTAATCTGAAGCTTTAAAAACTTTTCAATCATCTGTGCCTACCAGTTCTCATAGGAATCTTCGCATGAAGACTTCCTTGAATTATTCCCAAGAGGAAGCACTAGAGGTCTCATGCCTCTCAGGTTCTTGAGCATAGCTCTAGTTGGCCTCCCAGTTGGAAAGCCAGGTGGTGGGCACTAGAGTATTGCGTCTCTAGCTCTAACAAATTAAAAAATTTATTTAAAACTAAATTATAACAAAATTTAGTATAATGGTGCGCAACTTAGGTCGTCTCCCAACGATATCGATGAACTAATAGACTATGCAACATGGGGCTTTTCATTGAGTGCATCAAGCAAAAATAGAATATAAACTAAAACAAGGAAATAACTAACAATTAACTAAAGTGCTAGCATAACAATTTCCTAGGTAGAATCCATCTATCCTTTACACACATATTTCATCAAACACATGGTAGGTGACTAACTTGTGCCTAGAATCATGCAATCACACAATCGCTGCACCATAATTCAGTTACCAGTCAAACAATCACTAAGCATTCTACTAGCATACAGCACCTAAGTAATTGAGATCTCAATCCCTAAATGCATACACTAACTTGAGCACCAATTACATTAGTATAACTATCACAACGTCACCAAAGGGCGTAATAAAATTGACAACAAAAAATTTATTCCTAAAATAAATAAATTTAAAAAATGTAGCTACTACCAATTTTAATTATGGTTAAAATTGAAAAACCCTTTTGATTTGCAAAACTGGTCTTTTGAAATAGATTTGAGTCCAGGAGTCTAATTATGATTAAGGAAGAGTGAAAACTTAACCCCATTGCACCCCTAATACATTTGTGTAAATACGTTACCCTAGAGTTCATTATACAAATTAACTTATAACTTTAATAATATTTATTTTCCCCCAAAATTCACAATAATTATTTACAAATAAAAAAAACAAAAGAACAAATTTAAAGAAAATTTAATTTTGGCTTGATAGTTGTTGGCTATGCCGACGTATTATCTGGTGCAATGAGGAATTCAAAGCCATGTTATTCTTGTAGAGAATGATTGTGTGTTAGATGGATTTTGATTAAAAAATAAAAATAAAAAAATGTGTTGATTAATTTTAATTGTAAAAAGAATTTTTGACCGATAAATTATTTAAAAGAAATCTATTTTGCACAGAATTCAAGTTAGCACTAAGCTACTCAATAAACCCTTACACTTCAACAATACATGAAGGAGGCATCCACTCTCAATTATTATTATTGATTGTTGTGCGGATTAAAAAAATTAGACCTTTTATTTTTTGTAAAAAAATAAAAAATTAAAATACCCAAGACTCTTTTTGTTTAAAAAAAAAATACATACACACTAGACTAAAAAATGAAACCCAGCCTAAACAAAAAAAAAGGAAGAAAATCAGAATTCCAAGCCCACATAAATAAGAATTGAATATGCATTTAACTCAAAAAATAATAATAATAAAAACATGTACGTGCTATTTTCTATGGATGAGCATTTGAGTTTGACCATTTGACCCAAAAAGAAAAAATGGATAAACATTAAAATAATAAAAATAATAAAAATAAAAGAAAACATGTTGTAATCCAATAAAATGAGACACAAGAAAAAGGAAAACCCAAGCTAGAAAAGGTGAATGGAGCATGGAGGGATAGGCTGCACGGCCTAGGCTTGGACTATTGTGGTGGTCCTTTCAGGCGACACTTCGGCTAGTGATGGATCTATGGTACCAGGCAACGACATGGCTTATAGAGGCCTAATGTGGTGCACTGCTACAACACAAAAAGGGAGGTCTGAAGTTTCATGGTGGCTCGAGATTTAAGTGAGGATGATGGTGGGTTGTGCAGTTCATGGGTGCAGGACTCATAGTTATTGTAATTGGTTTGCTATGGGCATGTGGTGGTTGATGAGTTATTATGATGGTGGATGATGATTGAGGGTGTGATTATGGTAGTGATGGGTTGTTGTGGTGGTGAAGATGAGATGGTGAATAAGGTGGTTGTTGTTTGGAGATGATGATGATGATGATGAATATACTGTTGGTGGAAGAATTATCATGGTGAAATGTGTCATCAATGTTGAGATTGTCTCCCCTTTTGATTGAAATACCTGTCTATTTATATGCAAAGATGAGAATTTATGCAGATGATTATGAAATGATTTTGATCGATGCAAATGCAATTTGATTGGAAAAATGATGCAATTAAAAATGATCTAATTAAGATATACAAAAGGCTACTTATTAAAGTAATTAAAAAAAGATTTGATTGATGCATGTTGAAATAAAATCAATATTAAAAGAAAAAAGCTAAAAAAAGGAAAAGATTTGTTTTTTTTTTTGGTTTTTGCCATTGTAATTTTTTCTTTATATTTTCTTATATACAAAAAGGGATAAAATATGGTGTTCACACTAATCTCAGTAAATAATTAATCTCAATTTCCTAAGCTAACCAAACATTCATTAATCAATCAATTAACTCATGCCTAGTCAATGATCCCAATTATGCATCTAACCCACAATCATGAATTAGCATACAAAATCAAGATTCATTCTAACCATATTCACAAACATTGACATATAATAATCAATTAATTAATCAAGATAAACACATAAGGAATGGAAGGAATGTCAAAGAAAGAAAATCAAGAAACTAAACCATGTATTCATTGAATATGCAAGCCTCAAGACAAACCCTTAGAATTGGAAAATCCTTAATGATACTCACAAACTCACTCTTTCATAGAGAAACTATAATAAAAATGGAAAGTAAAATCTAACCTAAGAGAAAAGAGAGTGGGTGAGGAAGAAGATGGGTGAAGAAGAGGAAAGAGGAAGAGGAGGACGAAGGAGGAGATGGGAATAAAGGAAGAAGAAAGAAAAGCCTAAAACTACTAATCTAAGCTAATTTGAGCAAAAGGGTCGTGTGTTTCCGTTCTAAGGCTTGTGAATCATTTAAAAACCTAGAAACTCATTAAAACATGTATAGCACCATCATAGGTCTTTGGGGAATCATATTAACCTTGGCTCACTGAGCAACCCTGGCTTGCTTTAGCATGTTTTCTCAAGTTTTGACCCTCGAAATAATCAAATTAGCTCTTGTTATCTTCATAAAAGTTGTAGATCTTTTTCTTCTCTACAAAGTAGATACCTTATTTACCTTATTTAGACTCTATATGAGAGAGATATGACCCAATTATTAAAGTATACCCAATCTGAAAATCCAACACCTCAGTTCTAACTTCCAAGCTTATTTTGATTAGCTAGACTTCGAATTCGGCTTTTAAGCTCTACAATGTCCAAAGAGCACAAGTTTTAAAGGTCTACAACTTCAGTTAAGTGCAAAATACAAAACAGTGCCAATGCAGTTATGTAGAAAATTCTCATTAATGCTCAAATCAATGTCCAAATTCAAACATCGTGCAAATGTATACAATTAAGCATAAAAGAAAGCTTGGACACTAAGAATATGGTACAAAATATGTATATAAATGCATGCTTATCACTAGACAACTCTATTGTTCTCTAAAGAATGGTGAATGACACCAACTATCTTCTCCACATGTCTGAGGAATTCCTAGGGATCCTCCCGTCAGATGCCCATTGAAGGTGGGAGGGTCCATTCGTTGAATGCTCCAAGGCTTATCATCCTTGTCTGAACTGAAGTAACTATGTAGTTGCCTCTAGTTGCCTAGTCATCACATCTGCCAGTTTGCTACCATCTGTCGAATGCTTTGAGATGATCACTATCATTGGATAAGTCATTTTTACGTTGATGGCAAAGGCCAAAGGGTGTAAAGGTGGCATGGTCACACTTGTGAAAAGAGAGGACATATAACAAGATCATGAGTGCCAAGAAAAGACAAACTCTTACTAAACCTAGACATGATTGACTTTTTCCTAAATGCCTCAAATAATACTATGTCAATATAAATAGGTATGCTTATAGTTGCATAGATACCATGTTATTTGTGGACACTTGCTCCAGGAATATGGAGGAAACATATGCTTGACACCACTTTGTGACAACCCACTTAGGGAATATGATCGGCACGTGAAGGATTGGGTCCCCATAAATGGAGGTTGTCGCCTACCTCCTCAAATTAGAAATTATTTTAATGCTAAGTTGCACAAAAAATGTAGTAAAGGGCACAACCTAGGTCGTTTCTCAGGAACTTCAATACTTAGTTAGGTAAATTGGGGTTTGAAGAATGAGAATTAAGCAATTTAAATTAAAAGATAATAGCAACAATGAAGAAGGCACTAGTGCAAGGTTTTCCCAAGATTGGAAATTAATTATCATTGACCAAATATTAAATCCATTGGTGGCTATTAGTAATAAATTACTGGCAATTCTACTAGTGATCGATTGACCTCTAGAATTTGATCAATGCAAATAACTAATAACGAGATCTCAATTTATTTAGAAATCACATTAATTTAATGAACAACGTTATAGCCTAACGCTAATCGGAAAGTTAATTCTAATGTTCCCCCTCAAACATAAACCAATAGATCTATCAATTTATGCCCAAAGGGTTTCCCCAAATGACGATCGCCAATTTAGTTATTCCAATAAAGATTATAGTAATCATCACAATAATTATAGGAATAGAACTCAGAACATTAAGAAAACTAATGTATTTAATATTAAAAGAGATCTCAAACATCATCTCAATCCATTTGGAAACCCTTGCACTAGTAAAAAAGTTTACTCCTCCATCTCTAAGGATTACAACAATGAAAATAAATGAAACCTGAAAATAATAGCAACAATCTTTGCTACAATCTCCAAGACAAAACACCTTCACTAATGGAATCCTAAGAGAGAGAGAGAAAGAAAAAAGAGAGACGTAGAGAGAGAATAATAGCAACCTAAAGTGTAGATCTAAAGTGAGTTAAAAGCTAGGGTAAAAGTCCTAATAATCCCTTAAATATTGCTCTCAAAAAAAGATTAATGAACTTAAATCTACTACCGCATAATGCTTAGTGCTAAATGAGCACTACAGGACTCACTAGAATGATGAGGCCAAAAATTAATGGTTGTCACTTTACCACGCCAAATAAGCGCTATCGCTATCGAGAGCAAGCTTCCACGGCTTTTATTTTTTTTTCTCCAGCTTCTTCCAGAGAGCTTCCAGCCTTGTTCTTGACACTTTGTACTTGATCCAAAGCTCCTGTCCACAAAACCATACTCAAAGAGACAAATCAAACGAAATAGGGTGTAATTACAAATTATTCCAAAATCAATCCAAAAGCCAATAATTATTCCAAAATCAGTCCAAAAGCCAATAATTCTTTCAAAATTACACAATGAGGAATAAATCAAAATTATAATTAATCACATTAATAACTTAGTAAAACTTATTCAAGAAGCTAAGGTTTGGTAGCAAGATACATAAATGCCCTTTATCACCCATGGAAGCCGCTGTAACATATTGGCTAATATTTATAACTATTGATCTCAAGTTTAATTCAATTCTTAACTCTAAAATATTTTCAAGACATAAATCCTAATGTAAAACTATATATTAATCATAATCTGGGCTTAGGCCAAACATAACTAATAAAATAACTTTAAGTTAAATAAATTATTATAAAAACTATGCATGTTTGGATCTGTTTACACAATCAATGGAGCATTATTGTAACTACATGAACCTATAATAAGTTTCACTCCAAGCGAAGCTCACCAAAAGAATGCTACAACACTATTGGTAAAGATCCTATGGTGCAATTGAACCTGGAGTTGTATTATGAGAGAAAAAGAGAGGGGTGAGTTCATCAAAACTCTGAGTGAGTTTCCACTTACAATCCACATAAGACAAGAAGAATAATATATAAATATACGTGCAGCTAATATAAAATATTTTAATATTTAATTTCATAGCTATATTGAAAATCATAATTCAACTAAATTAAAAACAATAATTAGTAGAGAAACAAGAGATGAATGTATATATATATATATATATATATATATATATATATATATATATATATATATATATATATATAAATGGGCACTTAATTAGGTCTCATAAGCGGACACCACACAGAGTTCCTTACTTGGAACTTGGTTGAGCTAGTCCTTTGGTGGACCACTTGATACAAAGGTTAACGATCGATCCTAAAGTCGTTAACTCTTGACCGTTTTTCACTAATTATTAGCTAAAAACTAATATTCAATATTTCATTATTCTTTTATTCATACTAACTGGGGTTCATGCTATTTTTCTAACTGAATAAATAATTCTAAAGCATACATACAACAAAAATTGTCCTATGAGTTTTATAAAAATAATATTTTCATGATAGCTACAAAAAAAATTTTCTAAGATTTATATAATCTATAAAAGCATGCTTTCTTGGCATAAATCATTCCAAAAATTCATAAATAATTTTCTTAATGTTGGGAAAGTACGAATAATGACCAAAAGCATGGTCATGAGCTTACACCCATTCATAGTTGGTAGCTGGAGTGTGCTGTCTGATAACTTGACTCTGGAAGTAGGATTAGTACCGACAACTAGCAAACAATATAATGAAAACATAAACAATTTGGTATTTTTCCAAGAATAGAATTTGAAATGCTAGGGAGGAAGAATATTGTGAGAAAACCATGCCTGATAGTGCCCAAACTCATAAACTAGATAAAAGGGAAAGAAACTGGTTGCATTCCTCGAAAATCACTTACTAGAAGCTTGGGGAGGAGGAAAAATAGAAGAGAAACATGAGGGAAAGGCACAAGGAGTGTTGGTGGTGGCTAGGGTGTCTAACCCAAGCTTGGGAATGGGTTTATACAGGATTGGGCATTTTAATGAAATTGTGTCGTTTTGACACGTGCAATCAGGGTCTGCGCATTAGCCATTTTCTCTAGCAAACCTTCCTCACCCTCTTTTAGTTACTACGAGAAATACTTGCCAGTGAATTTATCGACCATCATACTTGCTACTACAAGTTTTCCTCGTTGTAGTGAAAATGTTTGCACCAAAAATTGTATACTTCAGGATTTTCCCTATTTGGAGGTTTCCACGATATCCAAAGGCTATGCTAGGCTTAGCCAAGGACACATGGACCAAAGGCATCAAATCTCAAAAAAACCAATAAAAACTTCCTTAGAACTTGCTAAAATACATATTGATTAGGTTTTGAAAGGTGGTAGGTGCATTAGTGAGGCCAAATGGCATAACTAGCCATTTATAATGGCCATGATGTGTTCTAAAGGTTGTCTTGTGAGTGTCAGGTAGGGTTCAATATGATTTTATGATAGCTAGCTCTAAGATCTAGCTTAGAAAAAAATTGCACTACATAATTCATCGATAAGTTCATCAAAAATTGGAATAGGAAATGAATCCTTGATTGTGATGGCATTTAATGTTTGATAATCTATGCTAAACCTTCAAGAGCCATCTTTCTCTCTAACTAACAATATAGGTGATGAAAAAAGACTCTTATTGTGTTTGATAATGCATTCAGTAATTCCCTGCACCATGCTTTCTATCTAGCATTTTGGCTATAAGGATACCTATATGGATTCACCTTAGTTGGAGGTACCACATCAGGCAAAGGAATGTTATGATCTTGACTCTTAATGGGGTAGTCCACTTATTTGTTTAAGATCTCCGTGTAGATATGGAGTATTAGTATAAGCTCTAGCTCCATTTAATTTGGGTAAAGGTAGCCTTCATCATTAGATTCTGAAATTTCATAAAATTGTAAGGTAACAAGCTAGGTATAGCACCTGTTGTGCATTCTTCTTAATTGATATAGTTGTACCTTAATTGGCCCTATAGGTTGATCACCTTGTTAGTAATTAGTTCACCTTGATGGTAGAATTTTAGTGTCTTGGTCCTATAATTATGAACATGATCATCCAAGTTGCCAACTCAAGTAGTGCCAAGCATCAAGTCAAACCTACATTAGCTAGCAAAAAATTTGAAAACTTGAGAGTATGACCTTGATCTGGAAGAATCACTTCATTGATCAATCCTTCTACACTTAGATAGACACCATCATCCACCATGACCTTCATCACAACGAGTTCAATTGGTAAGTTTAGTAATTTGGTAAGTCGAAGTTGTAAAATAATGTCATCACTCCCTTCTTCTACGAATACTTGGTCCTGCATTGCCTTTACATATCCCTGAATTGAATTAAGCCAAAGCCATCACCTTTTTTAGTGCATGTAAGGATAAATAATTAAGAACCTATTGTTCCTCAATTTCAACTTATTTAGTAGGTTCCTAAACAAGGCTATCCTCTTTATCTTCTAACTATATGATCATCAAGTATTTGTTTGGCCATTAAGAGTAAAGGAGAACTTCTCATCACAATTAAAAAATAAGCCCATATTTCTTTTCATTTGAATTTTTGCAAGGATCAGTTGTGAAATAGATTTGGGTTGCAGATGAGGGTAGATAGTTTTGAGGTTGGAGTGGGTAGTAGGGGAGGTAAATGTTATCTTGGTGGAAAATTGCACCCAGCATTTGGTTTTATAGCCAATGAATTCTTGCTATAACTTGAATTAGTGTGTAAGATCTTCTTTATAGCCATGTATTTCTCCTTATATAATTGGGTAAATATTATAGGTTTTTGTAAATTCAAAGTGTGAGTTATCACATCATGCCTTATATCCTCCAACGTCTACCAACATAGCAATCTAAGATCGCATCTAGGGTAATCCATAGACTCTATCCATGAGAGATGTGTGCTAAGTAATAGGCATTGACGAAAGTTGTAAACTAACTTAAATAGGTTTCCTCATTGGTTATGTCTCAAGTCCACATGTCCCTAGATAAGTCTAGTAGAGCCTTAGGGTTCCCCGAGACCCACAGTGCCGCCAGGAAAGCCCCATACACATGAAAGCATGAAAATAGAAAGCAGGCTTTCTTGAGACCACTATAGCGGTGGCAGTGTTGGTTAACGGGCCATGCTCTCTAGAGACTACTATAGAGCCAAGATAGTACTTGGGTACAAGGTGTTCAACATCAATAAGTTTGATAGCTATAGTGCACTGATTGATGGATAGAGGAAGTTGTGGGTTCTTAGCTTGGATCAGGGATGTAGAGGAGAAGACAACAAGTTTGGACACTGTTTTGGTGGCTAATGAGTTTTTAGATATGTTTCCAGATGATTTGCTAAGTATGCCACCAAAGAGGAAGTAAAGTTTAGGAGAGTTTGAGCTAGGATTTAGGCCCATCTCTATACCCCCATACGTGTGGCTTTAGCAAAGTTAGAAAGTTAAAAGAGCGGTTGTAGGAGTTGTAAGACAAAGGGTTTATTTGGCCAAGTACCTTTCCATAGGGTGCTCTAGTGTTGTTTGTCAAGAGAAAAATAGTTTAATGAGAACGTGTATAGATTACAGGCAGCTAAATAAGGTGATGATCAAGAACCAATGCCCCTTGCCTCATATTGATGATCTTTTGATCAGCATTAGGGGACAATATGTTTTCCCAAGATCGACCTTCAATTTTTCTATCACAGTGAAGGATTAAGGATGAAGATATACCTAAGACGACCTTCAAGACTCGCTATGAACACTATGAGTTGTTAGTCGTGCTCTCTAGGTTGACCAATGCCCAGGCTTTCATGGACCCTATAAATAGGGTGTTCAAGTCGTATCTAGACCACTTTGTGATTGTTTTCATCTATGACATCCTAGTGTATTCCAGGAGTGAGGAGGAACATGAGCATGTTGAATAGTTCTTGCAAACCTTGAAGGAAAATCAGTTACACAAGTTCTCCAAATATGAGTTTTGGCTAGATCAGGTGGCGTTCCTTGGGCATATAGTATCTAAGGATGGTATTCTGATAGATTGAAGAAGGTAGAAGCAGTGTAGTAATAGCCTAGACTTGCAATGGTTTTCAAGTTGTTCTCTTGGGCTTGGCAAGATACTATAGGTGGTTTGTAGGATTTTCAAGGATTGCAGCACCCATGACCAAGTTAACATAGAAGAATGTCAAGTTTTAGTGGATAGAAGAATGTGAAGAGAACTTCCAAAGACTCAAGACATGTTTGACCATGATGGTAGTTTTGATATTGCCTTCAGGAACATTTGGCTTTTCAGGATTCTATGATGCTTTGAGAGTTGGACTTGGCTGTATCCTGATAAGCATGGTCAAGTTGTTGCCTAGAAGATTTAGGATTACCTACTAAGACACTTGTGAGATCTTCACAAACCACAGAGCTAGTACATTTTTTGGCAGAAGGATCTAAACCTAATAAGGTAGTGTAGATGGCTCAAGTTGTTGAAGGATTATGACTATATGAATGCGAATGTAGTAGTAGATACTTTTAATAGAAAGTCCATGGGTAGTTTGGCATACATAGTGCGGTAAAGTAGCAGCTAGTAAAGGATATCCACAAGTTGGAAGTTGAGGAGTTTAATTCGGTCATAGCGACACAAGGGTTTTCCTCACTCACATTAGGTCTTATGGACCTTGTGGAATAGATAAGGCAGGACGAAGATCCAAAGCTAGCTAAGTTAGTTGAGGATGTTCGTAAGGGCAGAA
Organism: Dalbergia oliveri; assembly: GCA_030441495.1. NCBI lineage: Eukaryota > Viridiplantae > Streptophyta > Magnoliopsida > Fabales > Fabaceae > Dalbergia > Dalbergia oliveri. The sequence goes on along the minus strand of JAMLFY010000013.1, from coordinate 5,577,653 downwards.
TGCAGAGTTTTGGTTAATGCTAAGGGCGTGTTTCACTTTGGGAACCATTTGTGTATGCTCGTAGTGGGGAAACCTAAAGAAAAATGATGGAGGAATCCCAGTGCATTACTCAGTGCATCCATAGTCATGAAGTGTATCAGGATAAGGCAGTTGTTCTAGTAGGATGACATGAAGAAAGATATCAGTGACTTTGTGACAAGGTGCTTAGTGTGCCAGCAAGTCAAGGTTGAGACACCAGGCTTGCAAGGTTACTCTAATATATAGATATCCTAGAGTGGAAGTGGGAGAGGAACCATGGACTTCGTGGTCCGGTTACCTGGGACCACCAAGGTTCGACTCATATAGGTGATAGTGGCAGGATGACCAAGTCAATGTATTTCACAGGTGAAGGCCACCTTTAGATGCATCTATATGCTCAGATACATTAACAAGATAGTCAAACTTCAGAGTCCATATTCATCATATAGAAGAGGGTCCAAGTTCACCTCGTAGTTTTGGAGGGCATTTCAAGAGGCGCTTGGGATGTATGTGGACTTAACCATAACTTTTCATCCCCAAACAAATGGTTAATCAGAAAGGATGATACAAATCTTTGAAGATATGCTTAGAGCTTGTTTGTTAATTTTGAGGGAACTATAGCCACCTCCCTGATCGAGTTCTCATACAACAGCATTATCAAGAGAGTTTCCAAATAGCACCATTCGAAGCCTTGTAGAGGTTGCAGGTCTCCATTTAGGTGGTTTGAACTTAAGTAAGTTAAATCTCTAAGCTTGGGCCTAGTCCAGTAAACCTTAGAGAAGGTTCAGTTAATCAAAGAATGCCTCTTTATAGCATAGTCAAGGTAGATGTTTTATAGATAACCATCAATGTGACTTGGAGTTTGCGGATAAATCACGTGTTTCTGCATTCCATGAAAAGGGTAGTGAGGTTTGGTAGGAGGAAGTTGACTCTCATTATATGACCAGTTCAGATCTAGGAAGGAGCCTATAGATTGGTACTGACTCTCTAGTTTATTAGCCATACACCTATGTTCAGTCATATGGTCAGAAGTATATGCCTGATCAATATCACGTGTTCACTCTACAAAGGTCCAAGTTGATGAGACTTTGTCCTATGAGAGGAACCGGTTGCCATCATGGATACGAATCAAGGAGAATCACTCAAAGGAGGTAACCTTAGTAAAAGTTATCAGGAGGAACCATTCAACGAAGAAGCGACCTAGCAAGTTGAAGAAGCCATGGAATCAAGTATCCCTATCTTTTTCCACCTCAAGGAATGTTTGCTTAGATATGGGGATCAAATATTTTTAAGGGCGTAGTATGTGATGTCTCAGTCCACATGTCCCTAGATAAGACTAGTAGGGCCTTAAGGTTTCCTCGATCCACCTGTTGTCAAGAAAGCCCCATACACATGAAAACACAAAAAAACATAGAATTAGGCTTAGAGACTCTATAGCGGTTATAGGCCACTATAGGAGGAGGCATTGTTGGTTGACGGGCCATGCTTTCTAGAACCGCTATAGAGGTTTAGGACTCTTATGGCTAGGTGTGTGTTGCCTGTGTGTCCAAAAACACCCAAAATACTATATAAATGATCCCAGGATTGGGTTAACACCTAACCGCCGCCAACACTCTCATGCTTCTCCCTCGTGTTTCTCTTCCATCTTCCTCCTCCCGACCTCTAGGAAGTGATTTTCATGGAATTTAGCCAATTCCCTTTATCTAGTTTATGAGTTAGGGCATTATCAGGACTGATTTTCTCACAACATTCTTCTCCTAATATTCCAAACTCAGTTCTTATTATAACGCCCATCTTTTCCTATTCTGTTAGAAATTCCTAATTACCCTAGGTAATTCTTATATAAATTCGAGACGAACAATCCTCAATAGAGGAATATAACATTGGAAAAGAGGTTATGAGCGATTCCTGCAAAGTCCAAGCCCAGAATTTCTTGACGTAAAATGACCAAAATGCCCCTAGGTTATTTTACAGAAAATGAGGATTGTGGCCCCGGCCGTCCTCAAGGGGATGTTCTGATAATAGGGGATTGTTTGTGTTATGTGTGTTAATAGAGGAGAAGAATCTCAATTTTCAGTTTCGACGCGAAATGACTAAAACGCCCATGCGTCGTTTTAATTCGAATTGCATGCGACTGAGCCCTAACCTCACTAAAATGTTTTAAAACATGTTTTTAAGCTATGATTAACCATTAGTTAAGCTCGGGTGGTCTGGGCAATTTTTAAGTAAAATTACCATTTTGTCCCGTCTTTGCAGTTTAATTTTGAGATTTTTGATTCGTATAGCAAAACATAAGCAATATTAGGCTCAAATTAAAGGTTATTAGATTCTAATTATTAATCTAGAGTCAAAATTATTTATTTAGATTAATTAGAACTTAAAATTGCTTAAAAACACTCAAATTGCTTATAATTCACCTAAGCCCTTAATTGTAAATTCTTTAATTTGCAAAGATATCTACCTACACCTACACAATACATGGAACACACAAATTTTATCCTCCTTGGGCTGTAATGCACGAAATTTTGGTCCATAATGCATCAGAAAATTTGTCAAAGAATGCACAAAACTAAGGTATGAAAACAAGGAACCATGAAAACATGATTCCATGTTTTAAGCCACCAAACAAGATGATTTTTCTTCCTTGTTTCCTCCTCAAATTTGGTCAGACTTTCCTCCTCTCTTTGTCCATTTATGAGCCTCAAAATCTCTATAAATAGGCATGCTTGAAAGAGTGTTAGAGGCCTTAGTTCATAACTTACACAATTCTAGTTTTTAGAAGCACCAAACACTTTCTTTCTTCCTCCTCTTGGCTGAAACTTCTTCTCCCATTTCTCAAGAGATTTTCTTTCATTTCACTCAAGAAACCAAGTTCTCTTCCTTTCCTTCAAATAAAATTAGGTAGAGAGTTGTTTTAAGCTTAATTTCAAGTATTGATAAGTGTTGTTCTTGGTTAAAATGATGATTTTATGCTTTCTTCTTGCTTCATATTTGGTTTTCCTCCTCCTTTTCTTCTTGTATATTTAGGCCTTATGGCCTAGATTATGATGAGACCATGGTTTGATGATGAGGTTCTTGAGTGTTGGTTGCAAAGCCTTCACAAGTTAGACCTCTAAAACTTGAAGGTTTCATTAGTTTCAAAGTTTTGAAGCAACTATGTTTTTATGATAAAGGTCTTAGTTTAGAACTTGAAAAATATATTGACAGTTATGTTTCATTTCTTGTTAAGCTTTGTTTTTAGTTTAAAATGATGGTTAACAATTTTTCATTTCTAGATGACTCTTGAACTTCTCCTTTTCTTGCCATTTGATTTCGAAGGCGTAAGAAAGTTTTAGGATAGCTTAATAATGAAATCTTTAAAGCTCACTTTGTCTTGCTAAGATATATATTGGGTTGAAATTATAATTCTTTTAAAGTCTTGAAGGAGCTCTAGTAAGAAAATAAAATGAACTTGCATCCATGTTTAAGTTTATGCCTTGCACATCATGTTTACTTTTATGTCATCACTAAATTCTCAAGAATAAATAAATGAACTTGCATACTTCATGTTTAAATTTTCAAGCTTGCATTTCATGTTTATGTTTCAAGTTGTCACTTAATCTCTAAAGATAATAAAGAGGATGCATCTCATATTTATTTTATGCTCTCACTTTATTTTATAATGGCTAAAAGAATCAATGCATGGCATGTTTATTTTATGTCATCACTTAAAGATCCTAGAGTTCAAAGACTTGCCCAAGTATCACAAGCAAAGTTGGAACCATGGTAATAAAAACTCTAAAGCTTCCTTAAGATTATGGAGTCAAAGAATTCATTCTTAAAAAGTCTTGAGTTTGGAGCTTAATAAGATGTAATAAGAGTTCTCTTCTCCCTACGGTCAGCTACTCCGCCGCTCCTTTAAGATTCTTTCTTCCTCCACTCTGTCCCGGACTCCGCCGTTAAGTTTCTTGCATCATGTTTATAATTCCAAGTTATCACTTTATAAAGACAAGATTAAAAGGAGGTTGCATAGCATGTTTATAATTCTAGTTATCACTAAATCTCTAAAGCTCAAGACTTGCTCCTTTTATCTTAAGTGAAAATTTTAATCATGAACATTCTTTCAATGTATAAAGGCCTCATGATCGAAGGAAGGCCTAAAGTCTTATGACTTCTTTCAATTTTAACAAAAAGAATTAGTTTCTAAAGGAGTTTAAGGTTTTACAAATATTTTAGGAAACCAGGATCACATGTGTACTTGAAATGTGACTTCAAGCAATTATATGAGGTTCATGATTCGGCTACTAATCTAAGTTTAGTACTACTGTATGATGATGGTTTAATATGTTTGAAGTTGTGATAATTATGGTTTATTGCTAAAGGAATGATTCTATGCATGTTAGAAATAAAACCAGCTTCCTAAAAGGTAAAAGCAAGATTTCTAGGACTCTAGAGAATGAAATTTATGCATTCTTTCCAGAACCTTTAGTGGCCTTAAGAACCAGATTTTATTATGTTTAGATAAGGGACAATGATTCATAATTTGTTTAGTAATTAATTTTAGTATCATAGGGAAAACGTAAAGAAAGGGTTAAAACGTAACTTCTAGCATGTAAAACCTTAAGAACAACTTACTGTCTATGCTACCCTATAGTCTAATAATGTTCTTAAGGCTTATAATTGATGGTAATAAATCCCTTAGATGCATAAGTAATTAGTTTGATAATTAAGGTTACCCAATTTTAAGTTTCGTATTTAAGGGAGCTTTACTCGTGAGAATTTTGAGAATGACATCTTTTGATGCTTTGGAATGTAAGTTTATATGATGATGTAATGCCTCTGAGAATTTGATATTATTGAATGATTTCATGGCTTGCATGTTATAGTTTCTATTGTAAACAATGAGAATGTTCATGCATCTTGATGATTATGATATAACATGTTAAGACTTAATTGTGACTTAAACTTATGAGGAAATGATCCTTTGGACCCATCAGACTATAGGTGGTGAAAAGGTGATCCTGAGAAAATGATCCTTTGGACCCATCAGACTATAGGTGGTGAAAAGGTGATTCTTGCCCCCAGCCCGTTCTCTCAAAAGGGTAGAGTTGGGATTTTAACTTATCAAAAGGGATAAGTATATGCTAGTGACGACTAGTAAGGTATGAGCTCATAACCTAGATTACTCCCAAAGGGTGAGTATAGGGTGGCCCCAAGGAAAATAATGATGATGATGACAAGATTTTAAGTCACCTAGGACACTAAAGTAAATGAAATATGTGCACCATGTCTTGTGCATAGCTATTATGGTATGATGTTCTTCTATGCATAGCATTTATGAATGATAATGATGTTATTATGATATGATGATGATGATATGATGTTGATGAAAGGAAAAGTTCATTATAAACATGACATGCTAAGTTTATGATGCATTATAAGACGCATGATTAAAAGGACGAACCTCGATAAAGTATATTTCGAACTTAATAAATCAATCTTAGCATGCTCACTATTTCATAATGAAACCGAGGTTCCTGGGACGATGATGATGACACAATGCATCATGAGGTGAGTACCCTACTGAGATTCTTTTTATAAGTTTCCACTCCCTCTATTTTTCTTTCCATCTCATCTTAAAAAATATAAGGAAGTGTTCGTGAATCACGTTGAGGCTTTTACCTGGTAACTGAACTTGATCCTCTAGTTTCACTCGTATATTTAGATATCTATCCCTATCCTTGGAGTGTTATTACTAGGTGCCATTAATGGATGTCCTTCCATCCATATATTATTTATGTTTTGTTAGATTGCCTACACCTAGTCTTATTTTGTTGGTAGGCAAACTATCTATGTGTTATGTAATTATGGATGTTATATGATGGAGCCAATATGATGTGTTTTTCATGCTATATCTGACACGTTATTCGCTTTATTTCCATTATTGTTCATGTTATATGCGGCTCATGTTTTCAATTATGTTTAAAAAAAAAGCTCGTAATTTCACTAAGTATTTTCAAAGTATGATGAAAGAACTAAGCAAAGAGTAAAGTCTAGTAATTAATCATACAACCTAGGTGTATTAGGTTAATTATTAGGGTGTTACATTTTGGTATCAAAGGTTTCGTTTCACGGAGCCTTGGGATTGGATTGGCTATGCTTCTAAAGCATACTACGTTAGAAATGTCATGTGTATATGTTTATCATTAGGATGAGCTTGAGGATTAGAGATGCATGACTCCTGTATGTTGCATGTGCCATGGTAACTTGCTCACTTTGCATGGAATGTTGAGCCTGATCACCTCAGTGTTGTTGTTTTGTCTGTATAGGGACCAATGGCACGTCGACAACAACTAGGAACGCGGCAGAGATAACGGAGACAATGAGACCGAAGCACTCCGTGATGTGGCAAGGACAATGAGGATGATGATGGAATGGATCAGGATCGCCAAGCTAATGTGAACAAGGCCATGAGATCCAGAACACGCTCTTTGGGAGTTCAGGGCGAACCCACCAGTTTTCAAGGGACCCTCAATCCAAATGTTGCAATGAATGGATTCAGAATATTGAGAAGGTCTTTGCTGTAGTCCCATGCTCAAAGGAGCGGAAGGTCACCTTCGTACCCATATGCTTGAAGGTGATGCCTGGCTTTTGGTGGACAGGTGCCCGAAGGCTTTTGGAGGCGACGGACACGGACATTGATTGTGAGTTATTTAAGGTCTATTTTTATGAGAAGTATTTCCCAGTCGGTCAAAAATGCCAAGGACATTGAGTTTATGCAACTTGTCCAAGGAAATATGAATGTGGCTAGACACTGCCAGATTTGAAGAACTTATTAAGTTCTCAAGGATGTATCAAGGTAACCCAGACGAGTATTGGAAATGCATTAATACGAGTCAGGGTTAAAGGCGGAGCTTAATGTGGAGGTTGCGCATTTGGAGATTAGGGATTTCTCTACCCTAGTTAACAAATGCCGCATCATTGAAGAAGGAGAGAAACTGAGCACCTCAAAGTCAATAATATCACCAGGAAGCTGACACCTCAAGGTCAGCGGTTCAAGAGGCAGAAGCGACCCCCATTCTCACCTCAATCAAGATCACAAGGGCCACAAAGGAACTTTCAACAAGGAAGGCTGAACAACAACAACCGCTATAATAACCCCAACAACAATCGCAACAACAATAACAATGATAAGGGAAAGCACCACAAAGAGGTCCGGAAGCACCTCCACGACCCCCACCATCCATGGAATGTCCAAGTGCGGCAAGAATCATGGAAGCATGCCATGTCGAGCCGAACAAATGTTTGCTACCGGTGTGGAAAGCTAGGCCATACTCTCGAGAATGCACAAAGAAGAACCCGTCAACCCCCAATCCCAAGCCGCATACCAAGGAAGGGTCTTTAGGGTTAATGCCAGAAGAAACGACGAAGTCACGGAATCTGTGGAAGGTAAGTGTAACATGCATGGTAAAAACTTAATTGTACTATATGATTCTAGCGCTTCCCATTCTTTTATCTCCCACTCATGTGTTAAAAGCCTTAACTTACATGTGACTGAACTTCCTTTTGACCTTGTTGTTTCTACCCAAACTGGAAAACTTTAGGACTTGTAGATGTTGTCTAGATTGTAATTTTGTTATTGAAAATAGATCCTTTGTTTTAGACCTTATTTGCTTACCTATGCAAGGTTTAGATGTGATTCTTGGCATGGATTGGCTTGAGGCCAACCGTGTCCTGTTAAGCCTATGAGAAAACCATCACTTTCTTCCTATTCCCATTGAACCTAAGAAACCTATAAGTCTTACATAACCTATGGAAATGGACTGTGTAAGGGTGAGAGTAAAGGCTATATTTTCCTAGCCGCTAGTGATGTAGACTTTGAGCAAAGTATCGATAAGATACCAATAGTAAGGAATTATCCCGAAGTATTTCAGATGAGACCAGAGTTTCCTCCAAGAGAGATAGAGTTTTCCATAGAATTGCTTGGTGAGGACCCATATCCATAGCCCCATCCAGGATGTCCCCATTAGAGTTGACCGAGTTAAAAGCTCAATTGGAAGATTTATTGGAGAAAAAGTTTGTTAGGCCTAGTGCATCACCTTGGGGAGCCCCGGATTGTTTGTAAAGAAAAAGGATGGAAGTATGAGGATGTGTGTTGACTATAGGCAATTGAATAAAGTGACGATAAAGAACAAATACCCTTTGCCTAGGATAGATGACTTGATGGACAAGCTTAAAGGTGCAACAGTGTTTTCTAAATTGATTTGAGGTGAGGTTACCACCAGATTAGAGTGAGATGAAGATATACCGAAAACGGCCTTTTGCACTCGATACGGCCATTTTGAGTTTGCAGGTAATGTCCTTTGGATTAACCAATGCTCAGCAATTTTTATGGATTACATGAATAGGATCTTTAGACCCTATTTAGATCAGTCGTGGTTGTCTTTATAGATGACATTCTCATCTACTCTAAGACCCACGAGGAGCATGAACGCCACCTAACCATAGTACTAGAGATCTTGAAGGAAAAGAAACTATATGCCAAGCTTTCTAAGTGTGAATTTTGGTTATGAGGTGAAATTTTTAGGGCATGTAGTATCTAAGAGAAGGAATTGTTGTAGATCCTAGTAAGGTGGAAACGGTCGTAAATTGGAAAGACCAACCACGGTAACTGAAGTAAGAAGCTTTTTGGGTTTAGCTGGTTATTACCGTCGGTTATCAAGGGATTTTCCCAGATTTCCCAAACCCTGACCAAGCTAACTAGGAAAATACCCCTTTTTCATGGACCCCAGAGTGTGAAAAGAGCTTTCAAGAGCTAAAACACAAGCTAACCTCAACCCTATTTTGGTTACCCGAACCCCAATGTGCCTTCGAAGTATACTGTGATGCTTCGAGGAAGGGTTTGGGTTGTGTACTGATGCAAGATAGGCAAGTGGTGGCCTATGCGTCGAGGCAACTCAAGCCACATGAGGCAAATTACCCTACCCATGACCTTGAGTTAGCCGCCATCGTGTTTGCTTAAAGATTTGGAGACACCATTTATATGGAATTAAGTTTGAGGTGTTCTCCGATCACAAGAGTTTGAAATATCTCTTTGATCAAAGAACTAAACATGAGGCAAAGAAGGTGGATGGAGTTCTTGAAAGATTATGATTTTGGGTTGAACTACCATCCAGAAAGCTAATGTTGTAGCCGATGCCCTAAGTAGGAAATCCTTACAAGTATCCCGTTTGATGGTGAAGGAGGTTGAGTTAATTGAGCAGTTTAGAGACTTAAACCTAGGAATGACCTTGACCACTAAGGGCATAAGAGCTTGCCATCTTAGTGTGACGAGTGAATTCAAGGAAAGAATTGCTCAAGCCCAAAGGGAAGATACGAAATTTCAAGAAACCTTAGAGGCGGAAGAGCTAATAAGTTGAAGGGTTTTACCCAAGGGAATGATAGTTTGTGGAGGTTTGAAGGTCGTATATGTGTACCTGCTAGTGGTGACCTTGAAGGACATTTTGGAGGAAGCCCATAAGAGTCATTTCACCCTCCATCCTGGTGCCACCAAGATGTATCAAGATTTGAAGAAGATGTTCTGGTGGCCAGGATTGAAAAAGGATGTGTGCACATGGGTGAGTAAGTGCTTGGTATGTCAAAAGGTGAAGATTGAGCACCAAAGACCCTCTGGAATGTTGCAACCCCTACCAATCCCCGAGTGGAAGTGGGATAGTATCTCCATGGATTTTGTAACTGGACTACCAAGGACCCAAGCGAATCATGACGCCATTTGGGTAATAGTGGATCGGTTGACTAAGTCAGCCCACTTTTTACCTATTAAGGTGACTTATTCCTTGGATAGGTTAGCACGTTATATATTCAGGAGATAGTAAGATTACATGGAGTACCATCGACAATAATCTCTGATCGAGATCCGCGATTCACGTCACGATTTTGGGGAGCCTTTCAGAAGGCGTTTGGTTCAAAGCTGTGTTTGAGTACGGCTTATCACCCCCAACGGACGGTCAATCTGAAAGAACTATCCAAACTTTGGAGGATATGTTAAGGGCATGTGTTTTGGATCAAAGGGGAAGTTGGGATAAGTACCTCCATTATTGAATTTGCATATAACAACAGTTATCATGCAAGTATCGTATGGCACCATACGAGGCCCTCTATGGACGAAATGTCAATCTCCCTTATGTTGGTATGAACCCGAGAGAAGAGTTTACTTGACCTGATATTGTGAGGGAAACAACGGAACAAATTAAGAAGATTAGGGATAAGATTCTTACCGCTAAAGTCGCAGAAAACTATGCGGACAAGCGGCGAAATCGCTAGATTTTCAAGAAGGGGACCATGTGTTCCTAAGAATCACCCCCACCACAGGCATAGGTCGAGCAATGAAAGTAAAGAAATTGAGCCCATAGATTTCTTGGACCATTTGAAATCCTTAACAAAGTAGGATCTGGAGCTTACCGTATAGCCCTACCCCCAGTCTGTCCAACCTTCATGATGTTTTCCATGTCTCCCAGTTAAGGAAATATCATTCTGACCCAAGTCATGTACTAGAGCCAGAACATGTACAATTAAGAGATGACCTAACGTTTAACTTACCACCCACGAGAATCGTTGACCGAGGAGTTAAGCAATTAAGAAAAAAGGCTACCCCTGTCAAAGTAGCATGGGGACGAGGTGAAACCGAAGAATTCACATGGGAGCTGGAATTGACATGCAAGCACAGGATCGAACTATTCTAGGTAACGAATTTCGAGGGCGAAATTCTTTTTAAGGAGGGGAGTATTGTACGCCCCAACTTTTACCTGTCATTAGAATTACCGAATTACCCTAGGTAATTCTTATATAAATTTGAGACCAAACAATCCTCAATAAAGGAATATAACATTAGAAAAGAGGTTAGGAGCAATTCCTGCAAGAGTCGCAAGCCCGAATTTCTACGTGTAAAATGACCAAAATGCCCCAGGTTATTTTACTAGAAAATGAGGATCGTGGGCCCCACCCATCCTCAAGGGGATGTTTTGATGATAATAAGGGATTGTTTGTGTTATGTGTGTTAATAGAGGAGAAGAATCTCAATTTTGAGTTTCAACGCGAAATGACCAAAACGCCCATGCGCCTTTTAACTGATTTGTGCCGACTAAGCCCGAACCTCACTAAAATGTTTTAAAACATGTTTTTAAGCTATGATTAACCATTAGTTAAGCTCGGGTGGTCTGGCAATTTTTAAGTAAAATTACCATTTTGTCCCCTCTTGTAGTTTTCAATTTTGAGATTTTTGATTCGTATAGCAAAACATAAGCAATATTAGGCTCAAATTAAAGCTTATTAAATTCTAATTATTAATCTAGAGTCAAAATTATTTATTTAGATTGATTAGAACCTAAAATTGCTTAAAAACACTCAAATTGCTTACTAATTCACCTAAGCCCTTAATTGTAAATTCTCTAATTTGCAAAGATACCTACCTACACCTAAATAATACATGGAACACACAAATTTTATCCTCCTTGGGCTGTAATGCACGAAATTTTGGTCCATAATGCATCAGAAAATTTGTCAAAGAATGCACAAAAACCAAGGTATGAAAACAAGGAACCATGAAAACATGATTCCATGTTTTAAGCCACCAAACAAGATGATTTTTCTTCCTTGTTTCCTCCTCAAATTTGGTCAGACTTTCCTCCTCCCTTTGTCCATTTATGAGCCTCAAAATCTCTATAAATAGGCATGCTTGAAGGAGTGTTAGAGGCCTTAGTTCATAACTTACACAATTCTAGTTTTTAGAAGCACCAAAAGCTTTCTTTCTTCCTCCTCTTGGCTGAAACTTCTTCTCACATTTCTCAAAGAGATTTTCTTTCATTTCACTCAAGGAAACCAAGTTCTCTTCCTTTCCTTCAAATAAAATTAGGTAGGGAGTTGTTTTTAAGCTTAATTTCAAGTATTGATAAGTGTTGTTCTTGGTTAAAATGATGATTTTATGTACTTTCTTCTTGCTTCATATTTCGGTTTTCCTTCTCCTTTTCTTCTTGTATTTCGGCCTTATGGCCTAGGTTATGATGAGACCATGGTTTGATGATGAGGTTCTTGAGTGTTGGTTGCAAATCCATCACAAGTTAGACCTCTAAAACTTGAAGGTTTCATTAGTTTTCAAAGTTTTGAAGCAACTATGTTTTTATGATAAAGGTCTTGAGTTTAGAACTTGAAAAATATATTGACACTTATGTTTCATTTCTTGTTAAGCTTTGTTTTTAGTTTAAAATGATGTTTAACAATTTTCATTTCTAGATGACTCTTGAACTTCTCCTTTTCTTGCCATTTGATTTCAGAAGGCCTAAGAAGTATTCTAGGATAGCTTAATAATGAAATCTTTAAAGCTCACTTGTCTTGCTAAGATATATATTGGGTTGAAATTATAATTCTTTAAAGTCTTGAAGGAGCTCTAGTAAAGAAATAAAATGAACTTGCATCCATGTTTAAGTTTATGCCTTGCACATCATGTTTACTTTTAATGTCATCACTAAATTCTCAAGAATAAATAAATGAACTTGCATACCTCATGTTTAAATTTCCAAGCTTGCATTTCATGTTTATGTTTCAAGTTGTCACTTAATCTCTAAAGATAATAAAGAGGATGCATCTCATATTTATTTTATGCTCTCACTTTATTTTATAATGGCTAAAAGAATCAATGCATGGCATGTTTATTTTATGTCATCACTTAAAGATCCTAGAGTTCAAAGACTTGCCCAAGTATCACAAGCAAAGTTGGAACCATGGTAATAAAAACTCTAAAGCTTCCTTAAGATTATGGGAGTCAAAGAATTCATTCTTTAAAAAGTCTTGAGTTTGGAGCTTAATAAGATGTAATAAAGTTCTCTCCCCTTCAGCTTTGCGACTACCGCCGCTCCTTCTAAGATTCTCTCTTCCAGCTTGTCCAATGTGGACTACCGCGCTAAGTTCTTGCATCATGTTTATAATTCCAAGTTATCACCTTATAAAGACAAGATTAAAATGAGGTTGCATAGCATGTTTATAATTCTAGTTATCACTAAATCTCTAAAGCTCAAGACTTGCTCCTTTTATCTTAAGTGAAAATTTTAATCATGAACATTCTTTCAATGTATAAAACGGCCTCATGATTAAGGAAGGCCTAAAGTCCTATGACTTCTTTCAATTTTAACAAAAGAATTAGTTTCTAAAGGAGTTTTAAGGTTTTACAAATATTTTATGGTAAACTAATATCACATGTGTACTTGAAATGTGACTTCAAGCAATTATATGAGGTTCATGATTCACCACTAATTTGAGTTTAGTACTACTGTATGATGATGGTTTAATATGTTTGAAGTTGTGATAATTATGGTTTATTGCTAAAGGAATGATTCTATGCATGTTAGAAATAAAACTAGCTTCCTAAGAAATCGTAAAAGCAAGATTTCTAGGACTCTAGAGAATGAAATTTATGCATTCTATCCAGAACCTTTAGTGGCCTTAAGAACCAGATTTTATTATGTTTAGATAAGGGACAATGATTCATAATTGGTTTAGTAATTAATTTTAGCATCATAGGGAAAACCGTAACGAAAGGGTTAAAAACGTAACTTCTAGCACACGTAAATCTTAAGAACAACTTACTGTCTATGCTACCCATATAGTCTAATAATGTTCTTAAGGCTTATAATTGATGATAATAAATCCCTTAGATGCATAAGTAATTAGTTTGATAATTAAGGTTACCCAATTTTAGAGTTTAGATTATTTAAGAAGCTTATCGTGAGAATTTTAGATGACATCTTTTAAATGCTTTGGAATGTTAGATTATATGATGATGTAATGCCTATGAAGAATTTGATATTATTGAATGATTTCATGGCTTGCATGTTATAGTTGCTATTGTAAACAATGAGAATGTTCATGCATCTTGATGATTATGATATAACATGTTAAGACTTAATTGTGACTTAAACTTATGAGGAAATGATCCTTTGGACCCATCAGACTATAGGTGATGAAAGGTATCCTGAGAAATGATCCTTTAGACCCATCAGAACTATAGGTGGTGAAAAGGTGATTCTTGCCCCTAGCCCGTTCTCTCAAAAGGGTAGAGTTGGGATTTTAACTTATCAAAGGGATAAGTATATGCTAGTGACGACTAGTAAGGTATGAGCTCATAACCTAGATTACTCCCAAAAGGGTGGAGTATAGGGTGGCCCAAGGAAAATAATGATGAAACAAGATTTAAGTCACCTAGGACACTAAAGAAATGAATATGTGCACCATGTCTTGTGCATAGCTATTATGGTATGATGTTCTTCTGCATAGCATTTATGAGATGATAATGCATGTTATTATGATATGATGATGAGGATATGATGTGTTGATGAAAGGAAAAGTTCATTATAAACATGACATGCTAAGTTTATGATGCATTATAAGACGCATGATTAAAGGGACAAACCTCGATAAAGTATATTTTCGAACTTAATAAATCAATCTTAGCATGCTCACTATTTATAATGAAACTCGAGGTTCCTGGGGACGATGATGATGACACAATGAATCATGAGGTGAGTACCTCTGAGATTCTTTTATAAGTTTCTCACTCCCTCTATTTTTTTTCTTTCCATCTCGTCTTAAAAATAGAAGGAAGTGTTCGTGAATCACGTTGAGGCTTTACCTCGTCTTGAACTTGATCCTCTAGTTTCACTCGTATATTTCAGATATCTATCCCTATCCTTGGAGTGTTATTACTAGGTGCCATTAATGGATGTCCTTCCATCCATATATTATTTATGTTTTGTTAGATTGCCTACACCTAGTCTTATTCTGTTGGTAGGCAAACTATCTATGTGTTATGTAATTATGGATGTTATATGATGGAGCCAATATGATGTGTTTTTCATGCTATATCTTCATTATTCGCTTTATTTCATTATTGTTCACGTTATGTGCGGCTCATGTTTTCAATTATGTTTTAAAAAAATGGCTCGTAATTTCACTAAGTATTTTCAAAGTATGATGAAAGAACTGAAGCAAAGAGTAAAGTCTAATAATTAATCATATACAACCTAGGTGTATTAGGTTAATTATTAGGGTGTTACACTTAACAACGAGGCAAATTTATTCATGTTTTCATTATGCCTTTTGGCAGTTACTAATGTCAATCCTATCTCCAATGTGAACTGTCAATGGAAGCACTTACCCTACCAACGGTGAGTGGGTTTAAGCTCATGGCCATACTTTTGGTTATTATTACTATTTTCCAGTATTATATAAATTATTTATGAAATTTTAGTATGGTTTTTACCAAGAAGACATGCTTCTAGGAATTGTAGAAATTTTATAAAACTATTAATTTGCAATTATCATGAAAATATTATTTTTGTTTAAAAACTTATTGGACCATATTTGTTGTTTGTATGTTTTAGAATTATCTATCATTTATAAAATTTCATGAACCTAGTTTAGTATGAATAGTAGGAATAGTGAAATATTTTGAATATTGATTTTTAGCCAATGATTAATGAGAAACGGAATAATGGTTAACGACTACAAGATTGATCGTTAACCTTGGTACCAAGTGGTCTGTTAGAGGACTAGCTTATCCTAGTTCCATAAGGAACCCAGCTTGGTTTCCATTTGTGAGACCTAGTTAGGTGCCCATCATTTCAGCAATTAGCTGAGTAATATATATATATTGTCATTAACTCCTATTTCTTACTAGTTATTTTTATGAAATCAATTGAATTATTATATTCAATACAGGTTATATGTATTTAAATATAAATATTTTTTATATAAGACTGCATGTATATTTGTTGTCCCATGTGGGTTGTGAGTGGAGACTTGCTTCCTAGTTTGATGAACTTACCCCTCTATTTCCTCCCTATAGATCCAGCCAAGTCTAGTCACAATAAGATCTTCCCTAGTAGTGTTGCAGCATTTTTTGTTGAGCTTCATTTGGGAATGAAGCTTATTATAGGTTCATGTAGTTATAGTAATGCTCCAATCATTATGTAGGTAGGATCCAGACAAACATAGTATTATTTTATTTATTTTCTGAATTTCATTTATTTCATTAATTATGTTTGGTTTTGGCCCAGATTATGGTTATTATGTAATTATATATACAAGAATTTATATTTTGGAAACATTTTCAGAATTACGAAATTTAGCTTGAATTTGAAATGTTTGGAATATATATTTAATATTTATGCATATTAGTTAGTCACGTTACCAAAAGCTTACAGATCAAAACCGTGTAACACCCTGGAGATAATAAGAAATTAATTGGAGCTTTATTAATGAGAGTTTCAATATTCTCGCAACGTCCTGAGGATGACGACCCCGTCAAGAAAAAATGTGAATAGTATTTTAAGGCCCGCGCTCGTGAGAATCCGAATTCCTAGATCCAGATTAGGAGATGTTCGAAATTGAAAATATTAGGATTAAGGTAAGAAAAAGTTAGAAATAAAGATTTTATACCAATAATTAAATTTCGGGCAATATTTGATTAGCTAGGTACGGTGTTTACCGTTAGTGAGATTTCAATATGCGATTTCTAACACAGAAAGATATTAATCACTAGAAATGGATAATGTATATCCATTCAAGACAAGTGAAAGGCTAAGATTTAATATCTTGAATTACAAGATTAAATTCTAGTCATCCATTTTATTTTCTTTCTTTAAGAATTATGTGTTTATATTATATAATCTTAACTATAATTACAAGATAAATACAAGACCAATCTTCTTCAATAGTCCACCAAAACAATTCGGCCAGCAAGAAGAACACAATCACTCCATGTTTGTTTTCTTAAGACATCAAAAGCTTGATTCAAAGCTCAAAACTTAGCCTAGACTTGTTAAACCATAAACTTCATTCACTAAACTCTACTCATCAATACCCACCAAACCAACCGATTGAAATTTCAATTCCTCACCAATCCTCACCTTGATACCTCACTCATTAAGGAGAAGATTTGGGTTAGTTTGAGGGCCTTGAAGTGAAGAGAAGTGATCTTGGAGCATCCCTGGAGCTAAGATCCATTAGTCTCCAAAAGTCAGGTTTTATTGTCTTGTTTGTGGAAATTTTTTTCTTCAAGATTTAGAATGGTTTTAAAATTGATAAGTCTGGTTTTAATGTGAAGTTATACATATATATTGATGAATTTGCATTGTTGAAATGGTTTGGTAATGTGGAAAAATCATTTTTGTCATAGGAGATTTGGGGTATATTCCTGGAATTTGGGTTTTGTTCTTGGCGGTGATTTGGTCACAAATTTTCTCTGATACAATTGTAGGTATTTTTATGAGCTAAAAAATTATATGATGAAGCTAACATCCTAAGCTCATCTCAAGAATTTTCTTGAGCTTTCTTTGGACTCCTACTAAAAAATAAGAACTAAAACTCTGCCTATAGTTTGCCTTAATTGTTAGAACTAAAGCTTCCAAATTTTGCTAATTTTGTTACCATAGCAAATAATTTATTTTTCCTTTGAAATATTCCAAGGTGTTAAGACATTTGAAGTCCAAACCTGAATTTTTGTAAGATTTGATACATTCATTGATAGAGTAACAAAATAAGAAGCTGGTATTGGTGTGAGTCAGTTCCTCTTAAATTATAATATTGTTAGTAGTTAAGATGATTCTTGCTCTGAAATTTTCCAGGAGCTTGTGGACACATTGATGTGTCATGTAGAATTTTTATATCCTTTGAATTAGTTATTTGTTGTGGAAAGTAAATTTTTCTACTTAAGGGTAAATTCTACCATGCTGGAAAATAAATTAGGTCCTCTAAAGTTTGATTTATGAGAAATGCATGAGAATCCCATGTGATTGATTGTTTATATGTGATCAATGCATGCATTGAGTAACAAAAAAATGATAAATGAATATATGTGACTAAAAAGTATATAGGAACTTCAATTGTGTATGTTCTAACAAATGGGTAAAATAAAACAAGACTTATATGGGTAAAAGGAAAAACAAAAAGAGATACTTCCTAGAGATATTATGAGTCGGTAGATGTCTGAGTAGGAATAGGACTATGTGAGTGTAATACCCAGGTAAAGTGTTAAGTGACAGTCTATATCCTTAGGGTCCCAGGTTACCACCTAATCCGGGTCCTAAATTTCCTAAGTCTGATCCTACACCTCCTTAGAGGGCTATATGATAGAACTATATTCTGGGAACAAAAGTCCGGTAATTGTTTCCAAGAGGAAAATAAGTTAAAGAGTGATTTTTAATAAATTTTATGATACCTTTAAACATTTTGTTTTTAGTCCACAAATTTAGAAAATTGAAGATCTTGAATTGAACTAAAACCCCAAATTTGGATTTTGATTTGTTGGATTGATTTTTATGATATTTTATTTAAATCCAAATAAATAAGTGAGTATTTCTTTATTTACATTTATGTTTTGAAATTAATGGAGAGTAAAATAAATGAGGACATTATTTATTTTCCAAATAAATAAGTGAGTATTGAGACAACCTAGATGCAGAAGGATAGGAAAAATGCAAAGCTTGGTAACGCTGTCAGCGATAGTGGTGAAAGCTGGGTGATTTCATCGCCATAACGGTCTAGGATTGCTATAGTGGCCATAGTGTGTGGACGGCAGGTTTTAGGGTCTAGCCAACTATAGTGGTCCGTCTTTCAGTGTGAGTGGTTGAGGGTGAGGACGCCCTGGGCCATGGCTCCCCTGAAACAACGCAGTACCTAGAAACGACGTCATTCCACTTTAGCCCTTCCCTTTTATAAAACCCCAATTTTGAGGTTTTTCATTTGAAGAAGTAGAAATAAAGATATTCTATCTACAAACCCTCATTCTCTCATTTTCTCTAATCTCCACTCCAATCTAGCTCCCCTAAATCATTAAGGTGAGTAAATGTTGTTAGATTTTGTCTCCATTCTCTTATTCTTTCATGATCTTAGGCTAGGTATTGTTTTTCTCTCATTGTTGACAAGTGGGGTGCTCCCTAATGTTGTTAGAGTTGTGTTAGAGTAACCTAGATACCCATAGAGTATTGATGAGTTTTATGATATAATGGTAGACTTTGGTGTCATCCTTCCTCCTTAAAGCTATTAGGGAGTTGGTCCTTCAGTTCCACCCTCTATGTGAGTGGTTAAAATGTGATCCTTATATTGATCATTAGAATTATTTTCTTTAGAGTTTGGCATAAATGCATGATTTAGCATACCATGATTGCATATTTTAATTTGTAATTTATGATTTAGCATCCATGGTTTATTTTGTAAATGAGCAATTCAGTATGATTTATTTTACAACTCCATTTAGATTTTATTTATAGAAAAAAAGTTATTTTAGATTTATTATGGGTTTAATGAGATTTGATTTACGATTTGAAATTTATTTATGAATAAATATATGTATAGTACGATGCAACGTAGAGAGCTCATGGGGATAAGACGCATGTGCGGTCATAATCCAATTGGGTTGTGATAAAGTGGTATCAGAGCCATAGGTTTCCTTGCATGGTACTAGAACAAGTGTACAAGTAGCATGGCGTTTATGTAATGAAACTCCATTTGTGTAAATGTTATTTGAGGCCTATAAGAAAGTGTTATGTCTAGGTTTAGTAAAGTCTCTATCATTTCTTTGGATTTCTTGGTTCGGTTTCCTATCCTTTTTCCTCTTTGGGGTGAGCTATGCCACCTAATAACCATCGCCACGCGGTAGCACCACGTCAATTAGCACCAGATGCATATGGTGGGTAGATGCAGCCATTTGGAACCTATCATAGGTGGTCAGTAACTCTTTAGAGCTGGAGTCAGGAAAGGGAGAACGGAATGATTAGCTTAGAAAGAGGTCGCGCGGGTACTATTGGCTCAGGCCACCCCTTAGTGCCCCCTGATATGTCCCATTATTGCACAACGAAGAGGTCCAAGTAGTAGCCAACTAGAATGGCGAGTTTAGTGCGGCAAAATGGTCTCACCTTTGTTAGACAGCGAAAACCCCATGGAGGTTGTGCATGGCATCACCCACTAGCCACAAATGGGATTAGAGAGCAAAGAGAGTTCACGTGGAAGTGACCTAGAGTTAGTGGGTTGGATCCTTATGAGAGCATGAATCATGCATATAGGCATAAGGATTGATGCCTTGTTTTTAGATGTTAAATTATTTGAAGCAATCTTGGATGCCATGAACATCTTGCATGCCATGTTTTCTTAAAATGTATTGTTCATGATTTATTTTAAAGGTGCATTATTCATGATTTATGTTTAGAGTTGTGATTTTAGCATGAAAAATATATATATATATATATATATATATATATATATTTATTTATTTATTTATATATTTATATATTTTATATAGTATGCATGAAGAATAGGTTAGTTGTATATATAAAATACTAGATAAGTTTTGGATGTCCTTTGTAATGTTGCATGATATGAGTGTATGCATGCCCAATAGGTGAGCAACATTATATGAATTGCTAGGCTAGTTTTGGGATCATAGCGTATACTAGTTGCATCATCCTGCTTTGACTCCTGCTACCATTAAAGGTGCATGTTGTTTTCTTGCCCATGATCGAAATCCACATGAATGGATCATTTGAGCTTTATATGCCTAAATGATTGAATTGTCATGATAATTTAGAACTTACAGGAAGGAGTAATATGGGTGTATGATCATATGTGCATGTGTAAGAAGAATAAGGAAAACTTGATGTTTAGTAAATGTTTTAATTGCAGGTAATAAGATTTCTCATGACGAGTTGAGGGACTTGTATATGAAGGATGCATGTTTTTCTTTCCCTTCCCCATGTATGTAGATTAGATGAAAGAGACTTGGATTGAAATATATCATGTTTAATATGCAACTCCATCAGGGAGGGTAAAATGTTTAATGGACTTAGCAAGGTAGCAAGAAGCATGTTGTTCGCCTCAGTTCTGTGTACGTGTATGATGTTCTAAACATGATTGAATGTTTGGAATGCAAGCATTTATGTTTGAAAAAGTCTGGTTCGGGATTAGGAGGTAAAGGGCAAGAAAAGTTCAGTTCATGATGTGTTGCATTTATGCATGCTAAGAATATGGATATGTGATTAACAAACATGACTTGGAACGGTGAAACATGCAAATTGAGAATGATGTAATATGAATGCCATGTTTATTGTTTGTATCTTCTATGTGAATGAATAAGTTAGTTAAGAACCATGTTCATGAGTGTCATGCTATTTTTGCATTTTTTTTTTATGTGAAAGAATAGAGTAGTTTAATTTCCATGCATGACACGCAGAAGTGAGAAAGTTAAGAAGGGACTGGAAGTCCCGTAGTATCACTTATGTTAGACATGAAAAAGAATTAAGAGCAAGGATGAAAATGATGTTTTAGCCCATATCCTGGAGAGCTTGTGTGTGCACAAGCCAGTGATAGTTCTTCCCTAGGACTTGTACTATGGAAGGCTACCCAGAAGGTAGAACCGCTTGGTGTAGTGCATGATCGGATCGTTGCCACCTTATGGGAAAGGGCTGCCCTTGGAGGCGAAATGCAAGATGTGACAAGTGGAATCCTTAGCTAGAATGATGGAGTCGTGGCCTTCGATATGACACTATCTCCTAGTATGTTAGCTACTATAGTTCAAAATATCATATCAGAATGTTCTAGATTTTAAGGCCCGTCTTGAAATCCCATGTAGGTTAAGCTTTTCATCTTGTTGACCCTCTAGTTAACAAGTTAGATTTGGGGACCAAATCTTTTTAGGGGGAAGTATGTAATCCCAAGTGTACACGTGTCAATAGACAAGTTCTGTACGGCCTAACAGGACCTACAAAGTGCAAGATCCTAAAATTCACTAAGTTCTGGATTATCTCCTTGAAGGGTTATATGATATAACTATATTTTTGAGTCAAAAGTCCCTAATTGTTCCTAAGAGGAAAATAAGTTAAAGAGTAATTTTTAATGAATTTTATGAAACTTTTAAATGTTTTTTTTAAGCCCACAAGTTTAGGAATCTTGAAGATTCCGATCTGAACTAAAATCCAAAATTTGGATTTTGATTTGTGGGATTTTGATTTTTATGATATTTTATTTGAATCCAAATGGGTGGTATTTCCTTATATACATTTATGTTTTAAAGTTATTGGAGAGTAAAATAAATAAGGACATTATTTATTTTCAAATAAATAAGTGAGTATTGAGACAACCTAGATGTAAAAAGATTAGAAAAAATGAAGCAACAAATTTTCACGTTCTGGCGTCTCAACCAACTGGCAAGTCACGTGTGTGGGACAACATGGTTCTGGGGCTTAAGGACTAGGCGGACGTAAAGTGACATGGTCGAGTGCAGCGAATGCTCATCGCCATTTAGCGGTCCCCTTGAAACACGAACCATATCTGGAAATGATGTCGTTCCACTTTTAGCCCTTCCCTTTGTATAAAACTCCAATTTATTGTTCCCTTCATTTGAAGAAGTAAAATCAAACCCCAGTCTCTACAAATCCTCATTTCTCTCATTTTCTCTAATTTCACTCCAAGCTAGCTCCCCTAAATCATCAAGGTGAGTACATTTTGTTAGGTTTTATCTCTATTCTCTCTATTCTTTCATGATCTTGGGTTAGGTATTGTTATTTCTCTCATTGTTGACAAGTGGGGGTCTCCCCCAATATTGTTAGAGTTGTGTTAGAGTAACTCAATATACCCATAAGAGGATTGATGAGTTTTATGGTTATAATGGGAGACTTTGGTGCCATCCTTCCTCCTCATAGTTCACAGGAATTGGTCCTTCATTGTTCCACCCACTTAGGTGAGTGGGTTCAAATCCTATGATCCTTATATTGATCATTAGAATTATTTTCTTTAGAGTTTGGCATAAATGGATGATTTAGGTGATTATTTTAGAGATATTAGAGATTGTTCCGATTTTGTTAAATTTATGAAAATTATGGTTTGCAAAGATTATGAATATGATTACATGAGGAATTTATGAATTTCCATGATGATTTTAAGAATAGAGTATGTGTATGTATATATATATAGATAGAGTTTAAAATAAAGCTTAAGCACAAAGTTTTTGAAGGAAATAAATATATAGAGCCAAGTGTGATTTAGGTTGTGAATGAATATGTTTATTTCGTTTTGAGATATTATATTTATGATGATAAACCCTGGTGTTTGAACTATGATTTTAAAATTTTCAAGTGTATAAAAATATGTTAGCTTAAATGCGAATTTAGAACTTCCATTTATGGTCCAAGAGGTACGAAATTAGCATAATTCATGGATTACAGCTACATATTTGTGGGTTTGAAACAGAATGCCTACAAGTGGGTGATCCCTTGGGCATGATTTCATAGCTAGAGTTATACTAAAGTTGGATTGTTAGAGTCATATGAATCCAAGAACTCTGGATTACTAAAGAATTTAGGGTTCTTTTTAGCGAGGGTCCAAGCACCCACCTTTAGTTGGAATTTCAATATTATCTTTTTATTTATTTCGGATTCGATTCTATATGGTGATTAGTGTTACAACATTAAAGCAATAACATCAAATAACCATGGAGGTAATAGTATTTATACAACCATGGAGCAACAGTCTGAATCAGCCATGGAGGTAAATATTATGAAACAGCCAAGTAGAGGCAATATAGCAAACGACCATAGAGGCAAATCATAAATAGCCATGGAGGTAATAGTAGTAAACAACCATGGTGGCAATTAAGAAAACGGGACCTAGTAGGTGTGTACCAACTTGTCCACGACTACATGGACAAGAAAACTAGATAACAACTATTATTATTATTATTATTATTATTATTATTATTATTATCTATCATAATCATTCATGTTTTTATTATTGTTGTTATTGTGATTTCATACTTCCAATTGTTTTGTCCAGAGAGGATACAAGTGAAAATTCACTAAGCTTCATCTGATGAAACTCACCATCTCCTTTCTTCCCAAGTTCCAGATATAGTTAGCATCACGGTTGTTCCAAATACGTCTTTGTCAGGCAGATTAAAGGTATTGATTGGTGAGCTTCACTTTAGAGTGAAATGCATTTTTATTGTTCTTAGAAGTGCTAGGTGTTGTCATTGGTAGGGTCCATGACCATATAAATAGCTTTTACATTTAGCATACCATGATAGTATATTTTAATTTGTAATTAATGATTTAGCATTCATGGTTTATTTATAAATGACAACTAGTATGATTTATTTTAGCTACAATTTCATATTTTATTTATGGAATAGAGTTATTCAAATTTATTATGGGTTTAATACGAGATTTGATTTACAATTTGAAATCTATTTATAAATAAAATATGCATATATACAGAGTCACAAATTATGAGTTTACATTGGGGAATATAGTTTACACGCGGTAGGACCAAAGTAGAGGTAATGATAGTGAGATTAAGAAGGAGAAAAAATGAAGTTCGATGATCACGTGTGGAATAGTTCAATCCTCGTGAGCGTTTATTCCTATAGTGGAGTTGTCCACTATAGATACCATTAGGTATAAACCCCATTGTGGAGTATCTACTATAACCCCACTTGGTATATAACTAAGTATTTCCCTATATTGATGAAAAGGGAGAAATGCACTAAATTGGGTTCTATGGTTATAAGAGGAAACACATGATTATTATTGTTCTACATATGACTTACATGATATTTCTTATTTAAATGAAATTGTTAGCTATGTTTCATTATGTTTGAGGAGTGCCCTTCGTAGAATTTTATAATGTTCTAATCCCTATGTTTGTATGCATTGTGTATTGTATTACGGTACCTTTCCGATGTCGTCCCTGGTATATTTCCTTGATTCGCCACAAGTAGGTGTGGCACTATGACCCGGTACTAGATCCTATATTTACATCTCGACTGTTGATTTCCAGAGCCTATGTATTATTTGGTTGATCTTTTAATTCTTCTGTATTTACCATTGAATTAATCCTCCTTTCCTTATAACGATATCCCTCCCACCTAGTCGCACCAGGTGGTATTATCATCACACCGTACACCACAGCACCCATTTCAGAGATGTCTCCCTCTTTCATCTTTCTTCCTCTTCAAACAGATCCCACAAATAGGTCCTGGCACCACCAAGATGATGCCATACATACAATGGCTAACAATTTTCTCTAAGAGTATATGGTAAATTAAAGGACTCTTCATGTCAGAGTTGTAGCTTTGGACTTCGCAGCCTACAGACCCTATTTATTAGATTTTAGGTCGATATATGTGTGTGTGTGTGTGTGTGTGTGTGTTATTTTAGGCTAGGCCCTAGTTCTTACAGGTTTGGATAAAACTAGATGTGTTTTTTTTTTTACCTGGTTCATTAAGAAAATAGCGTTATGAGTGGATTAACTTATCTTTTTGTATGATGTATATATTGACAACTTGTATATGATGTCCATATATGTATATGTGAGTTTTCAACAACATATGAGCTCAATTAACCATCTTCTCATTCTCGACTGGTGTAGACAATATCAAAATATGACATTCTTCTAGTTCCTATGTTAACACTAGAGTAAGGCATATGTTGGTTAGGTGGGTGTTACATTATGGTATAAGAGCTGAGGACTATCCTATAAGCCTGAGGATCAGACTATGTTTCCTTTTAACTATCATGCATTATTTTGTTATGTGTGTGAGACTGATGGGAACAAAAGAGTATTCTCAGTTACTAGTCTTAACTTAGTATTGAACTTGATTAACTCAATATTTCTTGTTTGGTGTGATAGGATGAGTCAACTTCAAATAAATGTATACTAGGAATGATGTGGGGGGCGTGATATGATGGATACTTTCAGTGAATGGTTGTGAATTTAAAGCAAGCTAATAAGCCAATCGAATGAATAAATTTGAATTGGATAGAATGGAGTACCAATAGAACCATGAAGGAAACGAAGTTAAATGAAATATAAAAAATTCATAAAGTTTCAAAGAAAGCAATCCTTAAGATTCTGATCCAATAAAGCATAAGAATGATTAAAGCTATGGAGAACATTTTATTGGAGTTTCCTTGCACTTTAGGATTAAAAAGAGGCTTTTCTACTTATATGGTGGAAGCGGAATTACAAGAGTTTGGTGGGGATGGCACCGAGGGTTGTTTGAAGCTTCTCGCTGACGTCACCTATGATGTCTTAGGAGGAAGCTTTTTACAACATTGTACTTCCATCTTCTGTGATAAATGCAGAAGAGCTAGAGTTTATGGTACATAAAGGATCCATGAACATCACGAGTACACGGTGAAATTTGAAAGAACTTTAGGTTTTGACAATTTACCAGGTGACCAAGATGAACTTGGAGATGTATAAGTATGAAAAGGGTTTACGTAAAGAATATAGACCCATCGTCATCTCAAGAGTAAGAGACTATGATATCTGGGTAAACAAATGTTGGCAAGATGGGAGGAGAAGCTAGCAAGTTCAAGTATGCACAAAATAATGCTAGAAGAGGTTTTGCAGAACAGTTAGAGCCTTCAACCAATATCAGGGGAAGATTTATACCCAACAATAACAACAATAACAAAGGAAACAACTTTTTAGTAGAAGGAAGGTAATGCAGAATGCCCTAAATAGGAAAAAAAATCATAGGAAGAAGCATTGCTAGGACAACAACAATTGTTTGTATGATGAAAACCAGACATAACCGCGTTTGAATGCCCCAACAAGAGATTTGACAACATAAATCACCACAGACGGCGTGTTTTTACTATAAGTGCTAAAGAGCTAAATTCCAGTCTGGTAGAAGGTATGTGTGAAATAGAATGGTAATACCCTAGATGTACTATATGATTTGGGTGCTACCTATTCTTTGTATGTGTACATATGAGTTACAATTATATATATTCTAACTCTTTATAATCTCCTTTATCCACTCATCTTGCTTAATCATGGAATTGTCATGCATGCATGATCTCCCTATTTGCAAAGTACTATAAAGTTGATAGCCAATTTAGTTGTCATCCTTTATCTAGTTAGATGCTAATCTTAGGTATGGATTGGTTAGTAGCCAATCACATTCTTTTAATTATCCAAATAAAGGCTATTTATATTTTCCTTACCTTCCTTCTATCCTGTGGTTCCTTTTTCATTTACTTAAACCTAGTAACAATTAACCTTAGTAAAAAGGACCATTTGGGTATGTTCTCCTCTTTGGCAAGTGAAACTAAAGCGTGCCACGAGTTGGTGAGTTCATGGTGAGAGTATCAGGACATTTGTCAGGAGGATATTCAGAGTTTCCTCCTAAAAGGGAAATTGAATTCTCCAATGAATTAGTTCCGAAGCGGGTTATATTTCTATTGCTCTTGATAGTGTCACATTTGGAGTTAAAAATTAAAGACAAGATTGAAGAATTACTCAGGAAACATTTTGTTAACCAAGTGCATTCTTGGGTAAGAGCCCATACTTCTTCCTGGTGACGAAAATGATAAGGTTATGAGACTTTGTGTGGACTATAGACAATTGATTAAGGTGACAATCAAGAATAAGTACCCTTTGCTAATAATTGATGACCTCATGGATCAATTACAAGGGGCAACCATATTCTCAAAGATAATTGAGTCAAGGTATCATTGAGGATTCAAAGTTGAGGAAATCAAGATATTGCAGAACTGCTTTTAGAACTTGATATGGACATTATGAGTATAAGGTAATGTCTTTTGAACTAATCAACACTTGGCGGTATTCATGGACTATATGGGTTGAAAAATCTTCCATCCTTACTTGGATAATTTATGTAGTTGTCTTTATAGATGACATACTTATCTATTTGAGGACTAGAAAAAACATGTAGAGCATCTTAGGGTTCGTGTTTAGATCCTAAAGAGCGAAGGTTATATGGTAAGCTATTGAAATATGAATTATGGATGGAAGAGTGGATTTCTAGGTCATGTGATATCAGCTAAGAGGAGATTTGGTGATTAGGTAAGGTTGAATGGGTATTCATTAGGAGACGGGACAACGGTGATGGAGATTGAAACTTTGGTCAGGCTAAGCTGGATGCTAGGCATTTGTATATGAGTTTTTCTCAAATAACCTTTCCTTTGACTAAGTTAACTTGAAAGTATTGTCAAGTGGGACACCGAAATATGAAAGTAGTTTCTAGGAGTTGTAAAAACAAAAGGCTGACCACATGGCACTAGTGTTATGCCCAATCCTCATGAACCCTTTGAGGTTTTTTGTGATGGATCTGGTTAGAGAATAGTTGATGTAGAATCAAAATGTAGTTGCCTATGTTCTTTGGCAGTTAAAACTCATAAAAGTGAACTGTTTAACTCATGACCTAGAACTCACAGTATCATTTGTCTAAAAATTTGGCAACATCATATCTCTGGTATCCAGTTCAATGTTTTAAATCATAAAGCTTGAAGTATCTTTTTTTATCATAAGGAGTTGAATATGAGGTTCAAAGAACATGGATAAAGTTTTAGAAAAAAAAAAAATGTTTTGAGTGGCAGGAATGAAAAAAAAATATGGTGGCATTTGTTTAGAAGTGTATTAACTTTGTAAAAGAGTTAAAATAGACACCAAAAGCTGGTTGGGACCCTGCAACCTTTAAAATTCCCCGAATGGAAGTGGGAGAGTATTCTCTATGGACTTTGTAATGGGTTTGCCAAGGACATATCAAGTCATGATGCCATATGGATCATATGGATAACTCACCAAGTCTGCTCATTTCTTACCTATCAATGCTAGTTATCCTTTGGATAAGTTAGCTTCTTTATACATTTAGGAAATAGTGAGTTGCATGGTGTTCCTTTGTCGATAGTTCTCTGGAAACCCAAGGTTTACTTTGAGATTTGGGAGCTTTTCAAAAGGCCTTTGGAACCAGCTATCTTAGGTTGTACTTATCACCCAAACGAATAGACAAACAAAACGTACTATACAAACCCTAGAAGATATGCTAAGGCATGCGTGATTAAACGAAAAGAAGTTAGGACAAGTTGCTTCTAGTGGTTGAATTTCTTATAATGATAGTCACACGCTCGTATTGATATGGCCCCATATTGAACTCTATATGGAAGAAAATGCCAATCTCTCTTATGTTAGTATGATTAGGGAAAATAGGTTTGTTGGGATCTGATCTTGTTAATCAACGCGGGACGGTGAGGAAAATCAATAGTGAATATCCTCACTGTCCAGAGCCATCAGAAGAGTTATGTGGATACTTGGAGGAAACCCTTAGAGTTTCAAGAGGGAGAACATGTCCTGAAGGTTACCCCCACTCCTGGTGTAGGTAAAGCCCTAAGAGTCAAAAAGTTGTCACCTAAATTCATAAGTCCTTTTCAAATTCTTTGACGAATTGGGTCATTGCCTACAGAATGCCCCTACCCCCGTATTTATCCAACCTTCATAATGTTTCCTATGTATTTCAACTTAGAAAGTATCATAGATCCAAATCATGTTATTGAACCCAATCCATATAGTTAAAGGGATGACTTGACATTTCAAGACACTCCCTGCCAGATGAGTGGACAGTAGAAGCTAGGCAACTAGAAATAAATCTATTCAATTAGTGAAAGTGGCTTGGGATGGAATCGGAAATGAAAAGTGAAACATGGGAGTTGGAATCAAACATGAAGAAGAAGATTCAGAAAGCTTCCAAGTATGAAATTTTGAGAATAAATTTTTTCTTAAGGTGAGTGGTAATGTAACACCTGAAGATAATTAGAAAGTAATTGGAGCTTTATTAATGAGAATTTCAATATTCTGATAGACTTAGTAAACGGGGACAACAAAATGATTGAGAAAAAAAATGTGAATAGTATTTTGCAGGCCAGGCCCATTAAGGATAGCCAAAACCCTAGTCGAAAACCAAAAGATGCCCAAACGAAGAATATGGGTTAAGGTTAGAAATAGTTACAAATAGAGATTTTATAGGTAGAATTAAATTTAGCAATATCATACCCAAGTATGGTGTTAGACAATTAAGTGAGTTTAAATGCAATTTCTAACAGAAAGATAGTTTAATTACTAGAAATGGATAATGTATATCCATTCAATACAAGTAGAAGACTAAGATTTTAATCTTGAATTGCAAGATTAAATCCTAGCTATTCATTTTATTTTCTTTCTTTAAGAATTATGTATTTATATTATATAATATCTAAACTATAGTTAAAGATAAATACAAGACCAATCTTTTTCAATACTCCACCAAACAATTCTGCAGCAAGAAAGAACACAACCCCTCCATGATTGTTTTCTTAAGAGCATCAAAAGCTTAATTCAAACTCAAAACTCATAGCCTCAAATTTGTTAAAACCATAAACTTCCTTTACTAAACTTTTTTCATTCATCAATACCTACCAAACTCGCTGATAGAAATTTCAATTCCTCACCAATCCTCACCTTGATACCTTATACCTCACTAATTAAGGAAAGGGTTTGTGTAACACCTGAAAAATTATTTAAAAATTAGTTTGAGCTTTATTAGTTATAATTTCAAAATATAACAATTTTGGCGATGATGAGTGGTACAGCGGACGTGTTAAAAAAAAAAAGCCAAAGTAAATAGTAATCTTATGGGCCGCACGGGGCTAAACCCTAGATCTCAG
Source organism: Dalbergia oliveri (assembly GCA_030441495.1). NCBI lineage: Eukaryota > Viridiplantae > Streptophyta > Magnoliopsida > Fabales > Fabaceae > Dalbergia > Dalbergia oliveri. The sequence continues at coordinate 5,547,111 of JAMLFY010000013.1, read as the reverse complement.
GACTTGTAAGAAATGGCCGAAACTGAAAAATGGAGGGTTAGGTTAGAAGATAGATAGAAATGAGGATTTTATACCTAGAATTAATTTTCAAGCAATGTTTGATTACCAGGTAAGGGGTTTTCATGTCGGTGAGATTTTAGTGTGTGATTTCTAACACAGAAAGATGATTAATCCTTATAAATGGATAATATATATCTACTCAAGCCAAGAATGTAAGGCCAAGAATTTAATTTGAATTATAAGATCAAATCAGCATTTTCATTGTTTTCTTGGTCAAAGATATAGACTTTATATTAATTAATTCTTACAACCTAATCTAATATCATTAAAAGCCACCAAACCTTATCATTGAAGCCACACATTCTCGGCCATCAAGAAGAACAGCCATTCTCTATTTTTACTTCCTCTAAACCCTTGAAAACTTGATTCAAACCTCCATTTTCCTAGCCTAGACTTGATAAAACCACAAACTCCTTCACAAAACTTGTTCTACTCATCAATATCTATAAAACTAACCAATGGAATTTTAATCCATAACCATCTTTCCACCTTGAGAGATCATCCACTACTGTTTAAGGAGGATTAGGTGTTGTTTGGAAGCTTAAAGTGAGAGTAATCATTCTTGGAGCATCCTTTGGAGCCCAATCTCTAAAGCTCCAAGAGAGGGATTTTAAACCTCTTTAACTTCAAATTCATTTTTCTATGTTAACCACTGATGTAATTTGATCTTTTTAGTTGTCTGGTTGATAATATATAGATATTGGTGTGTCTAATTTGGTGGTATCTTTGGATGATGTTAGAAATCATTTTTGTCAAAAGAAATTAAGACTATACTTCAAATTTTAGATTTCTCCTCCAAAGAGCAAAGTTAAAAGAATTATCCTGTGTATTTGTGGGTATTTTTTAGTTAGAAAAATTATATGTTGAAACTTACATCCTAAGGTAACTTTATGATTTTTCTTGGATCATTTTAAAGACTTTTACTACCTAAAAAATCAAGAAATCATGGCTAATCCATTCCTCCTAAATCGTTTAAAATGGAATGTAAATTTTGCTAATTTTGTTACCATAATAAACGATTGAATTTTCCTTTGAAATTTTTACAGGTGTTATAGACATCTCAGTGTTTTACCATGATTTTTATTTTGAATTTTCTGGGTTTATTTACTAGGTAGAAAAATCAAGAATTATAGCTTTAAGTTGAGATTTGGTGGTCTACGACCACCAAATTTGTGAAATTTTTTTAACATAATTAAAGAATGATTCTTGCTTAAAATTTTTACAAGACCTTGTGGACACATTGAAGTGTAATATTTATAGCCTAAAATTTATAGTTTGATGTGCAAATAAATTTGTGCAACAATGGTATGAAAATTTGCCCAATTTTAGAAATGAACCCAAACCTTAAATTGTAATGTAATGGCATTTTTGGTTATAATATGATGTATATGAATGCATGCTAATGACTTTAAATATTGGTTTATGAGGCATGATTGAAATTACATTGTGAATGAATGCCTACATGTGGCTTATGCATGCATTTGAAAAGAAAAGTACATGATGCAATTATATTGAGAAGAATGTATAAACTTCAATTGTGCATGTTCTGACATATGGACAAAACAAAAACAAGACTTATGTTATAGAAAAGGGAAGGCAAAAGGAGGAACTTCTCTAGAGAAAGGGGAAGGCAAAATGAGGAACTTCCCTGGAGTATTATAAGTCAATAAAGTCTTGGCTAAAGTAATTCTGTATAAGATTCAGAAAAGGGAAAAAATGAAGTCCGACAATAAGATGTATCAAATAACTTAGTCATAATAAGTAGTCTATTCCCTTGTGTGGTATGATGATTATAAATACCATGTGGTATAAACTTTGAGTATGACTAAGTCTTTCCTATGTTGATCAAAAGGAAAATGCACTGATTTAGTTCTATGGTTGCAAGTGAAACCAGGGCACTTTTAAGATAATTTATGTACCTTAGCATATGCATATTCATGTTCGCATTGAAATATTTTTTGTTTAACATTATTTACTATGTGCTATGAGTTTATGATATAAGATTACTAAGTGACTTATTTAGGAAATAACACTTGGATGTATGATTTGGAACTTTAAAAATGACAAGTTGTTATGTAATGCATGGCACCTTTTTAAATCATAGAAGTGGCTAGAATAATGACGATGACATTTATTGTTGTCTTGGGGGAATTGCCCTCCTGAAATTGTTGATCTCACCCATACATGTTTGTGTTCTAGTGTTCGTCTCCAGGTTGATTGACAGACAAGGAGATTTGCTATATGAAAGGAAATCAATTGATAGTTTTCACAGCTAAAAGCTTTTATTGATCTTAGTTCATATGTTTATGTTTATAAATATAATAAGAACTATAATATGTATTGAAGCTCATAGAAGAGCTTCCTTTGTACTGGAACTTGAAATCAATAAATGTTGTTTCTTTTGTTATATGTTTTAGTAGAATCACGAATTAGTTACTTTTACGATTCGATCGATTTTGCTATAGATAATTAAGAAAAGTCCACTAATTTATTAGTAACAACTCTGAGTTTAATGTCATGACTTAAGATGATGTTGTACTAAGAAAGTTACAATTTGGTAAGTTTGGGGGCCTTGAAGTGAAGAGACTGATCTTGGAGCATCCTTGGAGCTAAGATCCAATAGTCTTGAAAGTAGGGTTTTGTTGCTTTGTTTGTGGAAATTATGTTTCTTGTAGATTTGGATGGTTTTAAAATTGATAATTCTCATTCTAATGTGAGGTTATACATATATATTGATGTATGTTCATTGGTAGAAGGTTTAGTGTTGTGAAAAAATCATTTTTGTCAAAAGAAATTTTGGCCTCTTCCTGGAATTTTGATTTTGTTATTGCAATCATTGGTCACAAATTTTCTAATGCAATTGTAGGTATTTTTCTAAGCTAAAAAATTATATATTGAAGCTAACATCCTAAGCTGATCCATGAATTTTCTTGACCTTTTCTTTTAGACTATTACTCTCTAAAAAAATCAAGAAACTTATCATTATGTTCCTGAATTGTTAAAATTGAAGCTGCAAATTTTGCTAATTTTGTTCCATAACAAATGATTAATTTTTCCTTTGAATTTTTTACAAGTTGTTAAGGACATTTTGAAGTCCAACCTAAATTTTTGTAGGATTTGATACATTCATTTGATAGGGTAATAAAATTGGGAACTATCATGTTGGCTATAATTAGGGGGTTACTGACCTCTAAATTGTCTAATTTTGTTAATATAGTTAGAAAATGATTCTTGCTCTGGTATCCAGGAGCTTGTGGACACATTAAGGTGTCATAAAATTTTCCAGCATTTGAATTGGTTATTTGATATGGAAAATAAATTTTGCTACTAAGGGTAAATTATGCCCATGTGCTGGAAATGAACTAAATTCTTGATTTGGTAATATAATGACTTTTGATGTAGTATGATGTACATGAATGCATGTAGGTCACTAAAGATTGGTTTATGAGAAATGAATGAGAATTTCATGTGAATGATTATTATATGTGCTTTAATGCATGCATTTGGTAAGAAGAAGGATGATAAATGAATATATGTGACTAAAGAGAATGTAGGAACTTCAATTGTGCATGTTCTAATATATGGGTAAATAGACAAGACTTATGTTGGGTAAAAGGGAAGGCAAAAAG